>OY755239.1:53179823-53779823 GCA_963576725.1 Azorinus chamasolen | reverse complement strand
GGAACTTGCTTGGGTTCCAGTGGAAACTGTTCTCCAAAGGTTGGTTTGGGTGTCGAGGTTTTCGGTTTGGCTCCAGCATCAGAAGGCATTTCTTGAGCTCCATCAGCTGTTCGATACCGTCTTTTCAAAATAGGAGTCAGCATAGGTGACTTGCAATGTGAACTAGCTTGAATGCTGTATGTAGGTTGCTCGAGGTCAAAACCACGGGTCTGACTTGACGAAGCAATGCCCGAGTCACGTTTTGGCATACATGGTTGCTGAGTGAAACTGCATTTCTGCTCCAGAACAGATATTTCGTTTTGGAGCTTTGTTATTTCAGCTTGAGTCTGAAGTTCCGTTAGTCTAGTTTCTAGACTAAGAATTCTGTCATCAATATACTCGGAGTCCATTTTGAGTGTTTGTGGGTAAGATATAACTGGTGGTGGTTATAATAATTATCCCACCACGCTGACACCAAATTTCTGTAACGTGCACCGAGCTATGTACCGAGCGGATTCAATATATCAATACAAAAATGGACAAGAATATATAATTTTTCTTGGGGCTACCTAGCCTATGATTAAAGAACAATGAAACACTAAAAATGGGTTTAGAACTACAACTAATTATGTATAATGATTATGCAAAATGATTGGAACTGGCTGTCTGCCTCAAACAGAATTAACTTTAAAATCACAAAGAATGATTTATGGCTTCTTGCCTTAAAAAGAATCAAACAGTGATTAGTGATTATAACCACTGGCGTATACAAAACCCTCAAGGAATATGCGTAAGCTACCTGGAACCTCAATTTATGGTTCCAAACCTAAAACTATGGTTTATGGTTCCAAACCTAAAACTATGACCTCAGACCACAAAATATGACTTCGGTTTAACCTTGCTCCCAGAGCTAAATTATTGCCTTCAGACACTCGGTCTGAAACACCTCCAAACCTGTCCAGGTATGGATGCACCCAGCTACTAATAGCTGTATAAAATAAACCAATGAAGTCGGTCTCAAACTATAAAGACAGAAGTGGCGACCCGGAGCTAGTTCTGGGGTTCTTCTGCATTGCATTAATGCCTGAAGGTTTCCAGCACTTGTCCAAAGTCTCCGAACTCCCAATCAATATACAAGTACATGTAATATACTATTGCTGTGGTCGTTCTTCTATTTATTCCTTGCGACGTTAACTGGTCGGCTGACAATTTCGGTCAGGCTGAACAGAGTGAAGCGAGGGGTTTATATACGCCAGTATGCATGTGGCGCCGCCTGGCGAACGTATCTCTGAAAACCAAGGTGATCTACTCTAGACAACCACGCAGTCTGTGCGTGTGCGATACTGAATGAGCACCTAATAACTGAAACATGATCACTGAGCTAGATCGCTATAAAATCAATGAATAAACAAATAACACCAGTGCTATACATATAAACTGGGTCTGACTGATCTTTTTGAAGGATAATAATACTAAACAATTCATATATCTACCTTGTAACGGGATCTTTAGAACGTTTGAAGCCAAATTAAGAAAGTTCGGGAATTGAGAACAAATGTAGTCAACTTATACAAGGGAGATAACTTTTGAAAACACGGCAAAATACATCTTCGTTACAGAAGAAATGACCTCAAACTAAGCCTAAAAAGTGGTTTACAGGGTGTTTGTACCCAAAAAGTAGTAAAACAGTTAAACTTAAAAAAAGAGGTACAGAATGCTAAAGAGGTACAGTAGAATAAAATTTCAAGAAAAAAAACTAAAAAAAAACTAAAGAGGTACAAAATGCTAAAGAGGTACAGTAGAATAAAATCTCAAGAAAAAAAATAAAAATTTCAAAAGAGGTACAGCCGAATTGAGAAAAAGTCCCGTCAGATTTTTACCATTTTTACCCATTTTTAATGAGACTCAAAAATAGCTAAAAATAAGGAAAAAGGGGTATAATAGATGAAAAAGATAAATATAACTTAATTTTTAATATAAAAAATGGAAGAACTTACAAAAGTTTGTTCTAAATGTAAAGAAAATAAGTTATTAAATGAATATCATAAAGCAAAAGGTAGAAAGATGGGTGTTAAATCTGCATGTAAAGAATGCCAAAAAGAAAGTAAAAAACAACATTATATAGAAAATAAAGAAAAATATAAAAAAGCGTTTGTTTCATTTTTAGAAAGAAATCCAAATTACAGAAAAGAACATCCGACATATATAAAAAAAATAAAGAAAAATAATATGATTGAAATTTATTCATAAGAAATGGGATCAAATAAAACCGAAGAATTAGTATTAGTAGACAAACCAAAATGTAATTACTTTAAAGTATATGAAATTGAAGCTAGTAATTATAAAGACCCTAGTATATTATTTTCTGATAAAAGAAGTATTATAGTTGAGCAAATTATAAAAGATTTAAATGAATATAATGGTATTAAGTTTTCTGTAGGACTATCTCTTGAATTTAAAAAAGATGAACAAAATGGTAATAAAAAAATTATTCCTGCTACAAACTATGGTAAACAAATTGCTGTATTATTTAATGAAAATATTGAAGAATATTATAATGATCAAACAGCTTATTTACAAGTGTGGATTGAGAAATTCACAAATACAGCTTCAGGCCTAGAAATTGAGAAATGTATAAAATTGTATTTGAACATTGCAAAATATGAACCAATTAAAGGTTCATCATACATTGATTTACCACAATATTTCAAAAATAAAAAAGCTATAATCAATGTAAAAAATAAAGATGATGCTTGCTTTTTCTGGTCAATAATTTCAGCTCTTCATCCTGCATCTAAAAATTCTGATAGACCTTCATCTTATCCAGATTATAAAAATTTTTTAAATATAAAAGATATTGAAACACCTGTAACAATAAAACAAATAGTAAAGTTTGAAAAACAAAATAATCTTGCAATAAATGTTTATGGTTATAAGGAAAAAATAATAAAAGATTTAATAGAAAAGATTGTTGATAAAGTAATATTAAGAAAAAGAAAAATTCCTTTAGCTGATAAAGTAAAAGCAGTTGAAAAACTTATTGAAGATGTTAAAACAGATGAGTATAGAAAAACTTTAGCTATTGCAGCCCTTCCAGCACTTAAAGAACTTGCGGCTGAAGGAGTGCAAAAAGAATATAATATATTCCCATATTTTATATCTAATCAACCAAAAGAAATTAAAAGAATAAACTTAATGTTAATTGAAGAAAATGAAACATTTATAACACATTATTGTTGGATAAAAAAATTAAATAAACTACTATCTGACCAAACTAAACATCATGGGCAAAATTTTTTCTGTGAAAGATGTTTACACGGTTTTTCAAGAGAAGATTTATTAACTAATCATAAAGAAGATTGTGAAGGAATAAATACATCTTCAATAAAAATTAATATGCCACCTGAAGGTTCCACAATTAAATTTGAAAATTATTACAAACAAATGCCAAGAACATCCGACATATATAAAAAAAATAAAGAAAAATAATATGATTGAAATTTATTCATAAGAAATGGGATCAAATAAAACCGAAGAATTAGTATTAGTAGACAAACCAAAATGTAATTACTTTAAAGTATATGAAATTGAAGCTAGTAATTATAAAGACCCTAGTATATTATTTTCTGATAAAAGAAGTATTATAGTTGAGCAAATTATAAAAGATTTAAATGAATATAATGGTATTAAGTTTTCTGTAGGACTATCTCTTGAATTTAAAAAAGATGAACAAAATGGTAATAAAAAAATTATTCCTGCTACAAACTATGGTAAACAAATTGCTGTATTATTTAATGAAAATATTGAAGAATATTATAATGATCAAACAGCTTATTTACAAGTGTGGATTGAGAAATTCACAAATACAGCTTCAGGCCTAGAAATTGAGAAATGTATAAAATTGTATTTGAACATTGCAAAATATGAACCAATTAAAGGTTCATCATACATTGATTTACCACAATATTTCAAAAATAAAAAAGCTATAATCAATGTAAAAAATAAAGATGATGCTTGCTTTTTCTGGTCAATAATTTCAGCTCTTCATCCTGCATCTAAAAATTCTGATAGACCTTCATCTTATCCAGATTATAAATTTTTTTTAAATATAAAAGATATTGAAACACCTGTAACAATAAAACAAATAGTAAAGTTTGAAAAACAAAATAATCTTGCAATAAATGTTTATGGTTATAAGGAAAAAATAATAAAAGATTTAATAGAAAAGATTGTTGATAAAGTAATATTAAGAAAAAGAAAAATTCCTTTAGCTGATAAAGTAAAAGCAGTTGAAAAACTTATTGAAGATGTTAAAACAGATGAGTATAGAAAAACTTTAGCTATTGCAGCCCTTCCAGCACTTAAAGAACTTGCGGCTGAAGGAGTGCAAAAAGAATATAATATATTCCCATATTTTATATCTAATCAACCAAAAGAAATTAAAAGAATAAACTTAATGTTAATTGAAGAAAATGAAACATTTATAACACATTATTGTTGGATAAAAAATTTAAATAAACTACTATCTGACCAAACTAAACATCATGGGCAAAATTTTTTCTGTGAAAGATGTTTACACGGTTTTTCAAGAGAAGATTTATTAACTAATCATAAAGAAGATTGTGAAGGAATAAATACATCTTCAATAAAAATTAATATGCCACCTGAAGGTTCCACAATTAAATTTGAAAATTATTACAAACAAATGCCAGTGCCTTTTGCAATCTATGCTGATTTTGAAAGTATAATAGAACCTGTTTCTATTAAAAAAGGTGAAAAAACAGAAATAATAAATGAACATAAACCATGTGGATTTGGTTATACAGTTGTTAGATATGATGGAAAAACAGAAGAACCAGTAATATATAGAGGAGAAAATACAGTAGAAAAATTTCTTACATGTTTAGAAGAAGAAAAAAAAAAGATTAATAAAATATTTAAATATCCAAAAGCAATGATTATGACACCAGAAAATGTACAAGATTTTGAAAATGCGAAAAATTGTTGGGTATGTAAAAAAGAATTACTAGGTATTAAAGTCAGAGACCATTGTCATTTTACTGGTGAATATAGAGGAGCTGCTCATAAAATTTGTAATTTAAAATTAAGAATTAAACCATATTCAACAAAAATACCAGTAATATTTCATAATTTAAAAGGTTATGATTCTCATTTAATAATGCAAAAAATAAATATTTTAAAAGGAAATATTTCTTGTATAGCTAATAATTCTGAAAAATATATTTCTTTTTCTGTTGGACAATTTAAATTTTTAGATAGTTTTCAATTTATGCCATCATCTTTAGCAAATCTAACAGAAGGAGTAATTGATTCAACTAATGGATGTGTTAAATGTGGATCAGACGAAAAAATAAACATTAATGAAAATTTTAAGTTAAAAGGCGATTGTAAAAAATGTCATAATGTAAGATATAAACAATTAAATAAAGAAAATTTATCAATAACAACAAAATATACAACTAATTCACATCTACTTACTCGTAAAGGGGTTTATCCATATGAATACATGGATTCCTTTGAAAGATTTAATGAAACAGAATTACCACCAATAGAAAAGTTTTATAGTTCTTTAACAGGTGAAAATATTAGTAAAAAAGATTATGAACACGCACAAAACATTTGGAAAACATTTAACTGTAAAACATTAGGAGATTATCATGATATATATTTAAAAACAGATGTACTATTATTATCAGATGTATTTCAAGCATTCAGAAAAACATGTATGGATAATTATAAACTTGACCCTTTACATTATTTTACAGCCCCTGGATTATCTTGGGATGCATTATTAAAATATACAAAAATAGAATTAGAATTATTATCAGATATTGACATGCATCTTTTCATTGAAAAGGGGATGAGAGGAGGAATATCAATGGTTTCTAAAAGATATTCAAAAGCTAATAATCCATATATAGAAGGTTATAATAAAAATAAAGAAAATAATTACATAATGTATTTTGATGCAAATGCTTTATATTCTTTTGCAATGTTAATGGCATTACCATACTCTGGTTTTAAATGGAGAAATGCATCAGAGATTAAAACAAGCGATTGGAAAAAGTTTATACCAAAAGATAAAGGATGGATTTTAGAAGTTGATTTAGAATATCCTAAAGAATTACATAAAAAACATAATGATTATCCACTTGCCCCAGAAAGACTTACAGTAAAAGAAGAATGGCTTTCTGATTATCAAAAAGAATTATTAGATAATAAAAGTTTATTTAAAGTAGAAAAACTTGTTCCTAATCTTATGGACAAAGAAAAATATGTTATACATTATAAAAATCTTAAATTGTATGAAAAACTTGGTTTAAAAGTAACAAAAATTCATAGAATCCTTGAATTCAATGAAAAACCTTGGATGGCTCCATATATACAACTTAATACTGAATTAAGAAAAAAAGCAAAAACAACTTTTGAAAAAGATTTTTTCAAGCTAATGAACAATTCAGTATTTGGAAAAACTATGGAAAATTTAAGAAAAAGAGTAGATATAAAATTAGTAAAAACAGATGGAAGTAAAAATGAAAGAATAAGAAAATTAATATCTAAACCAAATTTTAATAGACGTATAAAATTCACTGATGATTTATCAGCAATACATATGAATAAAGTAGAACTAACATTAAACAAACCAACATATGTTGGATTTTCTATTCTAGATTTATCAAAAGAAACTATGTATAAATGGTACTACAATGTATTAAAAAAGAAATATGGTGAAAAATGTAAATTATTATATACAGATACTGATTCATTTTTAATTGAATTAGCAACAGAAGACGCTTATAAAGATATGGAAGAAATGAAAGATGAATTTGATTTTTCAAATTATTCAAATGATCATTTTTTACATGATGCAACAAATAAAAAAGTTCCTGGGAAATTTAAAGATGAATGTGGTGGAAAATTAATATCTGAATATGTAGGTTTAAAAGCAAAACAATATTCTTTATTAATGTATAATGGTGATTCTATTAAAAGAGCAAAAGGTACAAAAAAGAATATAATTGAAAATGAAATAAATTTTAATAATTATAAAGATTCATTATTCAATAATAAAACATATACACATTCAATGAATATGTTAAGATCGATAAATCATAATATATATGAATTAAAAACAGATAAAATAACATTAAATCCATTTGATGACAAAAGATACATACTAGAAGATGGAATTACGACATACGGGTATGGGTATCAGCAGGAACAATAAGAAGTTCTTCTTTAACAAAACCTCTCGTTGGTGCTGGAGATTTCAAATAATAAACTCTTATACCCTGTGTAATAATATGATATTCTATATTATGAATATCAACTGACCATATTGGGTCTGTAGCTCTTCTCTTACCACCTCCTTCTAATTCTCCAGGCTGATATAAATATCTAACGTTCGCGAGTGGACATATTTCAGTATCAACTTTTCTTTTTAAAATTGGAGAAGGTTTTTTTGTCTCATTATTTAATGCTTTAACAACATCTGGTAATCTCTTAACCCATTCTCTATTTCTTTTCTGTGTGTCAATCTCCTTAGCATACTGATAACCGAACAATCTTTCAGCCAAAGTTCTATTAAATCTCTCTACGATTCCTTGATCTCTATGTATCTCTCTTCTACCTCTTCTTATTTTAACATTATGTTTAGCCATTAGTTGAGAAACAACACCCATAAATTCTCTCCCCGGATCAACTTGTAATAGTTTAGGATAGTTCAAATGTCTTTTATAAATCTTTTCAAAAGCGGTGGCAACTTCTTTACTGTCTTTCGATGTCAATGGTACAGCTTCTTTATATCTCGTTCCCACATCTACTAATGTCAATGCATACTTATATGTTTTATTTTTTATTCTATCAAAAGGTAAGAACAGCAAATCGGCTTGATGTACTTCATTTTTTGCAGACACATCAAATTTAGGTCTTATTATTTTCTTTGGTGCAGGCAAATATATCTGCCACACTGCTTGTTTCTTTAGAAATTCTAATGCTTGTTTTTTATTAACTTTAGCTTCTTTTGCTAACTTACTAACAGCTGTCATACCTTTCCAAAATCCTTTAGGGCTATAGTATATTTCCTCCATTTTCATAGAAAAATTAAATCATAAGCGTGGTAATTATTCTTTTTATTTTTTATACAAGGTTTTAATCCTAGAGGTCTAATAAAAAATGGTGGTTCTTTATCCTCTATTTTTGTAGCAAGATGTGAAGGACACCAAACCTTGGTTTCATCTTTTAATTTTAAAACTGTACTTTTTCCTATACTGGTGTCAATTATCTCAAAGTCAATAATTTGATAAATTTTATTTATTTCTAATTCAGTCCATTTTAAAATTTTATTTTTATTTTGCGCTTTTAACATTTTATCAAATTGTTCTTCTGTGATATCGATTTGCATTTGTGCTTTACTTTGCATTTGTGCCATCATCTTTTTTTCTACCCCGCTCATTTTTAAATATAGAAAATCAATTTGTAATTTTTTTATTTTTTTTTAATTTTGAAAATTTCCAAAATTACATTTATTTTATTTGTCTATATTTTATATAAATTTCCAAGCAACAAAACCAGTTAATGCCATGCCACCAATAACAAAAGCAATCTCTCTATTTTTCTGGTCTTCCGATGGTGTATAAAAATCACTTAATTTAGGTTCTGGAGGTTCCCCTTGATTGGGTTCCCCACTCGCATAATAATATTCTTTCATAGCTTGGTCAACATCAGCAAATGTTTGTTCGGCATGATGTTCTTTTTTCATTTCTTTATTAATATAATCTAATCTTTGAGTTCTTTTTTTTTCCCAATCCGCCTTTGCTGCTTCTAATTGTTCCACAGCTTTATCATGTCTTTCTCTTTCTTTATCCGAATCTTTTCCTAAATGTGAAAATAAATAATTACCACCAGTAAAAGCTAATGCATTTGTAACTGCTCCCCCAATCATCATTATTGCTGCACTTGCCATTTATTTAATATAAAAAATAAAACTAGGATTCACGTTTACATCGAATCAAATTAATAATTTCTAAAATAGTTAAACCAATAAAAAAAATACTAATGCCATTAAATAAATAATCAGGTATATCTTTTTCTTCAATAGGAACGTATTTTGAATAATCTTTTATAACTTCTTCAACATCATCATCTGGTTTTAAAAATAAATAATCATACTTATCACCTAACTTAATTGGTATTACTCTAGACATTTTTAAGGAGTGAATTTCATTCCAAGGGGAGCTTGCTCCCGATGGTCGCTGCGCCTCCGCTCACTCAAAAAAATAAAAATAAGACAAGGAGCTCTAAGGAGCTCTACTTCATGATATCAGCTGGAATAATACCTTGTTTAACCAACATATCTCTTGTAGCCATTGCAAGTAATATATCAATAGTTAACATTCCAATATCTCCCATATTAAAATCTACTTTAGGTGCTGATCTTTTTAATAGTTTTCTGCCTATTTCCGCATAACCAATTGTTAATACAGTTTCTACTCCTGCATGATATAACATGTTTGCTATTTGTTTTCCATCTGTTGCCATTTTTTAAAGAAAAAATATAGTTAAAAGAAAATTAATTAAATTCAAATGGGTTATATTCTTCTTTCTTTATTTCATAAGATATATTTTCTTTTTCTTTTTTGACTTGAATGTTTTTACTTTTTACGAATAAATATACTCCTAATCCAACAACTACGATTGATACATATAATGGTATGTAATTTTTTGAATCTTTTGTTATTTCTAATTTCGAATTAAAACTCCCTCCGTCTGCGTTAGCAAGCTTTTCGGTTGAATTTTGAAAAGCATCATCATCTGAATCTTTTGTTATTTGTCTTGGTGTCGAATTTAAACCAAGAGGAACTCCGCTCGAAATTTTTAGTTCCATATTTTCTTTCTTCAAAAGTTCTGCTTCTTTTCTTTTTAATTCTGCTTTTAATTTTCTTGCTTCTGCACCTTTCTTACCCGCAGCTACTCGTTTTGGATTTTTGGGTTTCGAGAGATTACTCACTCCGGTCGAATTAAAACTCCCACCCGAGGGCGGCTGAGCTGCTGTCGTCTTTTCTCCACTATTAATATTTTCTTCATTATTAATATTTTCTTCACTATTCATTTTTTATATCTTTTTTTTGAGAATCATCTTCATTATTAGTAAGATTAACATGTTTTGCTGTTGTTAACATTGCGGTAAGAGGTGCTAAATACATTCCATATCTATAGTACAGTTCGCAACATGAACTAGTCAATGCATGATTTATAAAAGGATCTTCCTCTAAGTCTTGTATTAGTTTTGGAGGGTTAACATTAAAAAACTTAGAAACACCCATAACATATAAATTAATAAAAGAATTACCTAATGTCTTAGTCATACTAGCTCCTAATCTCGCTTCATATCTACAATATAGTTTTTTTATTTGATCGGAAGTCATTACGTCAATGTCTGAAAGTTGTAACTCTCTTCCAAGATATTGTTTACTACTACCACCAGCTACAATAGCTGATAATCGTTCGCGTTTTTTTTCATCAACATCTTCTCCCTGGGGCAACCTCAAGGGGACTCCCTCGATTTCGGTTAATAATTCTTCGGCATTCATTTTATATAGTTTATTTTTAAGTTTAAAAATAATTATAGTTTTTTTAAACCTTCAGTTCCAATAGCATTTTAATTAGTAATGCTTAATCAATGCTTTAGTAATGCTTAAGCAATGCTTTAGTAATGCTTTAGTAATGCTTTAGTAATGCTTAAACAATGCTTAAACAATGCTTAAACAATGCTTAATCGGGAGTTTACTCCCTCCGGTCGACTAACCAATAGCCAGTAGGTTGATCCGTTCTCAATATCAATTTACGATGCTTCTTTTTTTTTAGTTCCTCTTTAATTTTTTGTCTTTCTTCCAAAGTAGGAATAACGTCATTTTCTCTTAGACAATTTTCAAAACTATCTCTGTCTTTTGTGTAGAACATACATAACCATTTTGTTTGTTCTCTCAAATCTTTTAAAACAGAATTGTATCTCTGTGAAATAACCCACACTGATTGTTCAGCATGTCTCCCTGAAAAAGCTAATTCGGAAAGCATATCTCTTTTCTTCGTTAATTCTTTTGTAGCGCTACAATCATCAATAATGTATAACGTCGAATGACCCGCATATTTTTTAAAGAACATTCTTAATAATTCTTGTAGTTTCTCTTCTTCATTAACGATAGGATTAACAATTATTATATTTTTTGTTTTAGGTTTCCTAACATCTCCAATCCACTCACGATTTTTATAAGCCTTGTTCCATTGAATAGTAGGACACAATATAACTATATATTTGAATATTTTAGAATATTGATTTTCTAAAAGGTCAAGTACAAACTCGGTCTTTCCACAACCTGTCTGTCCACATATAATAGCGCAATGAGGATATTTCGGAAGCTCAAGAGGGAGGTCACTCCCAAGGCGAACTCGTTCGCGATGCTCACTCGGTCGGTGCTCCATTTTTTAGACGGAATTTTAATTTTCGACGTTCCACTTTACGTTAGTTTTCAGTTCCTTTAATAAACAACTTCTTTAAATCTACCATCTTCAAAATTAATTTGTGCGTCTTGTATAACAAATAGATAAACATTTATTGTTTCATCTTCTCCTGCTTCTTTCGTTATTTGAATTGTAATTCCTTCAGATCCATTCTCAATTCGTCTTCCCGAACCATGTAGTGAGTTATCATCCGCTGTGCGTAAATCAAGCCATAACGCGTAATTACTGGTAAGATATTTTTCTAATGTCGTATTAGTGAAGAACGTATCTTTTAAAACTAAATTTGTTATTTTATTTCGTTTAGAATTCATAGCAAAAAATTTATTAATTTCATCCCATTGTTGATAAGCTTTCATTCCTTGACTGTATAATTGATTCGGAACTCCTTCGATGGTAATCTCTACTTTTGTTATTTTAGGATTGAAATAAGTTTCGGTGTTCGTTCTTTCAGGGTCTTCAAACAACATTAGAATTCCTTTCATACTTCTCGCTGGAACATTTAAATTTATATTCCATAGCGTATCAGATTTATTTTTTATTATTTTTCTATGCCTTAATATTCTATCGTATAATATTACCATTTTACCAGAAACTTGTTGTCTTATTTGTCTAGCTAATTCAGCGTCGGAAACCATATCAAATTCTAAACAAATATTACTTATTTTATAACTCGCATCTTTATCCGTTGAGTTAATAACTTTATTATAATCATTGAATGTAAGTTCATACTCGAGTCTATCACCGAGACCAGACTGATAAAATGGCATATGGGTTTCTAATAGTTCAAAGTCTAACGGAATACAAAATCTATTTTTATACGCGTCAGCTATAGCTTCGTCTTCTTTGTCCGCACCAGCATTTCCCGCTCCAACTCTGTGTTTTAACATGTTTACTTTACCAAGACCTTGATAAGCCATGTTTGTGCGTTCGGTGGGCGTTTTCCATAAATCAACATAACAATGATAAATATCGCTATCATCTATTGACATAACTTCATTTCCGCTTATACGAATGGTCATTTTTTTAATTATTGATCTTCCTAAGTTTTGATATATAGTAGAATTTACGTCCTTAGATTTAATTTCAATTTCAAATGCTAATCTAACTGTTCCAGGAACAATAAGATCATTATCCCCTAGGTTAGGGAATCTCACTAATAACTGTTGATTCTGATCAATAGTTGAAGGATTATTAGTTATTACAACGCTCTGTCTAATTCCTTTTACACCTCTCGGTTCCCTTATTTTTCTGTAAGGATTTAATTTTTCTCCGTAGGCCGACATTTTTAAGGGTTTTTTTTAGTATGATAATTCAATTATCATTGACGCCACCGTATTAACGCACGTAGAATTATCTGTTTTAGAAACGAAATTGATTACGTCGAGAGCTTCAATCTGTAGCGGTATAGCGAAACGTGACGCGGCGCTCGGAAAAATACCTAAAGACACGCTATATCTCGGTTGTTCAATTCCATTAATAGATACTGCAACAGCTACATTATCATTGTCCGTTCTTTTACTTGATAATCCTAACCCCATTATCAAACCGGTTCTTCCCGTCACGTAACCGATCCCTTCTTCTCTACCGGCATTACCGAAACTAAATACTTTTCCATCCTTTAATGCACCCTTACTTTCGGCGCATATGCTTATTGTCTTCTTTGTACTAATACTATCCCTCAATTTATTAATTTCTTCTTTCCTTTCTAAATTATCGGCGTGTTGTTTATTAGATAATTGTGGAACTACGCCCCTAAATTTATTAATTTCTTCTTTCAACGCTAAATTATCAACACGTTGTCTATTTAACAACTCTGGAACTAAAACGTTCCTCACATGATTAATTTCTTTTTTAAGTTCTGAATTATTAGAACTAACACCTTTATATATTATTTTTTTAGTTCCGAATATACTCATTTTATTAGATACTTTTTAACTCTAAAACGCAATTAATTGGTAAACGATTATTTATTTTTTTATTATTTTCATCTCTTATTTCTAATTTTAATTCAGTTATACAGCCATTATTTAACTGTTTGTATTCAGGATGTTCGAATCTCATCGTTGTTATCTCACCAAATTCTTTATTCTCAACTGGAATAACTGCTAACAAGGTACTCGGCATACCATCAAGATAATTATGAGAAGTACTAACTTGTTCCAAATAAAGATACAATGATTTATAGATAGCAAAATCTATACTTTTCCATCCTTTGTAGAATTCATTAGGGCGAAATGTCAGTTTACCAAATCCTAATATAAAGCTCAAATATTTACTTATTTTTAATCCAAAGGGAGATTTTAAAGATGCGATGCCATTCGTTTCGTCAACGATTAATGTAATATTATAATGTTTTAAAAAATCTGATAATTGTTGAAAACTATAATAACCATCTTGAATTTTCATGAGCCTATCACCCACCATTTCTACATATTCATCAATAATATTATACCAACCTACACCGTACGTAATACTTTTCAATCCAATATATTTATCTCCATTTCTATTATCAATATATTGTTGTAAGTTAATAGTTTTATCAATATTTGAAATTGTATGATACATTTTTTTTAGTTTGCTTTTTTTAATGTTTAAAAATGTCAATCCCAAAAGAATTTAAATTTAATCCAAACGTATCTTATAAATCGGGGGCCGCTTATAAACTTAAAAATATAGGCCTTATCAAACAAGATATGTACGTTAATAAAGATGAAAGTTTTCCAGTAAATTTTCCTGATATATTTCAAAATTATCAAAATCCTGCTTTACATTCGAACGATCAGTGGAATACTTGGTTAAATTCTCCTTTCGATTGGTGGCAATGTCAATTAAATTTTGCTGTTTGGTGTGCAACTTCCGGTTGCGGCGTAAGTTACGAAGATCATTTAGAAAAAACTACCGATCTAACAAAAACGGTTTATACTTTTCACGTTTATTACTGTATTTTAAGAATAATAAAAGAATTACAATGTCCAATTCCTACGGATCCAGCATTCTGTTATTATAGTAATCAATATGATAAAGCTGCGTATCAAAAATTATGTAACGAGTTTAATATTTCTCCTCATACGGATTGGAGACAGAAATTAGATAGAGGAGGTTGTCACGGTCTCGGTACGTACAGTCAATACTTTAAACCTGATGGCGCATACAGAGCTAGTCATTTAAGCGATGGACCATTCTTTAGCGTTAACGATTCGATAACTCACACTAGAAATATTAGTAACGCCTGGACTACTTTTTTATTAGATAAATCTAACGGATTTACTCATACGGGATTAGTTAGAATAAACGAAAGTATTAGAATATTCGTATGGGCTTTACTAGGATCTCAAAGTCAAACTAGAGTAGAAATTTTAAAGGTAGGAACCGGTTTTGACGCCCAAAAACAATTCTTAGCAAATATACAGGATGCTGTCAATAGTCCGATAGATTTACCGAGTCAGATTTCGAGATATGAAAATGTTTTAAAATATGCTAGAAGTAAAGTTAATTACAGTTACGGACTCGGTCTTTATATGTCTCCGAGCGATATGATTTTACAAATAGGAACTATTGTCGGATATAATAATGAAATTGTAGTATCAACTGAGGAACAAGTTTTAGGAATTAACGATGACGTTAATTCGATAAATAAATCTCCTTCTAACGTAATAAATGGAACAAAAACTAAAAAATCTCCTATTATTCATATTAAGAAACCTGAACCTAAACCTAAACTAGAACAAGAGTCTCCAGAAGTAAACCCGAAGGTATCCGAACATGAAGATAATAGAACAGCAATAATAGTAGGAAGTATAGCGGTAGGTCTTACGTTTTTATTTTTTTATCATTAAGATACTCTTTCGTCGCCGTAAATAATAACCCGATAACTAAAACTAATAAAACCCATAGATTATTAGCTAGCCAATTAACAACTTTACCTGTTGCGGATAATAACCATGATACTATAGCACCTATTATACCGGGTAATGCCGCTGCCGCTTTACCAGCTAATTTAGCTAATAATTTTCCAATATTATCTAATTGTTTTTTTATCCAATCTTTCACACCACCACCTTTTGGTGGTGGTTTTGGTGTTATAGATCCTCCTCCTCCACCGGGTATAACGGTTTCAACAATAAGACCAATAACCATTCCAAAAGCGGTTAAAACACTAACAATTGTAATTCCTTGTTCCCTGAATAAAGTTTTTATTCTTTCAGCTAATGTCGTGTCTTCTCTCAATATTTTATTGATGGTTTCTTTTATTCTATTTACTTGACTACGTATTTTTTCTTTATTAATATTAATTGCTTCTAATCTAGCACTTCTCTCACCTTCCAATTCTCTTATTCGATTACTTATCCTTTCTATTTGAAATTCATTATTATCTTCTTTTGCTTGTTCTAATTTTTCTTTTTCTCTTGCTATATCTTTATTTGTTTCATTCAGTTTTGCTAATTGATTTGCAATCTCTTCTTTTGTTGTTGTCATTGCTTTCGTAATACCATCCCATTCTCTAATAGTCATAGGCGTTTGTGTTTCTCGTTCTGAAACATATGGTCTTGTTGTTTCTATATCTCGACTTAAATTACTTAATGATGTTTCCATTTCTCCTTCTAAAACATTTAATGTTGTTTGAAATTCATCAATAATTCTTCCGGAAGTATTAGCTAAGTCTTCCATCGGTATATTTTGTACATTAGGAAGGTTATGTTCCATATTTTGTAAAGCTGCAACAGCTTTGACAGATAGTCGTTGTGTACTTTTATAATCCGGTAAATTTAATAAATCTTTAATTGTACGCGTTGCACCCTCACCAATTCTACTTGCTAAAGTATTCAAAGCAATAAAACCTCCTTTTTTAGATGTGATTTGAATTTCACTATCTCCAACCTTTTCACTATCTCCAACCTTTAAAAATAATATTTTATTATCGGGGTCCAGTTCAAAGTTTGTAACATCTATATATGTTGAGTCTAGCCCATACTTTTCTTTTATCATCTTAAAATATTCTTTAACTATTGATTGTTTCAGTCCCACTATTAATTGTGTTCTTGTATCTACATCATTAATATCTTCGATATGAGCGGATTGGTTTTGTATGGTTCTGTTAAATTCATCATCTGCAAACATATCATTATCATCATTATAAACATCATCTTCAAAGTCTTCATGATAATCTGGTTCATTATAATCAAATCCACCTTCAGCCATTTTTATTCGGAATAAATTGGTGGTGGGTTTTCATATCTATAATTATTAGTAACATAATTATTATTATTAATTGTATAAATTATGCTGTTTTTAAACTGTTTAACATATCTTCTTTTACCTTCTCGATTAATTTTTTTTTTTCATCTTCAGTTATTCCTGAACCTGATTTCCCTAGGTCTGATTTTTTTATTGATCTGATTTCTTCTTTAAGTTTAGAATATTTTTCCATTTCAGTTAAAACTAATTTAAATTCTTCAGGGCTTATTTCTCCATCTTGAAGAGATTTAGAAATAATATCTCTAATACTATTTAATTTACTTTCTGCTATCATTTTAACATTAGAATGTTTTTGTGCTTTTGTCATTAATTTTCTTCTTATTATTTTAACACATACACCAATTCCTCCACATGCTACAGCCACTATTTGTAATGGTAACAGAATAGGAACTGCTACTCCAATTCCTGCTAAAATAATACTAGTTGATATTAATGTGGTATCAACCCCTTCAGTAATATTTATTCCTCGTTTATATTTTTTTCGTAATGATTTTCTTGTATCTCTTTCATTAATTAATATTCTTTCAATCTCTGATATTTTTTGTAACCTATAATTTTGTCCATCCTCTACTGGTAATTCAGGATATAACGGCGCCGTTGGTTGCTTCATTTTTAAAGGATTTTTTTAAAAAAAAAATAATTTCTCGTGGTGGCGGGTAACACCCTCAACCCTACACATTTTTATTTATCCAAGCAGAGGACAATTTTAACCCTATAACATAATTTAAACAGTCAGTTCTGATTGGATAACTAAAAATAGACTAAGAAAAACCAATATCTTGCACAACGAGTTTAAACTTTATAAGCCCAATTTATATGATTTATACTTGTGTACACAAATAATAACTAGGCATTGCGTGGTAGGACAAACTTCTAAGACTTTCTTCCACCCTGGAAGATTGTTAACATAGGGGTTTGATCCTACCCGGTTGTAAGGTCCGGAAGCTATTCCAGAAAGGGTAGCCCGGATCTCGGCTTGCCAGTGTGGGTCCAGAGGCAATAAAAATGGAAAAAAACCTTCCTCTCTATCTAAGTCCTCTGGACCCAGTGTACACAGAGAGGATTTTGCCGGCAGTGGGTTCGAATCCCACCGTCGATGATTTTTTTTTTACTTTCCAAATAGAGGGTTAAAATATTTTTTTTATTTTCTTATAATGTTACCTGTATAGGGGTACTGATGATATTTTATTTTTTTTTGTTTTCGAGTTAGTTTATATATATACAAAAGGACAAGCGAAGCGGGAACGGGACCCGAGCGGAGCGAGTGAGCCAGGGCTCCCGAGGTCATTTCTTCTTTATTTAGGCGTTTAGAGCTTTTTTTATGAAAAAAATAGCTGTTTTCCTTAAAATGAATGCTTTCTTTTTTTTAGCAATTTTAAGCAATATCTATATATATGAGTAAGGGGAAGCGAAGCGTGTCCTGGATCGCGAGCGGAGCGAGTGAGCCAGGGCTCCCCTTACTCATATATATGACTGGAACTTAAATTTTTGGGAAGAATCTAGTATAGCGGACCCCGGAAATCACGAATCATAACAAAGCACAGCGCGAGCCTTTTTGAGCCAATAATGTTGCTAAACGCGACGCCATTTTGTTTCATTGCTCTAGGTTTACTAGGGTCACTGCGGTGACTCTTGTACAATAACTGGCGGATATAATTATTTGAAGAAACGGATTTCAAGCAGAGAAGTGTTTCATCATATAATTTCTTTAAGTTGCTTTGATTTTCTGTACGGAAAAAGGTTAATAAAGCAGGGGGTTCGGGGCCGATAGCCCCCCGACAGAACAGCAACATCCTGCCATTTACAAATATTCTGACGTCATTGGTTACGTCATCGTATGTTTACCGCAACTAACATAATTGTATTATATTTTGCGGTAAAAAATTGGGGTCCGCTATACTAGATGTGTTCCAAATTTTTTTGACAGCTTCTTGGTGAAGTTTTGATTCTTCGTGCCTTGCTAGGGTAGAGTTTTGATAGTGTGTTCACCCTCCATTACATGTAAAGGGATTAGCGACTCTTGCCTTCAAACAAGTATTACATTGCAAACCAGAAAGAATTAACCACTGATAACGTTTATGCCACTCGTCTTGAAACTTCCGTTTCTTCGTGATGGAAGAATCATTCGATTTTGCAGACTGTGGCTTTTCCTGCATTGACGGAGGCGATTTTTGAACACTATTTTCATTCTGACCGCTGAAAAAACTTTCAATCGATTTTTGACACATTATTGTGCAACAAAATGGTGGTTAGCAACAGTTACTATGGCGGAGCGGAAGTATCAGTGTCAGTTCGATTTGTCGTTTTCGTTGACAATAATTACAAATTATGGGGTGATACTCTACAGTCTACATGTTTATTTTCGTGGAAATTTGGGAAGTTTACGAATATTATGCACGAGTGGTTATAAAATAACTTTAGATAAACTAGTTAGAACACAGAATTCGGATCAAACAATTTACGAATTCTACGGGTCCCGTCGGACGCAGCATTTCATTTTCGGGAGTCCGAGGCTTTGTTTTGTGCGTATAGGACGCAAGATCTTGCGTCAGGTAAAACCCTGGGTATCCTACATCTTGACTTTAGAGTGCGTACATCTTGACTTTAAAGTGGGTACATCTTAGAGGGTACATCTTGGTAGTGGGTACATCTTGACCTGCTCCCAAGGGGGGGGGGGAACAGTTATAGAAGCAAGATACAAGAAATTTTATCTTACGTCGGATATAAATAACAAATAACATTAGCTCATGAACTATTTTCCGACAAAACTTTTTTAAAGCTCTGTACACTGGAATCCCATCCTCCAATACTGCTCTATATGCATGTGTAAGTGCTGAAGGGGAATACAATCTTCTCATGGGAGTCCTTTTGTCTGTAATAAGCTAAAAATTAAAAAAAAAATCATATTTTTACTACCATGAATTTTAAGTAATGTCCCAAATTGTTCACCATAGATTAAAAAATTTAGCAGCATCTCACTTCCATGCATGTGCTATTTTTAGTAACAAAGGTTTAGCTTCTGTCATGTAAACTTGTCGGCTGCTTAACCGATGTAGAACTGTGATTTCGAAGGATATTGAAAGGGAAAAAGTTGCATTAGTGGAAATATGATTTTTTTTAATATAAGAAAAGAAGGTATGAATATTTTTACCTTTACACGTAGCATGGGTCCTGAAATATTGAGAAAATAACCAAGGGGGCGTTTCCCGTGAAAAACTCCAATATTTATATGTGACATCTCGCTATAGTAGAAATCACGCGCAGGTCGTGAAATTATCGGAAACATATGACTATTGAAAACATATGACGCAGCTCAAAAAGGTTGGTTTGGGCAATTTTATGGGAATGGGCATACTTTTCAACTTAGTTTTTAGCTCCACTTTTTCAAAAAGTGGACCCTCTCGGTGGTGGTGGTGGCGTCGGTGTTGGTTAACCTTTTTGTTAAAGTCCATTTCTCAGAAACCATCAAAGATATTTGGTTCACATTTGGTTCATGCATTTTACTGTCACAAGGGGAACCCATTTCACAAGGGTAGAAAACCCTAAAATTAATTTTGTCATAATTATGCCCCTTTTTAGACTTAGAATTTTCATTGTTGGTTATTTTAGTTTTATGTTAAGGTCCATGTCTCAGAAACTGTCCAAGATATTTGGTTCAAATTTGGTATGCATGTTAACTATTATAAGTGGGGCCTATTTCACAATGTCAGGTAACCCTAAAATTAATTTTGCTATAGTTATCTGAGCTTATCTCCCCTTTCAGACTAGACTTCCACTACACCAACCAGCACTAAAGATAGTGAAAGTGCTGTTTGCGGACAGCTCATGTTTAGGTAATAGGTTAAAGTTTTAAAGAGAATGTGAGCAATTGTAATAGTGCTGTGTCAGTCATCCATAATCAAAAATATACTCAACCCTTTCCTTCATATAAACACAATTTCACGCCTGTATAACTGTCTGATCTGGATATTCTCTGTTTGCTAAATAAAAATGTATATTGATATGTTCATATGCAGTTTTTATCTAAGTCAGTAATTTCCATTCGGACTGAAAGTAGACTATAACTAGGTACTTTACTTTTTACTTTACATTTCTTTTCAGATCATCCCCACATTCGGTACAATCCATTAAAAGATGACTGGGTGCTTGTATGTCCTCACAGGATGAAAAGACCATGGGCTGGTCAAGTAGAAAAACCAGAGGAACAGCAAATTCCCAGACATGACCCCAAGAACCCTCTCTGTCCAAGAGCAACGAGACCAAATGGACAGGTAATGTTTGAGCTGCCCATATTGTACATCAGAGGTCCAGATAAGATGTGTAAATTAAAACATTTTCAAGAATAACTTCTTTATTTCTTCACTAAACTCGATGTTGTGACCACTTTTTAGAATCGTTTCAAAGAGACGATTCTAAAGAGTGGTCACAACATAGTGTTTGGTGAAGAAATGATAATTTTAGTATTCGAGTATGCACCTTTATCTGTAGCTCTGTACATACTCATTTCAATGCCTTTGCAGACAGAGCAGACCCAAATCAGATGGCCCTAATAAGCAGTTATGTGATCAGGGTCTGTTCTGTTGATTATGAAATTATAATAGATCTGACTACAGTTTCTACCAATACCAAACATTCATTTGTACATTGTGCCATTTTAAAAATTCAGCTATTCTTGATATCATTATTTTTAACATGAATATTTAAAAGGCAATGAGTCACCAGCCTATGTGCCATATATTTGACTTCACAACAAAGCAGGATATAAATAAAGAATCCTGTATTCATAAATTACCTATATAAAAATTCAGCTTACGAATGTCATTATATTTACATGGATATTCAACAGGTAATGGGTTAAAGCATTCAAACTCATCACCAGCATATGTTCCATATATTTGACTTCACAACAGAACAGGATATGAATATTGAATCCTGTATTTTTTAAATTATAAAAAAAAAAGCAAATGAATATTCATGATGTTATTATTTCTCACACAAATATTCATCAGGGGATGGGTAAAAAGGATACATGTAGATGAGTGTCAGACAGTATGCTGTAGATTCATATTCTGATTTTAATGTGGCTTAACCCTTTCCCTGTTCTATGTTTATTTCAAATTTCAATACCTACTGATTATTCATTAACAAAGTTATAAAGAATTATTATACTGCAAAGTAAAATCCTCGATTTTGATTGGTCAATCAGCCATGTATAAAAGCCGTGTATCCCTCTAAATTCTGATGTATATACGGAGTCATGACCAACAGTGGAATTTCCCCTGTCGAGGGCCTCGCTTCATTGCTACAACAAACTAAAAATGGCCGACTAGCTCCACTTCGTCGATTTGATCCAAACAACCGCTCATAGACGAAATAACAAGAGTTTTGGTCGGAGTAAAGTTATCCATTGAGAAACATTTTTGTTATAGTTGTTGTATAACAATATAAATGAACCTGATACGTGACAAATGTCTTAATTTGCTCTGATGCTGCAAATGTTGTCAAAGTGCTTGTGCAAGTACCGATTAGCCCCCAAACCCCAGCTTTTATAAAAACATACCACACCCAATTTGATTCAGATTTTATTAATGCACATGCACAGTACACGTACCTGTAAATTGCAATATAGCCGCTCCTTCCAACGCCCATTTGTTTGAATATTATAAACCGTCATTTTGACGTCATCCAAATGACGTCGGAATTGCACCAATTATGTTTAACCGTTCTCATGCTAAAAAATAGAGTCTGCTTGAACGCTGAAAGTTTTACTAACGTCGGATTCTTACAATCCTTTCAGAAACTAATGCTCTTGGAATATCCCTTTCTATCCACAATTGTAATGAGCTGGTTATTATACAGATATTACAAGCCCTTATATTACAGTATGGGGCCCCTGAGGGGAAGCAAAACGACGCCTACATTAACAACGCTAATAAACTGCTACAAATATTAAACTTTGCAGTATTAATAAAATCTTTAAACAGATCATTGGCGGGATATCTGACTTTTTATTTCCTGCTGAGGAAAATACATGTAGCCCTCGCCGTTACAACATGGATTTCCTCAGCAGGAAACAGAAAGTCAGATACCCCGCCAATGATCTGTATAACTAATAATATGCAAGGTCGGACACTGTAGACATTTTAGAAAGCAAAGAAACAGATCTTTTAAATTCTTTTTGGAAACAGAGTAGATCCTGATCAGACGGCTCCTCTAGGAGCTGTCTGATCTGGGTCTACTCTGTTTGCAAATGCGTGAAAACATGTTTATATTAGAGAAAGGGTTAATACTGATCTGGGACTACATGTATACTTTTTCCAAAGCCCCAAAAGCACCATAGCATGGCAGCTAGATCACTCATTTGATGGTGTTGGATTCCAAGTTTGGAATGAGATTGTCAGAGCAATATAGGGGTAATGTTCTCAACTTGTCTCAATTCTATGCCGAACCCTTATTTCATTATAACTATTTAGTCCATGAATATTCAGTGAAAGTAAAGTACCTAGTTATACGTGTAGTCTACTTTCAGTCCGAAGGACCGCTCAGCCGACTGTATATTTACTCCCCTTGATATGAGGGAATGGCTTAATAAACACCCGAGGTTGTTAACTTTACATTATTAAAATTCAGCTAATAAATATTCATGAAATCATTATTTCTTACATGAATATTGAACAGGTAAAGGGTTAAGTGGCCATGAACTAAGAATTCTCTTGCAGGTTAATCCAGACTATGACAGTACATACATGTTCACCAATGATTTTCCTGCATTACTTGAAGAAGCACCGTCCCCAGGTAAGATCATATTAAACTCTTTTAACCCTTTACTCCATAGATACGCCTTTCTACATCTTTGCACACAGAGTAGACCCAGATCAGAAGTCTGGGTCTGCTCTGTTTGCTTTATGGGATCATATAGAGCTGATTGCATAGTTTCAACCATGGCCTAAGATTCCTGGGTTCATATACAGGTACAGGCAGTTCTCCCATTACATTTGTATTTACAGGGGAGAGCGATGACCCACTGTTCAGATGTGCCGAGGCCAAGGGGACTTGTAAAGTTATGTGTTTCCATCCTTGGTCAGACATAACACTGCCCCTCATGTCAGTAACTGAAATACGAAAAGTTGTAGACCAGTGGGCAGAAATAAACACATCACTTGGGGGAAAATATGCTTGGGTACAGGTAAGATATACTCACTATAGTCTATTTTTAGGTTTACTCTCTTTGCAAAGGCACAGAAAGGCATAGTTATGGAGTAAAGGGTTAATTGAATATCACCAAACTTCACAGAAATAATCCAGAGGAAGTCCTCTAAAATGAAAAATTTCTTTAAACTGCATTTCCTCTACAACACATAATGAAATTTTATTGAACTTCTTATGAAAGATCCTTAGATAGTCCTGTAGAAATATTTTATATTAGTGTGCATCATAAGTAGGTAATTGGCACTAAAAATGGATTTCAGAATCAATTTCTTAAACAGCATTTTCTCCTAAACCATTGACTGAAATTTGATCAACTTAGCATTAATGACCCTTAGATGATCATTTGTTATAAATATGAATCTAAGAAAAAATAACACCATAGATATTTACTGATTGATTTTTATAATGGCATATGAACACAGGGAATTTGGGCTATTGCCTAAACTACATGTATAGAATCAGATCTGTATAATTTCATAAGCAAATAGAAAAGACCATATCAGGTGACTCCTGCAGGGCATCTGATCTGGGCCTACTCTGTTTGTCAAAGATGTGGAAAGTTTTAGTTAGTCTGCCACAGATGTAGGTTGCAAGAGTTAAAGAACTTAACAAATTAAAAATATTCTTTTGCAAAACTTAGGCGATGCTGGGCTATCATGGCTATCTTGTATGAAAAGTTAAAATGAAATACTTTTAACCTATTACTCCATAGATATTAATGCCTTTGCCAACAGAGCAGACTTAGATCCGATGGCTCTTGTAGGATCCATATGACCAGGGTCTGCTCTGTTTGCTTATGAAATAAAATAACTCTTCTCCGAAAGCCTCATGGCATGGCCAAAATGTCCTGTAGTCATGTGCTGTTATAAAATATAATCTTAATTAATATTCATTGTGGCATTATTTGTTGCATGAGTGTTTATGGAGTAAAGCATTAAGGGTAAATGGTTCGGATTAATTTGTGAAAATCTTTTCAAATTATTGGAATCCAAAACAAGATTCACAAAAGAATGTAAATTGACATACTAATCAAGTTTTAAAAAACTAAATTTAAGGAAGATGTTATTTGTAAATTCAACAGATAATCCATTTAACCACCTTTTCAAGCCTTTGCAAACAGAGCAGACCCAGATCAGATGGCTCCTATAGGAGCCATCTGATCTGGGTCTGCTCTGTTTGCTTATGACATGTTACAGATCTGAATCTACAGTTTTTGTCAAAGCAAAAAATTATCTTGATGATTTTACATTATAAAAATTCAGCTGATAAATATTCATGATACCATTATTTCTTACATTAATATAGAACAGGGAAAGAGTTAACTGCAGTTTCTTGCAGAGAAAAGTCGAAGGAATAAATAGCATGATATTTTAGTACCATAGGCGTGTACCTTTCTTTATTTTCCTACAGATATTTGAAAATCGAGGTGCTATAATGGGGTGCTCCAATCCCCATCCCCACTGCCAGGTATGGTCCAGTTCTTTCTTACCTAATGAGCCAGCAATGAAAGACAGAACACAAAGGGACTTCTACAATAAGCATAAAACACCCATGTTGCTGGACTATGTAAACAAAGAGTTAAAGAAAAAGGTAATTTTGGATGGAAGAATATCAGGCTTGTGATTTCATAGAGGCAGACGGTTATTTTGGTTCAGTTTAGCTGTGCTGTTCCAGGGGCAGGAAGGCACTTTAAAAGACAGCTATGCATGGATGGGTTTCGCTGCAAAAATTGAACTAATTGGTTTGTGCATTAGTAAAAAACTTATATGGGTGGGTGGCTGAATTTGAAAGTGCCTTCCTGCACCCCCATACACATTTAAAAGGAACAGCCCTGAGAATAGCCTGAGATTTTGCAATAATTTGTTCATTATTGTTAATATTATTTTCTCGGGTGAGTCAATTGAAAGAAATGTTCAAGATTCACAAGTTATTATTACTACTCATATTATGATTATAGAAACCCTTAACAGGAATTTGTTTGTATGGTTATATCAATTCAATGTTTAACACTTTCCTCCATAGGCCATTTTTAGACCCAACCTCTTTGAATGAATCTACCGAAAAGGAGTATTTACTAGATAGAAGTAAAATGTTATAATTGCGTAGTATAGAAACCATTGTAATCACAATGGGTTCAAGAAGTGACTATTACAGAGGCGTAGAAAGGTGTATTTATGGAGGAAAGGGTTAATATTCACTTACTACATTATCAAATTTTCTTATGACTGCCAAGTTTAGTGACAATGCAACCATGTAGCCCTGTTCACGCTAGACTAAGAGTACTGTACTGCTTTGACTACACAAACTGTTATGAAGTTGAAAAAATAAAGTAAAATCCCTCTAATGCAACCACCAAAAAGAGATTAACATTGGCTCATAGAGACAGGCGGTAGCTTTATTCAGGATGAAAGTTATGCGGAAAGCTCCCATCATGAAATCTAAACCATTCCATCATATTGATGCCTTTTGTTGCCTCTGAAAAGGTCACCTGTTGAAACCATTGTGATTAATATAGCATTTGCTCCTATAGGAGCAAATGCTCTATTTATCACATTGGTTTCAAACTACAAAATTAAAATTTTCCTTTTGGTTTGATCTAAAAATAGCCTATGCGGTAATGGTTAAGGGACAACGTAACAATTATTGCTGGAATCCAGCAATCCCACGCCATGCCCTATGTTCACCACTGCTGATATTTTATTTTCAGGAGAGGATAGTCGTGGAGAATGAGGATTGGGTATGGTTAGTGCCTTACTGGGCCATGTGGCCATTTGAGACCCTGCTGCTGCCCAAGGCCCATGTACAGCGGATTGAGGACCTCACAGACAAACAGAGAAATTGTAAGCAGTTGTATCCTTGTACACACAAGTATTAAACCTTTCATTCATATACTCATATAAACACTTTTATCAGATCGGGGGGGGGGCATAACTTTTGAGCCAGTACAGAGAGAGATTTGATATTTGGTATACATATGTATCTCATAAACCGCACATTTTGAGGGGAGACATGTCAAGGTCAAAGTCATCCTTCAAGGTCAGATTTCAATTATATAGGTGACTAAGGTCTAATCACCGACTTTAACATTAGCCATAGCTTTTGAACCAGTAGAGCTAGAGACTTTATATTTTGCATGAATATGTATCTCATGAAGCTGCACATAGGTGACTTGTCAAGGTCATTCTTCAGGGTCAAAGGTCAAATTGGGCAGGGGCATAGTATTTCACAAACATGACATCCTGTTTATTTATTAGCTGATCTCTTGTAATGGCATATTTACAGATTTTTTATATTGATGGAAACTGTTGAGTCAGATCTAATTATACAGTCAAACCTGTCCTAGTGACACATTGTTTTTAGCGACATCCTGTCAAATGCGACAGTATTTCCTTCCTCCCTATATTTCAACTGTATTTAGCGACACACTGGCAGATGTGACATACGACACTAAATTTGTCCTCCCAACTCGGCAAACGACATTGTTTTTAGCGACAATGATCTTTCACTGTATCATTGTGTTTGTACCTAATTGCCCTCATTAACGTGTCAGAGGATTAATGCCCAAGGTGATAAGGGATTATCTGATCCAGTTGGCCTGTTAGTCTCACTGCTGTTTTTATAGCTAGCTACCCCTAGCTACCCCACCATAAAATTTTGATAATGAACTGCGCTTTAATCATCCATTTATTTATACCAGAAATCGGTCATAATGTCGTAATTGGCTATCCTAGTGATTTAATTGCCAGTTTGGTTTCATAACTTCACAAGAATTAACCACACCACTTCAAAAGGTTTATTTCATTATAACATAAATTGTATTCTCATAATTAAGATACAGACATATAGAAATGTGCCTCTGCTTCCCTTTCAAAGACAGGTGTGCTTGGCCTTGTTGTGGCAATGGGCCGAAACGCTTCGAAAAACGACGAGGGCTTCTGATTTTCATGAATTTGTTTTGTGCACAAACTTACTTTTTATGCCCCCATTGACGATAGTCGGGGGGCATATTGCTTTTGCCCTGTCTGTTTGTTTGTTTGTTTGTCTGTTTGTCTGTTTGTTTGTCAGCAACTTTAACATTGGTCATAACTTTTGAGCCAGTATAGATAGAGACTTGATATTTGGCATACATATGTATCTCATAAAGCCGCACATTTTGAGGGGTGACGTGTCAAGGTCAAGGTCATCCTTCAAGGTCAGAGGTCAAATATATGGGTCAAATCGCGGACTTTAACATTGGCCATAACTTTTGGACCAGTAGAGATAGAGACTTGATATTTGGCATGCTTGTGTATCTCATGAGGCTGCACATTTTGAGGGGTGACATGTCAAGGTCAAGGTCAGAGGTCAAGGTCAGAGGTCAAATATATGAGGGGGCATAGTGTTTCACAAACACATCTTGTTATTAATAGAATTAATGATAAGGATACTAAAGAAGTAACATCATAAAATAGTTTATTCCATTTCAAACCCTAAAAAAGTAATACCTAGATATAAATTTGAAATGTCATCAGTTTTCGCGAAGAATGTTGATCAATACGACATGGACCCTGGAGCAGTTGGTATTGGCCCATGAAATTTTCAACCTGAATTCAGAGACACCCTGTGAGATACGACACTTTTGGCTTTCTCCCAAACTATGTCTCTAAAAACAGGTTTGACTGTATTTCATAAACAAACAGCAGAAGCTCATCAGACGGCTCCTATGGAGCCGATTGATCTGGGTCTACTCTGTTTGCAAATGTTTGAAAAGGCGTTTATATTAAGGAAAAGGTTAACTAACCAAGTTGTTCCATAGCGTACTTAGAGTCAGAGGTCAGAGAATCATTTGTAACACTTGTTGATATATTGCCCTACTTTCAGCCCTTTGTGATATCATGAAGAGACTGCTTATCAAGTATGACAACCTCTTTGAAGTGTCATTCCCATATTCCATGGGATGGTGTGGTAAGTGTCTGTTTTTAGAGCTTCCTAGATACACATTAGAAATAGCCTCTCAGAGTTTAGCCAAGAAATAAAACTGTGACATCAGGTCCGAGGTTATAAAACCTTCAGCTTTGAGTCTTAATTTGATTCTCAAGCATCTGATTGGTCAGATTTTGAGCTTGCCAATCTGATACTTGAGAATGAGATCCCTCTGACTGAAAAAGTTTTTATCCTCTGCCTTAGGCCAGAACAATACTTCAGTCTACAACTCTATATAGTTTAATTATCTCATATGACATTAGCATTGTCAGGATCTTTCTGTGT
Source organism: Azorinus chamasolen (assembly GCA_963576725.1). NCBI lineage: Eukaryota > Metazoa > Mollusca > Bivalvia > Cardiida > Solecurtidae > Azorinus > Azorinus chamasolen. Next base: position 53,750,591 of record OY755239.1, on the reverse strand, counting down.
TCATACACGTTTATGTACATACAGTTGAAATTCAATATCTCGAACTTGGATGACTTGAATTTCGGGATAACTCAAAGTAAAAGTTCGGTTCTTCCAAAAAAAACAAAAAAACAGAATTGTTGTAAAGTGTATCACTACCCATATCTAGAAACACATGTGACAGCTTAATGCAGGTCGAAAATGTAATGATGAAAGCTCCTACAGTAGCTTTCAGCATTATTTTAAGCTATGAACTCGAGAAGTTGTTCAGATTAGAAATTGGATGACTCAAACCTTTTATTATCTCAAAACCATTTGTATGGCCCCTTGAAGTTTGAGATATGGAAGTTCAACTGTATCACGATGTGCTCCTCTCATATATACGCAGTAACATTTTAACTCTTTACTTGATAAAGGCACTTTCACACCTTTGCAAACCGAGTAGACCCAGATCAAACAGCATCTGTAGTAGCTTTCTCATCAGGATCTGCACTGTTTGCATATGGAATTAGGTAAATCTGATTCTGCAGTGTTTACCATGGCTAAAATATCCTATGCTCATAATTATGCTGTTATCAACCCTTTCCTCCATAAATGCGCCTTTCTAGGCCTCTGTAAAAGGCACTTTATAAAACCGTTGTGATAAATAGAGCATTTGCTCCTATAGGAGCAAATGCTCTATTTATCACAATGGTTTCAAACTACAAATTTCTAAAAGTTTCTTTTTCTCTAGTTAATGCTCCTTTTCTGTATATTTATTCAAAAAGACTGTATCTAAAAATAGCCCATGGAGGAATGGGATAAAAATGGAATGGGTTAAAAATAAGGTCATCAATATTCATTATGTTGTTATTTCTTTCTTGAATATTCATATTTTAAAAGTAAAGGGTTAAATATTCCAAAGGATATGCTCATACTATTTCCTGTAATTACCATTCTACAAAAGTTGTCACTGATTCAAACCTATTTTCAAAAGTATATGAATTTACTGAAACAGTGGTAAATATTGAGGATTGGGGGGGAAATAATATGAAATATAATTACGAGGTGTACAAGTGTCCGATAATGAGTAATATTCATCTGAATGATAATATTTTGTGAGACAATTTTTTAAGATGTGTTTGAGTTGAAAAAAAAATACATGTGCTGGACAAGTTTCTCTCAGTTATTTTAGAACAACTCAGTTAAGATGCTGCTGATCCCAGTCTGCTGTTTACTTATTGAATGATATTCAGTAAAACCTTTCTAATGCGACCACCCAAAATGGATATGATTCTGGGTAGCAGAGGCAGGTGGTAGCTTAATGCAGGACGAAAGTTATGCAGAAAGCTCCTATAGGAGCTTTCTGCATAACTTTCATCCTGCGTCCTGTATTATTATAAAAGCAGAAATGATTATTCAAGAAGTGGTTACATTAGAGGGGTTCTACTGTAGTTCTGATTCTACAGTTTCTGCAAAGTTAAGCAATCCTGTGCTCTTGGATTTGGTGGAGAAATGATTATTTTAGTTTTTGAATACACTAATTTATCTATGGCCCTGTATATGTATAGTTCTCCTCTAAGATTCAACTTCAGTTCCCCTTCTTTGTTGTAGGAGCGCCAACTGGCAGCTATAGGTCCAAGGATAATAGTCACTGGCAACTTCACGCTGTTTACTACCCGCCATTGCTGAGATCAGCCACTGTGAAGAAGTTCATGGTGGGCTACGAGATGCTAGCCATGGCACAGAGAGACCTAACTCCAGAAAAGGTGGGGTACTGTTGGAGATCATTTTACAAAAATGGCCTTGTTTGATCATGTTCTATTAACCCTTTCCCTGTTCAATAATTCCTGCACCTTTCAAGGAAACGTTTTGCCTTGATAAAAATTGTAGTATCAGATCTATGTTCTGTCAAAAGCAAACAGAGCAGACCTTGTTCAAACGGAGCCATCTGATCTGGGTCTTCTCTGTTTGCAAATGCATGAAAAGGTATTTAAATGAAGGAAAGTGTTAAGTCTGATAATATTATTTTCATGTAGCCAGGCCTAGGGGCAGGGCTAATGTTCTTTGTATGGCTGTAGTGAAAACTTTAAAGATCTGGTTTTCACCATATTTCACACAACCTGTAGGCTCTGATTACTTATAGACCCAGGTGAGCGATTTAGAGCCATCATGGCTTTTAAGTTATATGACATTTATAACAAAATTTATTTTTCAGTAGCAGAAAGTGTAGAATCAAATTGAAACTTTTACATTTGTTAGGCCTCTATGAGCTGTTTACTCCTGGTCTTTTCTGTTGCATAAAAGTTTGTGACACTTTGAAAGCAGACAACTAGCACAGTGTAAACACTAAACACAGATCAGAGAGATGATTTAGGATTGGAAGATCTGTTAACCGATTCCTCCATAGGCTATTTTTAGATCCAGTTACTTCGAATAAATCGTCCCAAAAGGAGCATTAACTAAAGAAAAGGACAATTTTAAGAATTTTGTAGTTTGAAACTATTGTGATAAATAGAACATTTGCACCTATAGGATAAGTGTTTGCTCTGTTCCATTCATATTAAATGGACGTTACAGTGAAACAATAATGTCCCATTTATCATGCCCCAAATTACAGTTTATGGCACCCAGTTTCTGCACTCCCACACTGCAGGTTATTTGATAAAATATGATAATACCCATTACTTCATGAAGATTTGCAAACGGAGTAAACCAGGATCAGACAGCTCCTGTAGGAGCCATCTGATCCGGGTCTGCTCTTTTTGTTTAATATGTAATTATATTGATCTGACTTTCTGTCATGGCCAAACAATGTGTACATGTGCCATTATACCAATTCAGCTAACTGATATTCATAAAAGTATCTTCATCTCCCACTGGCCACCAGAGGGGGACTATAGGTTTGCAGTCTATCCATCTGCCTGTCTGTTCGTTCTTCTTTTGGAAATTTTTGTCCTCATTTATATCCTCAAAACCTCGAGTTAGGATTTCAAACTTTATTGTGTGGTTGCATCTTGGGAAGGGGAATGTTGCATAATACTTTGGTGTCTCTGTGGCATTGACCTTGACCATGACCTCAGTTTAAGTGTAAAAAAAATTGCCCCTTCAATTGGGGATGATGGATTGCTTGACCATACTTGCTTGGTAATTTTTACTATTACATGAATATTCATGAAGTACAAGGTTCTATGTACATAATAAGCTAAGCAGCTCTACCATCTTTCAATTTTAATTTATTTTCTAACTGTGCTCATGTATAGATTGTTTTCATCAGTAGGGCTGCATATGCTGCCAAGACTGCTCTGGGCCCATATTCATAAAGCTCCTTAGGAAAATTTATACCTTAGAACAACCGATGGAAAATATTTCTGTCTGCATCTGTAGCAAAACTACAGAGTGAATTTTCAGTCCATGACTTCTAGAATATTTGGTTAAATATATATTTAATATACAGCTTCATTTTTCTGACATATTTTACCTGTATTCATTTTACAAGACTAAGGAATATTCAAGAAACTAAGGAATTGTCTTAAGTTTCTCCTTAGGGGCTTTATGAATACGGGCCCAGGTCTAACTAATCTGTGTACTTTGTACATGGTTTAACTGTGTCCTTCATATAAACGCTTTTCCATGTCTATGCAAACAGAGTAGACCCAGATCAGACAGCTCTTGTAGGAGCCGTCTGATCAAGATTTGCTCTGTTTGCTTATGACATGGTATAGATCTAATTCTAAAGTTTATGTCAAGACAGAAATTATTTTTATACCCCCCAATGGCGGGCATATAGTAATCGCATTGTCTCTCCTGCCGTCTGTCTGTCCGAGCGAACATTTGGGGTTTAGGGGGTAAAAGAGACTCAAAGAACAATAGCAAACAATAGTTTCAGTCCGTTGGCTACTAATTCTTTTGTTCTTTAGGGGCTATTCTTTTATCCTAAATTCAAAAGAAATAGCCCATAAACTCCCCCAATGTTGAAACGTCAGTCTGTCTGTCCGTCCGTCCGTCCCAAATTTCGTGTCCCTTCTATAACTTTTTAGCTCACCAGAGCACAAAGTGCTCAGGGTGAGCTTTTGTGATCGCCTGATGTCCATCGTCCGTCGGCGTGCGTGGTCCCGCATCAACAATTTGAACCTTTAAAAATCTTCTCCTCTGAATCTACAGGGTTCTCAGCTTTCATCTTTGGTACGTAGCATCACCTATAGGTCCTCTACAAAAGTTATATAAATTATGCCCCTGGGGTCAAAATTGGCCCCGCCCCAGGAGTGGGAAGTTTTCAATAGAAACATATAGTAAAACGTTGAAAATCTTCTCCTCTGAAACCAGAAGGTTCTCAGCTTTCATATTTGGCACATAGCATCATGTTCAGGTCCTCTACAAAAGTTATATAAATTATGACCTTGGGGTCAAAATTGGCCCCGCCCCAGGGGTGGGCAGTTTTCAATAGAAACAAATAGTGAAAACTTTGAAAATCTTCTCCTCTGAAACTGGAAGGCTCTCAGCTTTCATATTTGGCAGAGCGCATCATGTTCAGGTCCTCTACAAATGTTATATAAATTATGGTCCTGGGGTCAAAATTGGCCCCGCCCCAGGGGTGGGCAGTTTTCAATAGAAACAAATAGTGAAATCTTTGAAAATCTTCTCCTCTGAAACTGGAAGGCGCTCAGCTTTAATATTTGGCACAGAGCATCATGTTCATGTCCTCTACAAAAGTTATATAAATTATGCCCCTGGGGTCAAAATTGGCCCCGCCCCAGGGGTGGGCAGTTTTCAATAGAAACATATAGTAAACCTTTGAAAATCTTCTCCTTTGAAACCAGAAGGTTCTCAGCTTTCATATTTGGCACATAGCATCATGTTCAGGTCCTCTACAAAAGTTATATAAAGTATGCCCCTGGGGTCAAAATTGGCCCCGCCCCAGCAGTTTTCAAAAGAAACAAATAGTGAAATCTTTGAAAATCTTCTTCTTTCAATCTGGAAAGTTCTCAGCTTTCATATTTGGCGCATAGCATCATGTATAGGTCCTCTACAAAAGTTTTATGAATTATGGCCCTGGGGTCAAAATTGTCCCTGCCCAAGGGGTGGGTAGTTTTCATTAGAAACATATAGAGAAAACTTTGAAAATCTTCTTCTCTGAAACTGGAAGGTTCTCAGCTATCATATTTGGGACATAGCATCATGTTTAGGTCCTCTACAAAAGTTATATAAATTATGGCCCTGGGGTCAAAATTGGCCCCGCCCCAGGGGTGGGCAGTTTTCAATAGAAACAAATAGTGAAATCTTTGAAAATCTTCTCTTCTGAAACTGGAAGCGCTTAGCTTTCATATTTGGCACAGAGCATCATGTTCAGGTCCTCTACAAATGTTATATTAATTATGGCCCCAGGGTCAAAATTGTCCCTGCCCCAGGGGTGGGCAGTTTTCAATGGAAACAAATAGTGAAAATTTTGAAAATCTTCTTCTCTGAATCTGGAAAGTTCTCAGCTTTCATATTTGGCGCATAGCATCATGTATAGGTCCTTTACAAAAGTTATATGAATTATGGGCCTTGGGTCAAAATTGGCCCTGCCCCAGGGGTGGGTAGTTTTCAGTAGAAACATATAGAGAAAACTTTGAAAATCTTCTCCTCTGAAACTGAAATGTTCTCAGCTTTCATATTTAGCTCATAGCATCATGTTCAAGTCCTCTACAAAAGTTATATAAATTATGCCCCTGGGGTCAAAATTTTCCTGCCCCAGGGCCAGCTAGTTTTCTATAGAAACATATAGTGAAAACTTTGAAAATCTTCTCCTCTGATTGTCTGGTGAGCGCTTCAGGGCCACTCTGGCCCTCTTGTTTTATCTGTGAATGGATTTCAAAATAGCCTGGCACAAATGTTCACCACACAAAGGCGATGTGTCATGTTCAACTCCCTGGTCCATGGGTCAAAGGTCAAGGTCATCCTTCAGGGTCAGAGGTTGGGGCATAGTGTTTCTGTTTCACAAACACACTCTTGTTTAAAATGAATATTGAACTAGTATAGGATTAAGCTTAAGTTGTTTGTTTATAAAATTGGTTTCTTTGTTTCTAATTTCCAGGCAGCAGAAAGACTTCAGAATTTACCTGACATTCACTACAAGCAATGATGTGAGCTTGCTCCTAGGAATAGTGTAAATACTGGGGTATATTTATGATGCAGGGATATTGGTTGAAGTTCTACTGATCTCTAGTCTCTTTCCATGCTAAGTTATTGTTATCTCTAAGTGCTTTTTTTTGTCCGCGTTGTCATTGTCATCATTGTAATCTGGAAACTTTAACATTGGTTATTATTGTTTTAGAAAGTTATGCCCCTTTTTGAATAAAGTTTTAAGATGTCTTGACAGACGAGCGTTGGTACCTGCATGTGGTGCTCTTGTTCTTTTATATCTGTCATTTATAGAGGTTGTGAAATAGTTTGGGTGCTGATGCGAAGCAAGTGGTAAATTAACCCTTACTGTGCAGGACATGAGTCACTAATGTCCTTTGCAAACAGTGTAGACCCAGATGAGAGGGCTCCTAGAGGAGCCCTCTAGTCAGGGTCTACACTGTTTGTCATGTTACAATTTTCTTCAGAAAAATCCCTAAATATTCACCATAAGTTTGACCTGTCTGAATTTTGGAAGAGTCCATTTTGAAAACTCGGAGATGTAAGGGTTAATGTAGAAGTTAGGCAGAAAGCTTCCACAGGAGCTTTCTGCATGACATTTGTCTTGCATTTAGCACCCAGTTACTGTTATAGGTCTCCATGTTTATTCATTATGTGGTTGCTAATGGGAAATTTTACTGTACACATGTATATTTATTTTTCACCTACAGTATTAGATGATATCATGACAATCATGAGTTATATGTATGTTAAGCTCACCTGGCAAAACAGTGCCAGGGTTGCTGATTGAGATAGTGCTGTGTCTGTCGCTGTCAGGCATGTGTTGGACACCTCGGCTAAACCACCAGGCCAGTTTCGGTTGAACATCATAGGAGTGGTCCAGTGAGTGGTCCCCTACCACTCAACCCATTCCTTCATGAATTTCTTGAGAAAATCAGAAATAATGTAAACTTTTAAATTTTTATACTGGCCTTTTACCATGGCAGAAACTATATTGCTTCTTAACCCTTTCCTCCATGAATACGCTTTTCTATGCCGCTGTAATAGTCACTTCTTGAAACCATTGTGATAAATAGAGCATTAATTTTGCTCCTATGGAGCAAAATTAATGCTCTATTTATCAAATGGAGCAGAATATGATCAGGCAGCTCTTGCAGGAGCAGTCTTATCTGGGTCTACTTGTTTGCAAAGGTGCTAAAAGTCATCTCTTTGAGGGAAAGGGTTAAACAGTCTTCTACTAAATCTTTCCAATATAGGTTATTTGTGCAAAAAACTGGTTGCCATAGCAATCAGGTGAAAAATACTTTTTAAAAAATCTTCCTCTGAGAAGCTAATGGTCTGATTTTAAAATAATGTTACAAAATGGGTTTTTTTAGGTAATCTACCATAGTCCATAAGATTATTTTCATAACAGAACCCTTTATTCTATGAATATTCATGTAAGAAATAATTACATCACAAATATTAAGATTAATTTTTATATTGGCATGTGGACACAGGAGTTTTTAGCCTTGGCAGAAACTGTAGAATCATACCTATGTCATTTCATAAGCAGATAGAGAAGACCCTGATCAGACAGCTCCTGTAAGAATTCCAGTAGAGAAAAATTGAGATACTATTAGGAAGATGGCTTCTTAATGCAGGGTGAAAGTCATGCAGAAAGCTCGAGGAGCTAAATTGAACATCCTGTTTAGAGGTGTTTTACAGTCATAGCTGAACTTGAGAATAAATTTATAGAAATACCTGTACTAAAATTTTGAGGTTAGTCTAGATCTATACCTTTTTCAATAGCTGAAGGTAGTTTTTCTTGCTGCATTGTTCATTTCTTACCACATTCCCAGCGATTTTTTTACCTGCGAGTCCCAAGTCCTGCACTCACAAAAATCTCTAGGGATGCAAAGTTTCAAAATATGTGAGTCCCAAAAAAGCATTGAAATTTCAAACAAAATTTAATTTTGAAGTTTTATTAATCTTTTCATTATGATCAATGCCCAGTTTTTCATCAGATATTAGTATGAAAAAGTTCGTTTTGCAAATATTTTTGACTGGGTGCTTTAATGAATTTTCAAAGGATATTTGGACTCATTCTTTCAATTTGGGGACTCACAGATTTACAGTTTACTGAGTCCTAGGACTCGTGCAAGAAAATTTGTAATAAAATCACTGCATTCCAGTGGTGAATATGTGATCACCCTTGTAAATAATGTGGATCTGGATGAGACGCCAAATGACTCGGCATCTTACCAGGATCCAAATTGTTTGTCACTCTGATTCTTGTCCCTCTTCTTTAATAGTATCATTAATAGGAACCTGTGACTTCACATTAAAAAGATGCTATTTTTCAAGCCAGAGAGCATTTTTTAGATGAGTCGGTGACTGAATAAATATATAAAAAGAAATATGCAAACTATCAAGTGAACAGAAGTCACTCGGCCTTATTATGGTGTCTTTTTTTTTTTTTTAACTGCGCGTGTGTGTGGCGGTGTTTCACTACATTTATTTCATGATGGCCATGGTTGATCAACTCACCTGCCCATATGTTATTGACAATATCTTTAGACATGTGGATGGTCAATGAATCATCAACACAAAGGAAAGCCAAGACTTGTAATTCAAACGGAACGGACTCATTTGTTAGGTGTTGGCAAGGAGTAACATAATTGTCTATTAATTTGGAATAATGACTCAAAAGCAGACTCTCTTTGATTACTACTACTGGCCTCGTCAGAGGCCAAATGCATGATCTCTGTCTGCTGTGCCCCATCCAGTTGCCGGTCACCTCCTCCCTGATTACGACTTCGTTCTGATCTATTCGATGTGGAAGACCTATCATACGGCCTTCCTCTCCCACTGTCCGACCGCTTTGTCCTTCAGCGCCATGGTATCATTTTGATGATATCAGGCATTCTACTGTTAATTTTTGTTATTTTCTCTTTACATTCCTGCTGACAAGCTTCAATTGCACCGTCAGCTGACAGTCTCGGTTCACTAGCACTACAATAGCTGCTAAGTCTACTGCCCCCTTTCAACATTAATGCCAGATTGACATTCACCTCTACATTTCTGCTGTTTGAGGATGAGAGGAATGTAAGCTGCTAGGTCATCACCTGCCAGCCTTAAAGGTGAAATATGATCACTGTGATAGCTGAATGCTTCATGTTCACTAATTGGTCAGAGGAAGGATTTCCACCACACCCTGTTTGATTGTTAACTGCTGTGTTATCTAAAGGTGCATTTCCACCACACTCTCTATGATTGATAATTGCTGTGTTATCTAAAGGTATAATATTAGATACTCTTATTATTTCATCAAAATCAATGGTTTTTTGTTCATAAATCCTTGCTATGGTAGAGACACCACCCAGGTTTCTTAAACGATATGCCAAAGTGAAAATTCTAATTATCCCTTAGATTCAAGGCCAACGTCTGACAAATAGATGCCATCAGGCCGAAAGAAGCCTTTAGTTGTCCTGTCATTGTCATTTATCAGTAATCTGCCATTGGGCAGGCTATGGACCTGTTGGCGACACCAGCGATTAACCCGTTCTGTTTACGATCAATTGAACCCGATTCTGCTTCTGGACAGCCCCATGATAAACATGGAAATACATGTATGTCAATTCCATATCAGGAAATGCAGAACTGAGTAACTGTGACCCCTCTTTAATTTGGCCGCAAAGTACTTCCACTCTTGTTGACACCATGCCATTACAGCCAAGGTGTCATGCTATGACTGAGGGTTGTCGACAGAGCGTTATGTCTACCTGGAGACTGTAGGTGAAGTCGTCCCAAGACAACCCTCTGATGCCCCAGCATGCGATGGTCTTGCCCAAAGAAAGATTGGGTCAGTACCTATCGATGGCTTGTCTCCCTGCCTAGTAGGGGATGGAGTCACTAACGATCCTTATGTCTTTATCGTCGTCCAAGTGACAAATTGGGTAGAATTCCCGGCGGGGGGTGGGTAGAAAGGGTGAGTCCCTAGGGCTGGTGCCTAGAAGGCCCAGACCCTTTTGAGTAGTGATGGGAGGGCTGGTTTTGTCACTGCGCTGAGCCTCTGTTCTGGGGAGGGACTGGAGCAGGCCCTAGGCGGCTCCTAACCGGGCCCCGCTGGCGGGGAGCAGGAGCTGGCTGAGCACTGTTTCCTGCCAGACTGTTTGGTTGAAGTTTTGGGTTTAGGAACCCTTGGAAATTGCTCATTGTAATTTTTCCATGCAAAACCACCTTGTCAGCGGGCAATCCCTCATCATTGACCTTCTGCTTCCTTTCTTTCCTTTTTGGAGGCATACTTGCAATTGGTAAATTAAATTTGTTGCGAAGAGCTGATGAAAATTATTATTATTGTTATGTTTTGGCGCACAATGACCAGTGTAACACAATAAGGGGAAGATGAACAAGCTACGATAGTATAGTGGTTTCTACATTTTACTAAATAACTCTGCGCTTCCTTCTACGCTTCTCTGCTCTACTCTCATCTCCGCCGTGCGGACCTCTGCTGCCCATTTGATCTGAACCTGAGAGTTGATTGGGGCCAGGTAGTATTGATCTAGCTCCTGTCCCGCTTCTGAGCCATCTGGTTCAGAGGGGGGGGGATCAGGGCGATCGCCATTACTCATGGACAAGTCCGGATGTAGTTCCGGGGGGGCCATAGTGTCTCTATTGCTGGGTACCACAGTGACATTGTCACCTTCCAGCATAAGAGAGTCGTCAACCGGTGCCCTTATAGAAAGGGGGGGCGACGGTGGCCTGTTAGGCAGAAACGCAGGGAGGCTCGAACTAGAGACCGGATTGTGTATCAACGGCTCAATGTTCGCCATCTCCAGAATGCCAGATTCGTTTCTTATCCAAATAGTATTTGGGTTTGAAGGTGTGGCGTTTGACGGGAGGCTCTGTGTGACTCTAGTAGAAGTCATATGAGGCCTCAAACCGTGTGCCGAAGTCAATTGGGTTGACTGATTTTGCTCAATTTGGTTTGCCACTACCCTATGTGGGTGTGCAAACTGATTGCCGGTGTGCAGGGCCGCCAGCGGTTGTCCTATTGATACAATAGGAATGACCGGGGGGGCAGATGACCGGGGTGGCAAAATTTGTATGTCCGGGGGGGGCAGTTGACCGGGGGGGCAATTGCATGTCCGGGGGGGCGTACATCCGGGAGGGGCATTTCTCTTTCCGGTGTCACCGGAAGAGTTGCCTGGCGACCGCTCTGTTTATGCACAGGAGTAGGACGTGTAGAGCGTTTAGACTCATGTCTACTCTTGGATGGAGAGCGGTGTCGGCGAGATGATTTCGTGTGAGATACTCACCTAGACCGATGCCTCCTATGAGAGCGCGATCGACTTCTAGATGTACGCCGTCTAGAATCACTTCTAGAACGTGAGCGCCGACGTCTCGAGGGGCTCCTCGAACGTGAACGGCGTCTAGAATGCGAGCGCCGACGCTTGGAAGAACTCCGAGTGCGCATGCGCCGCCGGGAGTGTCTCGAATGCGAGCGCCGACGCCTGGAAGGACTCCTAGTGCGTTTGCGCCGCCGAGAATTACTCCGATGGCCTTTCCTATAATGGTGAGGGCTTGTGGAGGATCCACTTCCGGAAGAGCTTGAACTACTTCCGGTTCGGGATGAACCTCGGGAGCTCACTGAATGTCTCCGTGAATCACCGCGGCTTTCTCGCTTCTGGGGCGTTTCATGCCCTGAAGGTTTAGCCGGAGATCCGCGAGTGCTATTGTGCAGAGCCGACATTGTAGTGTCTACATTCGGTTGATGCACTGTGCGGTACAATCGCGGGGAAACAAAGTCCGATGGCCGGCGAGTGTCTGCGTAAGACGCAGTCTCATTATCGCCGGGCAAATTAATCTGCCCGGGATGACCGGAGTGTAAACCCGGGCCGGGTAAATTATTCCCGGAGCCGGGACCCGGCGAGTCATGGCCGGAGCCAGGACCAGGTAAGACCGGGCCGGGTAATTCACCCGGTAAGTTTTGGCCGGGGTCGGGATTAGGTAAACCCGGGCCGGGCAAATTTTGCCCGGAGCCGGGACCCGGCGAGGCATGGCCGGAGCCGGGCCCAGTCAATTTATACCCGGCGCCGGGTCCGGGCAAATGTTGCCCGGTGCCTGGCGAGGTAATGGCCGGGCCTATGACGTCACCGGGCAATTTCTGCCCGGTGCCACGTGCGAATAGGTCGGCACCTTTCCCAAGTGATTTGGGAGGGTTGGCAGCCGATAATTCGGCTGCCGAGTCGCTCAGCAGTGGCGAGCGATCCCTTGATCGGGCCCCCGCCACGCTGCGACTGGACGCAGACGAGTCGGACCGCTGCGAGCGTGCATCTGTCGATGCACGCTTTTTAGCAGCCCGGCTCGCATGCGTCCGTCTGGAAGCTGCTTGCTTCCATTTCTCCTGTGACCACTTAATAGAAGTGTCGCACGGAGATGATGCTCTGCAACCACAGCAAGAGAGACAGGTCTTGTGTGAATCCCAGTCTCCCTTCCTGTGGTTGCACGCGCCTCGTATTTGGGGCATTGCAATTTACGAGAGCTTTTTGGAGTAAAATCAAATATCAAGTATCGAATACGATATGATTAATTTCCAATAATTTGGAGCGTATCCAAGTAGTCTTCGAATTGGTCTTCGAATTTCCAGAGTGTGGTGTTTGTTCTGACTGACCTTATCACTGTCGATACACGTCTGTACAGAAAGCCTTCCGGAAATAGAATGAGGATTATTGTGATTAGGTCTAAATCGCGGACCGCATGTGTCCGGGTCATGACAAAATCAGGGCATAGGCAGGTGGTGGCACCAAAAAATTCCGGAAGGTGTTAAAAGCATACTGGTATAGTAGCTAAACATAGCAGGTAAGTATTTTATAATTAAAATGAATTTTACTTAAAAAAATTGTTTTAGAAAGAAAAGAAAGAAAGAATTAACTGCACAAATATTATACTGACTTTTGGTGTTGCGTATGTATTCCTCAATTCCATGGACATAATAATAATACATGAGTGTGTGTTTTTAATTCACTTCCAGCATCACATACACATTTGTAAACGTGTAACTTATCTTGTTTGATTTCATACCCCCCAACGGCAGGCATATAGTAATCGCATTTTCCGTCCCTCCGTATAATGGGAGTCAAAATCAATGTCATTACCCACATTTTCCGGCTCATCACATGAAGGCAGTCCTTCATCAGTTACCTTCTTCTTCCATTCTTTCCATTTGGAGGCATACTAGCTAAGATAAGATACCAGTTTGGTAGATTTAAGTTGTTGCAAAATGCTGATGAAATTTCCTTTGTTTTATATTTTTGGCACACATTGAACGGAAGTGACAAAACTGACTGACCATTGAAGATGTAATAGTCAGCACTAAGTAGGTAGTTGTATAACAAATGGTAAATACAATATTACCTCTAAACCAGACAAAATTCTCGGTCTTGTTTTTTCCTTCTTTATTTCTATACAAGATTCCTCTCAATACCGGAATCCTCGGGAAACTGGACTATTCTTAAAACATCTTTGCAAGAAATGAACTATTATATAAATTTCCCCTACATACCAGACAGCAGGCTAAGGGCTTGACACATACCTTAATCACAGCCTGGGACAGTAAAGCTTAACACCTGTTATCTCTATGTGCTGAAAATTCATGGTCTATTCGGACTCGATTATGACCTGTCGGTGCCATGAGATCAACTAATGTGTGAAAAATACAAACTGTTTAATTTGGTGATGCATAATAGGCAATAGTTTGATCTTTTAATTACCTAGGAGAAAATTGCTGATGGTTGCTTTTAAATTAACTATGAAAAAGAATGGTCTGCACAGGATAAGGTATTCAGACTATGAAATTTGTTTTAATTGCTGATTTATGGATAATCTGGATTAAAATTGATTGGTTATTAAAATAGGTGAATGTGTACATGTACACTGGATGATAAATAATTATGGTCATATATAAAAACCTCTCCAAACAGGAATCCCCTCTAAACGGGAAATTTTAACTGTCCCCAAGAGGGGTTCTACTGTATATGTTATATACCCAGGTTTATTATATCCAATGGGTATAGTCCACTCAAACTATAAGTTCACTAAATGCAAATAATCCAGTCCTATAGTCCAGTCCAGTTGCACTATACATGCTTTGAAAACCAAAAAGACAGTACACCTCGATAAAGAATTGAAAATTATAAATTTTCTTGAATAAACTTTTTATAACAAATTTACCTTTAAAATCTAAAATGTCTGAGGTTTATTTTGGCCGCTCTGGATCAAATTGTAGAAATAATGACTTTGTAGAATTTTGGGTTAAACTTGATAAACTATATTTTGACAGAGAAGAGACACTGATATAATATAATGTACAGTAAAACCCCTCTAAAACGGACAAGGTTGGGGACAGGTAAAACTTCCGGTTTAGAGGGGATTCCGATTTGGAGAGGTTTTTATATATGACCATATTTATCATCCAGTGTACATGCACATATAGACCGATTTTAATAACCAAACAAATAGTATCAAGATTATCCATAAATCAATAATTAAAACACATTTCACAGTTTGAATACCTTATCTGTTCAGTTCACATAATTCGTTTTAATAGTTAAAAACAACCATCAGCAATTTTCTCGATGAAACAATGTTCAAAATTATATAAGCAAACTGCCGACGATTTCCTTTGGCACTGGTTCCTTTTTTAATAGAAAGCTTGTAACAGATGTTATGCCAGCAGTTTCTTTCGTTTTCTAACTCTTCTACGCTTAGATTTTGACATTTTGTTCGCATAACACTATATGCGGAGAACTCATGTTTTATCTTTCATAGATTTTTGGGTCTGTAACAGTGAGATAATGGTATGAGGTGCTGTTTGTGAGTGCGCAGTAACCTCCCTTTTGCTACGGTGCGATAGTAAACATACGAAAAATAAACCTACACAAAATGACGGCATCTCCGAGCAGGGTTCATTTTCCTTTTTCCATGTCATAATCGAGTCCGAATAGACCATAATTTTCAACACCTTGCGATACGGTGTTAAGTTTTACTGCCCCAGGCTGTGATTAAGGGATGTGTCAACTGACAAGCCCTTAGCCTGCTGTCCGGAATGTAGGGGAAATTTTTAATTCATATCTTTCAAAAATATTTGAAGATTTGTCCGGTTTCCCGAGTAGAGGGGTTTCCAGTATTGAGAGGAATTTTGTATAGATATAAAGAAGGAATAAAACGGGAACAAGAATTTTGTCCGGTTTAGAGAGGATTCCGGTTTACTGAGTGTCCGGTTTGGAGGGGTTATACTGTATTAAAAGACCCAGCCCACAATGCAATTCCAATATGGCGGCAGTTACAAACTACTCAAGTTCTCTCAACAAAACCTTATTATCACCGGGAAAATCAAGGATATAAGGTAAAATTACACATTGCTAGATAACTGTCACATTGCATTGTAGAGAATTAAAGGTAAAATCTGTCCTTGTTTACTTAGTCATGCTTAACCCCATTTGACCTGATGTTAAAGAAAACTGGGTCATTACATTAATGTCCCCCCCCCCCCCCCTCTTAAAGTTCCAAAAAACACCTAACAATAAAAATATCTTAAACCCCAAACTATATAACAATCTATGGCTAATTCTACGTCTTAGCATTTCATCACAAACATACTAACAAATTCTGTATCAAGTGCCACAAAACTGGTCGGGTCGGTTTGGAGTCATTGACTTACAGGTGACCAGCCCCGCCCCCTATGACGTCACTGCGTCTCCACGTCATCATGCTGTGATGAGTCATTACATGAGTAATCACTTTAGTCAACACGCGAGTCATCATGGGAGCGAGTGAGTCATCCCTCCCACGTAGGATCGAGTCATTCCTAGCTCTGAAAAGGGCTTTGTAGTCGGCTTCAAAAAACCTAGTTTTGTAGATCCCCATGCAGACACTGGCGATGGTGATGTACTGGAAGGTGTTCACCTCAGTAGCATCCAACATCAGACGTCTAAATTGGAGGCAAGCCCGTCGCTAAATGTCCATGTCTGACCGGCAATAGGCCTCCATTTCCCGGCGGAAGTCGAAAATGGCTCTGCTTTCCGTCTTCTCTTGGTGCCATGTCAGGAATGCTTCTCTGTCACGGGTAGACATGTAGTCAGTCCCGTAGGCTTTCGGGTCCAGGTAGTGTCCAATGTAAGTTTGGTTTTCCCTTTTGTTGAAAAAGTGGGGGAAGTAGCCCTTTCACAATTCGGAAAGCTCAAAGGCTTTGGGAAGCGCCGCCAACTTCATGGGTAGGAAGTTCAGGAAGTCGAGGATTTCGATGTGAAGCCCTTTAGCCACCTCCTTATACATAATCTTGGAGCCGTTGTAGATTACTTTGGAGGGTTACATGCTGTGCCCGACCAGATAATCCAGGAGAAATCCTGTAATCTTAAAGTTTTATTAGCGCTATTTTATATTTTCATATATATTCACACCATTTTTGTTTTTTGAATAGCAATACATTGGCATCAATTTTATATTCTAAAAATACTGAGCAAATGTGTCCTGCGTGGCCTCGAAGTCGAAGAATATGAATTTGGACACGAGTTTCTTGGGATCGTCGGGAAACAAATAACACTGGTGGTATCCAGTGATCCAGGACCGACAGCACTTACAGAGCCATTCGGCACACTCGTGCAACTTCTCTAACCGTTTGAAGCAGTTGATGACCTTCTTACAGGTAGTACATCGCCAGAATTCGTTACATTGCGATAAGGTGATGTACCCTTTGTTGCCGTTTTTCCGGGTTTTCTTGACTAGATGACGCTCGAAACAGTCTTTGGCCCTACAGATCATATGGCAGGACCGACAGGACCTGGTGGTATCGGTTTCTGGGCTGTTCCGACTCTTGCAGGTCAGACACGAGCTTTCGAAGCGGTGCTCCGTATTGTAGTTATACTGCTTGAAACATCACTTGCAAAAGCATATAGCCAAAATTAGCCCGTAATGTTCACGATGGCGTGGAAATGGCTGATGCCTTTGTGATCTATTAGGTACAAGTAGATCAGAGGCCAGTCATTGTGGTAGTTGTTTGGCACCCGGATAAATTTGTTTCCCAGGGATGCAGCCACCACGGCTATTCGAAGGGCTTCTTCGAAAGTGGGAAGGTGGTTGAGGGACCCTGGTCAGTCGATGGTCGCTGTCTTTCTGGCACAATAGGAGGGCCAACTGTTTCTACTCTTGTCAATTCTTGTTTTTTAATATTTTTAAAGCTGAGGGAAGAGATCTTGCCTTTTCGGACAAGAATCTCGGTGTTGGTCAGTTCTCTGTGTTCGTCTTGAAGCTTTTCCAGTCTTCGACCGTGACCAGACAATGCTTTGCTAAGCAGACAAAGAGAGCTCATGACTAACAAAGCTGATCATCATTTATGATTTGGACTATCGACAACTTTTGGTGAATAGAGTTATCCGGTCCAGTCAGTTTAGTTATTCTCCTCCTCGGCCCTCCTGCGCCTCAAGGGATATGTAAGGCCCCGGCAATGACTAAAAAAGGAAAATAAAAAAACTTTCTTTTAACAACGTATGTTTTTGGTTATGCACATATAGAAATTGTGCTTACCTTGAAGGAGTCGTCTACTGCCAAATTCTCCTCGCTCTGCGATACGTTTTCTACTTTGGTCAAGATCTTTTCCACGTCCATGTCTCCGGCCTCTTGAAGAGAGACCACGACGGCGTGATTGAGGGTGTCGTGCCTCAGAAGATCGTTGTTGTTGATCCCTTCTCGGGCTCTGACCAGCAGCTCTGCAAAAAGACGATGCAGTTGCGCCCTCAAGTCCGCCAAGCTTGTTCCCTGCCATTGGTCATTAAACCAGACACTGTACGGGGACTCAACCCCCGTGGCATGGGCAAACCGACAGACCCCTGACAACTCGCTCTGATAAGGTTTGTCTGCTCCTCTGCTCTGCTCGAAGGAAGGTCCAGCCTCGGGGGAATCAGTTGGCCTTGGTGTCTCCATGGCATACTTTGGTCTGAATCAGATAGGAATGCAGGTTTACGTGAACTGTTTCTTCAAAATATAGAGTCGGAGAGTTCATATTACATAACATAAGGTTAGAAAAAGATTATAAATGTCAGCTTACCTGTCAGCATGGGCTGCGGCAAGAGATGTCTCTTGGACCTCGGTCCTCGTCGGAAGGGGATATAGCCGCCTCAATAGCGCGGGCGGAAACCAGGGTTCAAACTCATCAACTTGGGGAGAATGAGGAGCAGCCAATTAAGCGTCCTCGTCTTCCACATCCCAAGGAACGGTAGGACCAGTTAAGGTCTCACTAACCAATAATTGGTAGTAAGCGTCCCTTATGAGACTGTGGCCCCTTAAACCGAGAGATGAGAAAAACTCTAAAAATTCTTCTGCAGCGATGCCTTCGGAAATCATAGCGGCAATGACATCTTGTAGAGCCATGACGTTCTGAAAAAAAAGATGTTAGATGTCTGTATTTATAGTTTAACATATTTACAGTTTATGGAGAATACTTGTAAAGCTCAGGTTCTTATCAATTTATTAAATATAAAAATATAATAATAATACTCTTCGCTTCTTTTATGGGTCATACTTTTCCCATCAACTTTGCAGCGAAAGGGATATTTAAGAAGTATATTTTAAGTGGAAGACATTTTTTAAGCATAATTAGTGTTAAGCGGAAGACATTTTTTAAGCATAATCAGTGTTAGGCTGTTGGAAAATGAGGTGTCCATGGTCGCTTTACCGTAAATCCCTTTTTACGCTTGAATGAAGATTAGACGTTTTAACGCAAAAGGGACGTTACTGATACGGTTATATTCTTTCCTATTTTTTCTGGGTCATAATATTTTCAGTCAAAACTATAGTGAAAAGGGTGGAAGTCAAGAAAAGTTATCAAGGGCTTGGTGCAAAACTATTCTAACTCCTTCACAAAGTGAAGGAGTTAGAATAGTTTTGCACCAAGCCCTCGATATGAAGTGTCGAGGATATATCATGCTTTACTGTATAGTTCCTCTATAGAGTACATTAGCTGAATATTAACCGTACGAGCAACAAAAACGTTGCTTGCGATACAGATAAGTTATTTTTTTTTTTTTTGCAACCCCAAAGAACTACCTTCTGGTCTTCGGTGAGCATATGGGAAGGGCCTCTTCAATATGGAGGAACCCAATAACCATGCTGATGGCCTTCCTGCAATGGGCCTTACAGGATGTTTCAATATGACTTGTAATAATAGCACATGGACACAGGAATTTTTATTCATTGCAGAAATTATAGAATCATATCATATGATGCATATGTATATTATAAGCAAACAGAACAGACCCTGATCAGACAGTTACTACACAAGCCATCTGATATGGGTCCACTCTGTGTGCAAAGGTGTAGAAAGTTGTGTATTTATGGAGTCAAATTTTAAAATTTACAGAATGAACGTTTGTAATGGGTAGAATGGTTTATTTGTCACAATTAGGCTAGTCTGTTGGCAATGAAACTTGTATACTGTCCAAGTGCATCAAAATATTTGTCTGATCATCAACACGCAGCAGGATCGTGTAATCACACGGTTTCCTGCCCCAAGGCGCCCATAATGCCACAACACAAACTGTCTGTATGCAGCATGGCGATTTGCCTTCCTTATGTCTGCTTGTATGCAGCATGGTGATTGCCTTCCTTATGTCTGCTCCCTCCTCAAATACCAGAATGTCTTGTCTGAAGAGCCTGGCTAAGGCAAGAACGCCTGCACCTGGAAGTCCTGAAATGCAAAAAAAATTATTGATGCTTCCATCTTAACCTTTAGCTGTTGACAGCAGAACACCATCATTTTTAAAAACTATTTCCTTTATATAACTTGTGGCATATTTCAAATCTCGATTCAATGAATATTTGTAGGTAAAAAACTTGTGTTTGCTAAAATTATCAAAATAAGTTTTTCCTCAAAAATAGTACTCTGCATTTCATCTACATGTAGGTCCAAAGTAAATGCAAAGCTTTTCGCAAACTGGGTGCTAAAATGCAGAGTTCAGCTGTATATCAGATACTAAAGTGTCTTTCTGCTAAAGGTAAGATAACTTATAAGACCATAATCTTCCAATATAAAAATAATAATTTGTCATGAACTTGATTTATAAACAATGTGAAAGAATAATTATTTTCAGTTACAAGACCATTTTATGTGCTTGTAATAATCAGTAGCTGAAAATATGTGCCTTTCAAGAAAATCTCTACCATCTTCTTTTAGTTGTTTGCGCAGCTGTAGTTCCTTTTATGTAAAATGTTTATTTCCTTTTTTAGCTCACAAGAGCACAAAGTGCTCAGTGTGAGCTTTTGTGATTGCCTGATGTCAGTCATCTGTCGGCGTCCGTCGTGCGTCGTCAGTCGTCAACAATTTGAACCTTAAAAAATCTTCTCCTCTGAATCTACAGGGTTCTCAGCTTTCATCGTTGGCACATAGTATCATCTTTAGGTCCTCTACAAAAAGTTATATAAATTATGGCCCTGGGGTCAAAATTGACCCCGCCCCAGGGTTGCCTTGTTTTCAATAGAAACATATAGTGAAACTTTGAAAATCTTCTTCTCTGAAACTGGAAGTCTCTCAGCTTTCATATTTGGCACAGAACATCATGTTCAGGTCGTCTACAAAAGTTATATAAATAATGGCCCAGGGGTAGAAATTGGCCCGCCCCAGGAGTGGGCAGTTTTCAATAAAACAAATAGGGAAATCTTTGAAAATCTTCTTCTATGAAACTGGATGTCTCTCAGCTTTCATATTTGGCACAGAGCATCATGTTAAGGTCCTCTACAATGGTTCTATAAAGTATGGCCCTTGGGTCAAAATTGGCCCCGCCCCAGGGGTGCCTTGTTTTCAATAGAAACATGTAGTAAAACTTTGAAAATTTTCTCCTCTGAAATCAAAAGGTTCTCAGCTTTCATATTTGGCACATAGAATCATGTTCAGTTCCTCTACAAAGGTTATACAAATTATGGCCCTTGGGTCAAAATTAGGCCCACCCCAGGGGTCGGCCATTTCCAATAGAAACAAATAGTGAAATCTTTGAAAATCTTCTTCTCTGCAACTGGGAGGCTCTCAGCTTTCATATTTGGCACAGAGCATCATGCTCAGGTCCTCTACAAAAGTTATATAAATTATGGCCCTGGGGTCAAAATTGTCCCTGCCCCAGGGGTGGGCAGTTTTCAATAGAAACAAATAGTGAAATCTTTGAATATCTTCTTCTCTGAAACTGGAAGGCTCTCAGCTTTCATATTTGGCACATAGCATCATGTTCAGGTTCTCTACAAAAGTTACATAAATTATGGCCCCGGGGTCAAAATTGGCCCCGCTCCAGGGGTTGGCAGTTTTCAATAGAAACAAATAGTGAAAACTTTGAAAATCTTCTCCTCTGAAACTGGAAGGTTCTTAGCTTTCATATTTGGTGCATAGCATCATTTTCAGGTCCTCTACACATTTTGTATAAATTATGGGCCCGGGGTCAAAATTGGCCCCGCCCCAGGAGTGGGCAGTTTTCAATAGAAACAAATAGTGAAATCTTCTCTGAAACTGGAAGGTTCTCAGCTTTCATGTTTTGCACATAGCATCATGTTCAGGTCCTCTACAAACTTCATATTAATTATGCCCCTGTGGTCAAAATTGGCCCGCCCCAGGGGTAGCCAGTTTTCAATAGAAACATATAGTGAACACTTTGAAAATCTTCTCGTCTGAAACTGGAAGTCTCTCAGCTTTCATATTTGGCACATAGCATCATGTTCAGGTCCTCTACAAAAGTTATAGAAATTGTGCCGCTTGGGTCAAAATTGGCCCCGCCCAGGGCAGGCTAGTTTTCTATAGAAACATATAGTGAAAACTTTGAAAATCTTCTCAGATTGTCTGGTGAGCGCTTCAGGGCCATTCTGGCCCTCTTGTTATTTATTTTCTCTTTACATTTGTAGCCAGGTAGAGATAAGAGATTTTATATTTACTAAAACTTGAACTATCACTAAAGGTAATGGAATACCCTCGCTCAGCTGCCTTGATCGCAAATCAAAAGTGCCACAGACGGACCAAGTGACCGACAGACTGACTCCTCTATACCCCACTCAAACTTCATTGGGGGGGGGGGGTTAACAAAGCATAATATTTGTAAAGTCATAATGTAATTTTTTATAATTATGCAACTTAACCCACTGTTTCTCTGTATCCTCTCCCCTCTCTCTGGGGCGTCCAATTAGCCCATAGTGAGCAGAAATGGACGTAAATCAACACACACTTAACCCACTGTCGGAGCAGCTGATACATTTTTACAAAGAGTGCATTACATAACTTACTGGTACAAGAGTGATGCGGTTGTTTTGCTCGCAGCACATTTTCTCCCATTCTGTTGGCATGTCCTGGCACTATTGGCAAACAAACCAGTCAGGTGAAGTTACATCTGATGGAGGATGATAGCCCCTTGACTGTCTTGGCACTGGTTCCATTATAGAAAAAAATAACGAAGGTTGAACTTCAACAAAATCCATTAGAACATCCCTCATTCTGGATTCCGACATTTCAGCTATATGAGAAAGATGGAAAGTGTTGTTCATTCTTGCCAAAGACTCCAGCCCCTCCTTCCAATATTGCAGGGCAAGTGTCCCTCGAACCCAGTTTTTATATGGCTTGTCAAATCACAGTCATTCTGTCAAATGATAAGACTCCAGACAGAATGTCACTGGTTAATAAATAGATCTTGCCAATATATGTATGGTATTAGCATTTTTATGCCCCCATAGACGATAGTCGGGGGGCATATTGTTTTTGCCCTGTCTGTCTGTCTGTCTGTTTGTCTGTTTGTCCGTTTGTTTGTCAGCAACTTTAACATTGGTCATAACTTTTGAGCCAGTACAGATAGAGACTTGATATTTGGCATACATATGTATCTCATGAAGCCGCACATTTTGAGGGGTGACATGTCAAGGTCAAGGTCAGAGGTCAAGGTCAGAGGTCAAATATATGAGGGGGCATAGTGTTTCACAAACACATCTTGTTTAGTCAGAGTCTGAAATTACAAGCAGATGGAAAGTGCTGTTCATTCTTGCCAAAGACTCCAGCCCCTCCTTCCAATATTGCAGGGCAAGTGTCCCTCAAAGCCAGTTTTTATATGGCTTGTTGTCAAATCTCAGTCCCACAGTCATTCTGTCAAATGATAAGACTCCAAACAGAATGTCACTGGTTGATAAATACATCTTACCAATATATATGGTTTTATCATTTTTCATTGTGAGTCTGAAATTACAAGCAGGTGAGAAATGCTGTTCATTCTTGCGAAAGAGTTAAGTCCCTCCTTCAAATATTGCAGGGCAAATGTCCCTCGAACCCAGTCTTTGTATTGTTGATTGTCAAATCTCAGTCCCACAGTCATTCTGTCAAATGATAAGATTCCAGACAGAATGTCACTGGTGAATAAATAGATCTTACCAATATATGTATGGTTTTAGCATTTTTCAGTCGCAGTCAGATATTACAAGCAGGTGAGAAATGCTGTTCATTCTTGCGAAAAACTTCAGCCCCTCCTTCCAATATTGCAGGGCAAATGTCCCTCGAACCCAGTTTTTGTATTGTTGGTTGTCAAATCTCAGTCCCACAGTCATTCTGTCAAATGATAAGACTCCAGACAGAATGTCACTGGTTAATAAATAGATCTTACCAATATATGTATGGTTTTAGCATTTTTCAGTCGCAGTCAGATATTACAAGCAGGTGAGAAATGCTGTTCATTCTTGCGAAAAACTTCAGCCCCTCCTTCCAATATTGCAGGGCAAATGTCCCTCGAACCCAGTTTTTGTATTGTTGATTGTCAAATCTCAGTCCCACAGTCATTCTGTCAAATGATAAGACTCCAGACAGAATGTCACTGGTTAATAAAAAGATCTTACCAATATATGTATGGTTTTAGCATTTTTCAGTCGCAGTCATATATTTCAAGCAGGTGAGAAATGCTGTTCATTCTTGCGAAAAACTTCAGCCCCTCCTTCCAATATTGCAGGGCAAATGTCCCTCGAACCCAGTTTTTGTATTGTTGATTGTCAAATCTCAGTCCCACAGTCATTCTGTCAAATGATAAGACTCCAGACAGAATGTCACTGGTTAATAAATAGATCTTACCAATATATGTATGGTTTTAGCATTTTTCAGTCGCAGTCAGTTATTACAAGCAGGTGAGAAATGCTGTTCATTCTTACGAAAAACTTCAGCCCCTCCTTCCAATATTGCAGGGCAAGTGTCCCTCGAACCCAGTTTTTGTATTGTTGATTGTCAAATCTCAGTCCCACAGTCATTCTGTCAAATGATAAGACTCCAGACAGAATGTCACTGGTTAATAGATAGATCTTACCAATATATGTATGGTTTTAGCATTTTTCAGTCGCAGTCAGATATTACAAGCAGGTGAGAAATGCTGTTCATTCTTGCGAAAAACTTCAGCCCCTCCTTCCAATATTGCAGGGCAAATGTCCCTCGAACCCAGTTTTTGTATTGTTGATTGTCAAATCTCAGTCCCACAGTCATTCTGTCAAATGATAAGACTCCAGACAGAATGTCACTGGTTTATAAATAGATCTTACCAATATATGTATGGTTTTAGCATTTTTCAGTCGCAGTCAGATATTACAAGCAGGTGAGAAATGCTGTTCATTCTTGCGAAAAACTTCAGCCCCTCCTTCCAATATTGCAGGGCAAGTGTCCCTCGAACCCAGTTTTTGTATTGTTGGTTGTCAAATCTCAGTCCCACAGTCATTCTGTCAAATGATAAGACTCCAGACAGAATGTCACTGGTTAATAAATAGATCTTACCAATATATGTATGGTTTTAGCATTTTTCAGTCGCAGTCAGATATTACAAGCAGGTGAGAAATGCTGTTCATTCTTGCGAAAAACTTCAGCCCCTCCTTCCAATATTGCAGGGCAAGTGTCCCTCGAATCCAGTTTTTGTATTGGTGATTGTCAAATCTCAGTCCCACAATCATTCTGTCAAATGATAAGACTCCAGACAGAATGTCACTGGTTAATAAATAGATCTTACCAATATATGTATGGTTTTAGCATTTTTCAGTCGCAGTCAGATATTACAAGCAGGTGAGAAATGCTGTTCATTCTTGCGAAAAACTTCAGCCCCTCCTTCCAATATTGCAGGGCAAGTGTCCCTCGAACCCAGTTTTTGTATTGTTGATTGTCAAATCTCAGTCCCACAATCATTCTGTCAAATGATAAGACTCCAGACAGAATGTCACTGGTTTATAAATAGATCTTACCAATATATGTATGGTTTTAGCATTTTTCAGTCACAGTCAGATATTACCAGCAGGTGAGAAATGCTGTTCATTCTTGCGAAAAACTTCAGCCCCTCCTTCCAATATTGCAGGGCAAGTGTCCCTCGAACCCAGTTTTTGTATTGTTGATTGTCAAATCTCAATCCCACAATCATTCTGTCAAATGATAAGACTCCAGACAGAATGTCACTGGTTAATAAATAGATCTTACTAATATATGTATGGTTTTAGCATTTTTCAGTCGCAGTCAGATATTACAAGCAGGTGAGAAATGCTGTTCATTCTTGCGAAAAACTTCAGCCCCTCCTTCCAATATTGCAGGGCAAGTGTCCCTCGAACCCAGTTTTTGTATTGTTGATTGTAAAATCTCAGTCCCACAATCATTCTGTCAAATGATAAGACTCCAGACAGAATGTCACTGGTTAATAAATAGATCTTACTAATATATGTATGGTTTTAGCATTTTTCAGTCGCAGTCAGATATTACAAGCAGGTGAGAAATGCTGTTCATTCTTGCGAAAAACTTCAGCCCCTCCTTCCAATATTGCAGGGCAAGTGTCCCTCGAACCCAGTTTTTGTATTGTTGATTGTCAAATCTCAGTACCACAATCATTCTGTCAAATGATAAGACTCTAGACAGAATGTCATTAGTTGATTAAAAAATTCAACCTGATTTCAAAGACACCCTGTGAGATAGGACACTTTTGGCTTTCTCCCAAACTATGTCTCTAAAAACAGGTTTGACTGTATATGGTTTTATCATTTTTCATTGTGAGTCTGAAATTACAAGCAAGTGAGAAATGCTGTTCATTCATGCGAAGAGTTAAGTCCCTCCTTCAAATATTGCAGGGCAAATGTCCCTCGTATCCAGTGATTGTCTTGCTGGTTGTCTGATCTCAGTCCCAGTCCTCCTGTCAAATGATATGACTCCAGACAGAATGTCGGTGGTTGATAAATACATCTTACCAATATATATGGTTTTATCATTTTTCATTGTGAGTCTGAAATTACAAGCAGGTGAGAAATGCTGTTCATTCTTGCGAAAGAGTTCAGTCCCTCCTTCAAATATTGCAGGGCAAGTGTCCCTTGTACCCAATTTTTGTATTGCTGGTTGTCAGATCTCATGTCACACTCTCAGTGGATAAGTATGATAAAAACTGAAGCCGTGGCTCATGTATACAAGTAAAGTTTATTAAATAATTTTTATACAATTTCGGTTGAATTTCTTTCTATGAATGGCCTAAAATGGTTCTATGGTAATAGCCAAAGTCTGCCTAATTATTGTTTCCTACGGAACTCTCTCGAGCTCAATATCCTATCAAAGTCTGAAGCCAAGAACACCTCTCTATGCCAGTGTGCCGCTTGTTATAACAACCCAAAAGGAAAGGCGGGTTCAAGTTATGATATCATTTGCAAGCTCCCCGATAGGCTAAGAGTTGAGCTTTGACTTGTCAATCAACAAGTTCAAACCCTGGTCAGCACGTGCAGGATGACAAGCACCCCCGTGATGTTTTAAAGAGCACAATAACTTTTGAGTTACTAAACATAGTAACATGAACTGGTCAAGCCCGGGTTAATGATGGTCACAGCTCGGCCAAAGCACTTAAATCTTAAATGGCTCTTTACAAATGAGGCCTTCACAAAAGTTGAATTTGTGAGTGATGGTCAGGGTACTGACACTTACTATCTGGAGCACTAGCAAATATACTGGGACAGATGATATTGTTACACATCTCCCAAACGAACCAAGAAATTATCACGGACATACAAAAGTTATGTTTGCGACGGCACCTGGCAATGCGTGTTACAAGTATACATGTATAATTATACAACTAAACTAAGTAATAAGGAAAATGAGTCAAGCAAACTTTGACATTCCTTACAAACGACTTGTTACACTTAATTGTATTAAAGTCCTATGAATTCACCAGCATAACACAATAACAAATTTAGAGTTATGCTGAATTATATTATACAACTGTCACTTTTCTAGCATAACACTGATAAATTTAAAGTCTTAAGTTATCCTACAATTGTAAATGTAATTTAATCCCAAAGTTTCACTAGCATTACACAAATGAAAAATTAAAGTCCAGTTATGCTAAAACTGTTAAATGTAATAGTCCTTTGAACTGTCATCGTCCCCATGGAATCGTCTACGTCTAGGCCATCGTCACCATGGAATCGTCTACTTCCAAGCCATCGTCTCCATTGAGTCGTCCAAGTAATCGTCACCATGGAATCGTATACGTCTAGGCCATCGTCACCAGGGAATCGGTTGCGTCTTTGTCATCACCACCAGAGAATCGTCTATGGTTACAGCTATATAAGAACTGATATTATTGCTAATTGTGATGCATTCTGCTTACTTGTATAAGTACAGAAGGAAATAATCTTCACCAACCTGTATTTTGAGAATACAGACTGGACTTTATGTTTTAACCTAACTGTAAGGTTTTCACCGTCATCTCATTTAGAGAATGAGAAACGGACTTTTATTTAATATTAATATCTTCACCATGTCACGCCTTGAGGACGCAACACGGACTGGTTTAATTTAAATATCCTGTAATACAGTTTACTAATGATCAAATTAATATGCATCAACTTATGCTGCAATCATTGCTCCATTAATAGTATTCTCTGCTTGACTGTCTCCAGACGGCAAAATTTGCATGACAAGGAAATAGTCATATATTCAAAGTTACGCATATAATAATACTATTGTATGTTTACGGTAAAGCATGGTTCCTTTTCACCTGATCAAGAACTGGGAATTTCTGCTGAATAACACTCTTTCCCTTTGCTTCGGCAGTACATGTATTTGAAGTAGTGATTTTATTCATTTCCGCTTCCTCCTTCTCTAAGAGGACCGACATAAATTGTACTTCCTCCACGCAGTTTCTGGTTGCGTCTACACTGTCTCTTTTGCCAGCTGGCCTGTATATGCTGGCTGGTTTTACCATCTTGTTGGTTCTTGTTCTATTTCTTTTGGCTGCACATATTAACATAGCAAGTTTTGAATTTTTGAATTTGCAATAACATGCAATTGAAAGTATAGCCAAAACTGCTATTGATACAATGATAATAATATAACCCCTAGAAGGAAATCCAGTAATCTGCATCTCCTCCATAGGTCGCATTTGCTCAAGGTCATGTATGAGTGCGTTCAATGGAAATTCTTCCAAGTCAGATAATTTATCTGGTATTTGAATTGAATTATTTTTAAGTAAGCCTAATCTTTTGAATCCTTTCCATACCCTAAAATCTGAGAAATTATAATCTTTTAGCATCCCCTCTGCAGGGTCGTCTACTACCTGATTAAATTGATTTTCATAATATCCAATGAGTTCAAAATTATCGGATGTTGCCTGACATTGCTTATGTAAGGTTATGAAACCAAAGGGTTCTTGAATTTGAACGCGCTTTCTACAAGGCTTATTGCCTTTACAGGTAACATGAAAAATCATGGGTGATTTAGTTATAATTAAATAAACGTCATTTGACAAATACATTGCGTTTGGCAAGGTAGAATAATGCAACCAAACATTACAAACTCTGTTTACTCTGCGTTTGTCCTGATTGAAATTTGCTAAAATACAGCTTTTATCTACATTTACATTTCTGACTGGTTCTTTTATGTTACATATCTTAAAAACTGGGTTTCCACACTGAAGAATATGTTGATCATTCAATAAGATGTATTTTGAGCGTTCTGTGTTTATCGCCAAATATGTTGATTCTTACTTATAGAAAGCTAAAAGCTCTTTCTTATCATTTGGCATCGTGCCAAGTAGTGGAACGGAAGTGAGTGAGCTCTGAAGACGTCATATGTTTGAGTGTACTCAACTAAAGGAATTTGAACTGTGATAATCATATGATTTCAATCAAATATGGGTACGCATTTTAGATACTTATAATACTCAAAAAGATGAGTACGCGGGTCTAAAGGCAAGCCTATATAGTCTTCGGCAATTTTGCAGAAATTGTAGTAACCAAAAAGATGAGTACGCGGGTCTAAAGGCAAGCCTATAGTCTTCGGCAATTTTGCAGAAATTGTAAGTAACATTTCCTTCAAAGTAATTGCAGACACAGTACTTGGTGATTAAGTTTGCGTAGCCATTGATTGAACTTGTAATTGAAAGTGTAAATAGAAATACATCGATCGCTACAACGCGTTCTTAATCTCTTCAATTACTAAGTTTAGTCTGGTTGAGATTACAACAAGAGTCTCAACATCAATTGTATGCTGCTCTAATTGGTCAGTCAGATTCAATAAAGTATCTTCTACTTGTCCTAAAGTCGAAAGTATGCCATTTATCTTTTGCCTATTTTGCCAAGTCTAGATATATTCAAAACTGAGATAGATTCTTGTACTTCATGAGATAAATCCAATTTGAGTTTGTGCTAATTTCCTTATATTGCGCTGAATGCTTGATACATCCGCTTCAGTCAAAACACCAAATAATGAGTTCATAAGCAAACCTATGAAACCAAATACGCGTTTCTTCGTTCTCGTTTTCGTTTGGTCGAGTAGCAAATAATCCTTAAAGCTGTTCTTAATGTCATTATGAATTTCATATATGACCATTATCACGTGTTTCATGCTAAGGAAAATGTCATTATAATTGCGCTGAGGTGGGTCTGATTTACTACGCCTAGCCATTACTTGGTCTGCTATGTTGGAAGCGTTTTGTATGTCATTGCTTAACTTTTCTAGAAAGCGCTCATAGATACTCATCTCAATCACAAATGAAACAAGCCATTTTGACCTTGACATTGAGAAGTCACCTAATTTTTGAAAGAACACATTCGCATGCATTAACGCATTACTGCTACTGCTAGCCAAATATATTACAAGAAAAAACTACTGCTACTGCTAGCCAAATATATTACAAGAAAAAACAGGGATAAACTAATTCCTCTGACCCTTATCTGAAATATAAGAGAGGAATATCAACTTTAAGGGACCTATTCAGTAAGTGTCAACACCACTTAATACAGTCAATACCTGTACCTGTAAATACAGCTTACAAGTCCCTTGCAACCACTGCCAGTAATTAACAAAAGACCTATTCAGTATGCGGATGTCAGAACCATCCGACACAGTCATACCCGTGCTTGTTACGAGATCAACATACAAGCCTTTGTAATTACAATAATTCATACAAGACCTTACAGTAAGGGAACGTAACACCATTCCACACGACAAACGTGCTCTGTTAATCAGACTTACAAGCCTTTGAATTTTATCTTAATTGTAGCTACCTTTATTACACAACTTTTTTACACTACCTTAAATTCCACTGCCACAAATCTACTTACCACAAACAACACATGCTTAACTACCGTAATCAACTTCGATGAAACAACATCATGAAAACTACTTAAACTACACACAAAATTCTGAAGCCATTAATCTACAAAGTCACCTAGGGCACGAAGTAACTTCTTGATCTTCTTACTTTTTGACTCACTATTAGTCTTGAGTTTTACCTTAGGTATCGGGTTAACTTTAACCGCGGTATCTATGTCCATTCCAACAGGACTAGAGACACCTGGATCATCACCCTGCTGGTTCAATTCAGCAGATGAAAAATAAGTCTCTGTATCTGAATCCATACGATCTAGATCAGTTGCACAAGCACCTGAGCCTGAGCTCGATTCTTCGCTTGAACTCTGATCTGAACTATCTGAAGCCTGGGTCTGTTCTTTCTTAAGTCTGCGGTTTCTTGCTTTTAACCTATTTGCAAGTTCTAATAAGGGAATATCATCTTCGCTTGACGAACCTGAGCGATGTTTTCTTTGTTTATCTACTAAATGCTGTAATGGATCTTTATCTGGATCTTGATCTGGTTCTGAATCTGTAACATCAGGGGATATTACATATGAAGTCTTACGTAATTGTCTCTGTTCATCACGTTTTGTGGGTTTCCGCTCACCTATGGGCGCAAGTCTTAAATGCCTTACATGCGCCTTCTTGGGTAACTATAAAACCTAAATGATTAGTTTCTGCTTTCATAAACTGACATTTCTTAAGTTTCAACTTAAGCCGCTGTTTTCTTAATCTGTCAAAGAGAATCTTATAGTGTTTGATGTGATTTTCTAAGGAATCTGACCAGATAATTATGTCATCCATGTAGAACATACAAAAGTCTTCTAAGCCTTCTAGAGCTAGTGTCATAAGTTCTACAAAATAACTTGGAGAATTTTTCAAGCCAAAAGGGCATCGGTTAAATTCAAAGTGACCACGGGAGCATGACCACGCTGTGTATTCTCTTGACTCGGGTTCAATGCCTACATTGAAGAAACCAGACTTTAAATCAAATGAACTGATGAATTTTGCGCCGCTTAACCTCCCTAATATTTTATCTACTGTTGGCAATTGAAAAGAATACGCTTTCGTGATTTTGTTCAGAGACCGGAAGTCTATGCATACACGTTTTTCACCTCCTTTCTTATTTACTACTACAATACTACTATTGTAAGGACTTCTGGATCTAGAAATGATACCTGCGTCTAGCCATTCCTTCACAGTCTGATCTACTACCTTTTGATCTTCAAATGAAAGCCTGGAGGGTTTTGTCTTTACTGGTGTCTTATCTAACAATTCTATTTTCATTTCCACTAACTTGCTGGGTACTATATCACTTTCACTAAATGCAAAGATATCTAAATAATCCAACACTAACTTTTCTACATATTACTGATACTCTAGCCTTTACGACATAGGAACAACCTGGCCTTAGACAGATATTACAGTCAAGCCTGCAAACTGAATTAATATGTTTGTCTGTTACTAATGGTATGTAAGTACCCTGTAATCTAATTAAACCAAGATCATAATAACCGGCCGCATGGTTCAGTGGTAGAGCCTCCGCCTGCGGTATGGAAGGTCGTGGGTTTGATCCCCGGCCGCGACAGACCAAAAGTCGTTAAAAGTTGGTACTAGTAGCTGCCTTGTGAGCGCTCGACATTAAAAGGTGTAGTTCTAGGACTGGTTGGCCCAGTGTCAGGATAATGTGACTGGGTGGGATGCCCTTGCCATGTGCCCGCGGCAGGGGTATTTCAGTGAGGCAGCACTATAACTTGTCTCATGCGGGTGCCGTCTGCATATAACTGAAATACTGTTGGTCGGACGTTAAACCCAACTCACTCACTCACTCATAATAAATCCTAACACCATGTAAAACTAAGAAATCTTCTCCTATAATAACATTCCTGTTCATATTTTCTACCACGAAAAACTTGTGAGTAAGCTTTAACCCTTTCATTTCAAATTGCAACTCTACCCTACCTTTAACACTCAAATTTCCACCTTCTACTGATTCTAAATTAGCACTGGTCTTTTCTAACTTTGGCCTGTCTGATAAAGATTGATAAAATTTCCAACTAATTAAACTTGTGCAAGCGCCAGTGTCAATGAGACTTCTTATCTTTTGTTTCTGACTTTTAATTAAACAAGAATTAGGGTTTCCTGTAAGATTTATGGTATACTTCTCATTGTTAGGGACCTGATTATAAGCTGACGCGTCGGCTTCTTTACGCACCAGCCTACTTAGTTTTTTGGACAATTTCTTTGTGTATGATTTAAACCACCACACTTCCAACATCTCAACAC
This sequence comes from Azorinus chamasolen, assembly GCA_963576725.1. Classification (NCBI taxonomy): domain Eukaryota; kingdom Metazoa; phylum Mollusca; class Bivalvia; order Cardiida; family Solecurtidae; genus Azorinus; species Azorinus chamasolen. The sequence goes on along the minus strand of OY755239.1, from coordinate 53,717,620 downwards.
CTTTTGATTATCGCGCTGTCTGTCTGTGCGATTATCATGTTTATGGTAGTCACGCCTATATCTATACGACCTATTGCGCATATGGTCTACCTCCATTGGTTCGGCCATCGGCCTTCGTTCTAGTCTATCAGGTCTGTCAGTCTTTCTGACTGCGCATCGATAGATTATTGTTTGCTCTCGGAGAGCAACTGTTTACGCCTGATCAAAACTCTGAGGTTCTGACCTTTCTACTTGAGCCCTAAGTTCTGGGTTCGACAGTCCGCTAAGGAAAATTGTCAATAATTGCGACTCTACTATTGCCTTTACATGCTCATCCTGTTCAGGATATGCTCTCTCTGCTAAACCTAACAACCTTTCTACGTAAAATTGGACGTCTTCGTCCTTTTTCTGTTGAATATTGACTAGCAACTCAAATGCTTTTGGTTTATCTAACAGGGGAGAGAATCTGGAGCAGAGGTTTTTCTTCAACGTTTGCCAACTACAATCATCGACTTCTGAGTCTAGAAAACGCCTAATGTAGTCTGAGACAATTCCACTTGAGAATTGGTAGGCTAACATTAATCTCTTCTCATTTTGACATCTGTGTATGAAAAAATGTTTCTCTAGCTCTTTTAGCCAAACTTCAAAATTTCAAAGTTCGAAATGTGACTGTAGCTATGCTCTTGCATACACGTATAATCTTGCATATTATCTATTCTTTGTCCTAGTTTATTTGTGCATTCATCCATTGCCTGAGCGTGATACCTTAGATGATTACTGTTATCTGACAATGCGTCAGTTAAAGTTTTAATTTCATTCTGTTCAGCCATTTCAAATAAACAAGTTCAACAAAATAACAAATACCTTGACTTGTCTGTTTCTTTGCGTTGTGTTTTCTTCCGCGATAAATTCCAGTGACGAATCCTGGGCTGAGGCACCAAATTAACACTTATGTCACACTCTCAATGGATAAATATGAAAAAACTCAAGCCGTGACTCATGTATACAAGTAAAGTTTATTAAATAATTTTTATACAATTTCGGTTGAATTTCTTTCTATGAATGTCCTAAAATGGTTCTATGGTAATAGCCAAAGTCTGCCTAATTATTGTGTTTCCTACGGAACTCTCTCGAGCTCAATATCCTAACAAAGTCTGAAGCCAAGAACACTTCTCTATGCCAGTGTGCCGCTTTTTATAACAACCCAAAAGGAAAGGCAGGTTCAAATTATGATATCATTTGCAAGCTCCCCGATAGGCTAAGAGTTGAGCTATGACTTGTCAATCAACAAGTTACATGAACTCGTCAAGCCCGGGTTAATGATAGTCACTCCTCGGCTAAAGCACTTCAATCTTAAATGGCTCTTTACAAATAAGGCCTTCACAAAAGTTGACTTTGTGAGTGATAGTCAGGGTACTCAGGGTACTAACACTTACTATCTGGAGCATTAGCAAATATACTGGGACAGATGATATTGTTACATTGTGAGTCTGAAATTACAAGCAGGTGAGAAATGCTATTCATTCTTGCGAAAGAGTTCAGTCCCTCCTTCGAATATTGCAGGGCAAGTGTCCCTCGTAACCAGTTTTTGTATTGCTGGTTGTCAGATCTCAGTCCCACAGTCCTCCTGTTAAATGATATGACTCCAGACAGAATGTCGGTGGTTGATAAATACGTCTTACCAATATATATGGTTTTATCATTTTTCATTGTGAGTCTGAAATAACAAGCAGGTGAGAAATGCTGTTCATTCTTGCGAAAGAGTTAAGTCCCTCCTTCCAATATTGCAGGGCAAATGTCCCTGGTACCCAGTTTTTGTATTGCTGGTTGTCAGATCTCAGTCCCACAGTTCTCCTGTCAAATGATATGACTCCAGACAGAATGTCGGTGGTTGATAAATACATCTTACCAATATATATGGTTTTATCATTTTTCATTGTGAGTCTGAAATTACAAGCAGGTGAGAAATGCTGTTCATTCTTGCGAAAGAGTTAAGTCCCTCCTTCCAATATTGCAGGGCAAGTGTCCCTCGAACCCAGTTTTTGTATTGTTGATTGTCAAATCTCAGTCCCACAGTCATTCTGTCAAATGATAAGACTCCAGACAGAATGTCACTGGTTAATAAATAGATCTTACCAATATATGTATGGTTTTAGCATTTTTCAGTCGCAGTCAGATATTACAAGCAGGTGAGAAATGCTGTTCATTCTTGCGAAAAACTTCAGCCCCTCCTTCCAATATTGCAGGGCAAGTGTCCCTCAAACCCAGTTTTTGTATTGTTGATTGTCAAATCTCAGTCCCACAGTCATTCTGTCAAATGATAAGACTCCAGACAGAATGTCACTGGTTAATAAATAGATCTTACCAATATATGTATGGTTTTAGCATTTTTCAGTCGCAGTCAGATATTACAAGCAGGTGAGAAATGCTGTTCATTCTTGCGAAAAACTTCAGCCCCTCCTTCCAATATTGCAGGGCAAGTGTCCCTCGAATCCAGTTTTTGTATTGTTTATTGTCAAATCTCAGTCCCACAATCAATCTGTCAAATGATAAGACTCTAGACAGAATGTCATTAGTTGATAAAAATACATCTCACCAATATACTGTATAATATATTATGGTTTTATCATTTTTTAGCTCACCAGAGCACAAAGTGCACAGGGTGAGCTTTTGTGATCACCTGATATCCGTCATCAACAATTTGAACCTTTAAAAAATCTTCTCCTCTGAATCTACAGGGTTCCTAGCTTTCATCTTTGGCACATAGCATCACCTATAGGTCCTCTACAAAAGTTATATAAAATATGCTACTGGAGTCAAAATTGGCCCCGCCCTGGGGGTATCAAGTTTTCAATAGAAACGTATAGTGAAAACTTTGGAAATCATCTCCTCGGAAACTGGAATGTTCTCAGCTTTCATATTTGGCACATGTTATATAAATTTTACCCCTGAGGTCAAAATTGGCCCCGCCCCAGGGGTGGCCAGTTTTCTGTAGCAGGCTGCAGACAGCCCTTGGAGTCACTAGTTATGCATAGGAAAAATCTTCCTGTCTCAGAGCTTAGATATTTGGTGTATAGATTTACTTCATATACCTTTATGAATTTTGTTAATATCACCCTTATGAAGTTTAAAATGGCCCTGCCCTGCAGGTTATACTTTAAAATGGGCTTCTTCATCAGAAACTACAGTTTAAAGGTTTCCCCTTATTCAGAAGAAGCCATTGTACTGAGACTAGCTAGCCAGTGTGAGTGCTATGTAATTTTTCACCCTTAACCTGATAAGTAGAGTAGAAATTGTGTTAAGCCAAATAAATATCACACTCTCATTTTAGATTGAGAAAACTAAGTGGATAATTCTCAATATGCAGAAAGCTCTGAAAGCTTTTTACATATCTTATGCCCTGCATGAAGCTGCAGATATCAATATAGAGGCTATCAGTAAGGATGAAACGATCCACTACCCCATGGTTCGGTTCGGTTCCGTACACGGTACATGAGCCACGGTTCGGTACATTTTCAGTACACAACTTTTCACCTGGTAAACATAATGTTGAAGCTTGCCTAAAAAATCCCTTTTGAATTAACTTCTTTTTGACTAGAATCAGTAACTGCCACAGCTAGCAGTGATGATTAATCTCTTAAAATTACAAACAATCAAGTATTAATGGAAATGCACTTAAAATAATGTAATACTTAACACCATGTTATATACTTTTGCTATATAGTTATTAATACCGAAAACCGAACCGTAAGTGAAAAAACCGTGGTACATGTGTACCGTAACATACCTTTTCACCCTTACCTATCAGTGTATCAGTTGTGAAGTTCAGCTTAATACAAGTTAAAGACAGCGTTCTATACTCTAGCAATTTCTTTTAGTACTGTAATGTTGTCTGCTTCAGAATTGTCTGCTTGTTTATCCCTTACAGTGCGGGACACGAGTCACTGATGTCCTTTGCAAACAGTGTAGACCCAGATGAGAGGGCTCCTAGAGGAGCCCTCTCATCAGGGTCTGCACTGTTTGTCATGTTACTGTTTGCACTGTTTTTCATGAGAGGGATTCTTAATGAGCCTGCACTTTTAGTCATGTTACACTTTTCATTAGAAAAATCACTAAATATTCCCTATAAGCTTGACTTGTTTGAATTTTGGAATAGTCTATTTGAAAATTCAGCGTTGTAAATGGCTAAGATTGTTCAGGCTGTTTTTAGTACATATCAATCTTTCAATTAACTCTCTTGTACAAACCACATATGAAGTTACATATGCGTCAGATCAGAATCCAATCTGTGTGCTAATTCCAGTCAAGTCATGCTCAGCAGTGATAGGGTTAACACTGAGTTTCTGTCATCTGTTAGAAATGTTTTCTGCTGAAAAATTAACACTGTCAATGGCCCTCTTGTTTTATATAGAAACATATTGTGAAACCTTCAGAAATCTTCTACTCCGAAACTGCAAGTCACTCAGCTTTCATATTTGGCACATAGCATGATCTTGAAGTCCTCTACAAAAATTATATGAACTATGCCCCTGGGTTCAAATGGAGCCCTGTCCCAGGGATGGCCAGTTTTCTTTAGAAACATATCTCCTGATTGTCTGGTAAGCGATATCAGGGCCATCATGGCCCTCTTGTTCAGTCTTGTTCTCAAATTACAAGCAGCTTGGAAATGCTGTTCATTCTTGCAAAAATCTCTTGTCCCTTCTTCAAATATTGCAGGGCAAGTGTCCCTCGAACCCAGTTTTTGTATTGCTAGTTATTAGATCACAGTCCTCCTGTCAAATGATATGACTCCAGTCAGAATGTCGGTGGTTGATAAATACATCTTACCAATATATATTATGGTTTTATCATTTTACAGAGTGAGTCTGAAATTACAAACTATAAACACTTCAAACTGAATGTCTATAACACTTTATAATTATGTCTTCTCTGCCTGTTCTCATTTGAAACCGTTTTCTTAAGTTTTGCTCATTGAGAGCTATTTCTGCGGCTCTCTCGAGTGTGTCGGGAGTGTCCCTCATAACTTTAAATTTAATTTTAGTTTGGCTTAGTCCGTCTGTAAATACAGAGACTAGCTGTTTTTGAATTATGGGGTGCATTTCTAATGCTGGTTGACCTAGTTAGGCCAGGCGTTGAAATGCTACTATGCACTGGGTTCGCAATTGCCGGTTGACCCGGAGCGAGAGTGCATTTTTCAGAAACAGGTGTGGTTGACCTAGATAGGTGGTTGACCTGTTTAGCTAGCACCGAATACCCAGAGGTATTAGCCAGAGAAGCTATATACCTGGATCCAGTCAGAGCGGTGGCAAGCACCGGATGACCTGGAAGAGGTCGACCAGGTAAACCTGGCGAGACCCCGCCCGGAGAAGCCAAGTGAAAAGCACCGGATGGTGACGTCACTGGTAGAGGGATATTCCCTGGTTGGAATAGGGACCCGCGTCCCGGGACCTAAGTCGGGACTTTCAAAGCAGCCAGTTGATGGATGGGCTGTGTCATAGACACAGACGAGCCACTGGAAGAAGAAACATTCATTTTGGGTTTCTTAGGTTTGCGTGAAAAATCACTGTCCGACCTGGCGGGGGTAGACGAACGCCGAGCTTGAGAGCCTCGACGAGAGGCTAACCCCCAGGTCTCAGAAGACCAGGCAGTGGAGAACTGACAAGGGTCCTCTGCAGAGCACCCGCAGCAGGAGAAACACACAGAGGAGTGCGTATCCCAGTCTGCGGTAAAGTGTCCGCAGGAAGCTTTGTGCCGAGAAGCCATTGTTGAGGGCACAAGGGAGACCGATAACACAAATACAAAGGAAATAAAACACAAAGGTATATGCAGTATAATCTGTATATAAAGTATATGGTAGGATACAGGATCCGGTAAGGAAGCTGAAGGTAATGACTGTATTAAGTCGAATAGACCCAGACAGCTAGTAAGGTGTAAAACTCGGGAGGCTAATAAACGCTGACGTTTATGGCCGACCGGAAATAACCAATGATCTTAATTGTGGAATGCTGGGAGCATTTATAATGAGGTATGGCTAACGGGCGGGCCATACGGTATATGCGGTACTTTTTTATTCCCGTCATAAGGTTAAATCAAATAACCTAAGCATATTTCACAGCAGGTAAGTATTTTGCTACTAAAACAGATTTTACTTTAAAAAATCTCATTTTTGAATAATGGGGTGCATTTTGTCATAACCGACAAATGCATCATCGGCTAGTGTTAAAAGCCTTTCACAAAATACTTGAATATTTTCAGATTCCTTTTGCTTCAACTTGCGAAGCAGTGAAAAGGCATATGAAGAGTCATTCACATCCCCGAAATGAACACCTAATTCATTTTTCGTCTCCTCCCACGTTGCCGCGGGATGAGATTGTTGATATCTAAATAAAAAATCAGACACCTGACCAGTGCTGGTTTGATAGGCAATTGTAGAATTGCCATTTACGTGGATTAGTTGTAAACTGCCATATTTTTCAATTTGTTTTATCCATTCTCTAAATAATTTTGGGTCTGACCCATTGTAAGACGTTATTGCAGATTTTAGCCCCTGAGTAGCAACGTTGGCTGTTAAGCAGTGGATGTTCGTATTTATCTTGTCTAAAGTGCTTTGAATGTGTTCTCCTAATTCTCTGCCTTCAGCCATAATGAACAATTTTTAGAAAACAACACTCCACTTACCTTATGTCCATTGTGTTAACTTTAGATCCTGCGAACAGCACCATTAAAGTTCCATATCACATAACGAGTTCAATACTCATTATTATATGGAGGGGGTGTAAGCAGAATCACACTCTGGTTACTGTTCATATTTTTAATTCCACTTCGCGTTGTGTCTTCTCAAAGTACGAAACATTATAATTCAACCTAGCCTAGTAAGTATTTAATTTTGAATTTAGAAAGTTTCACATGTTTGCCTATACTCTTATTATGACGCTAGCGGATGCTAGTAGTTCAGCCAAAATATTGCCAAAAACGTGTGCAGATACACCCTGGATCTGGCATATATAGCGCCCAAAGATTACATGGTCACATGACTGACTGGTCAAGTGATCAGGTGACAACAGCTCATAATTTAATTGGTCATTTAGTTTGATGGTCAAAGGTTAAAAATCATAAGTCACATGAATTTTACACGTGAGCATGCAGCATGTGTCCTCCCGGGCATCAGCTTGCAAAATCACAGTAAATAAAGGTTCAGTCACTGGTCAACTTCATGTACATGGGGTCGACCAGATCACTGTTAAACCACACTGATCATCGGTCCTGACATGATCAGCGGTAATTAGTTTGATTGACAGTTTCTTTGTATATGGCCTAGCTGACCACACTTCCAGCATCTAACTGGTTGCTTTTTCTGCATTACTACATTTACCTGGGCCCTACAGTCTTTAACTATGTGGCCATGTATAACAAATTTGTGGCTCCGCAACACATTTGCGCGCCTGCGGCGATCATAGTCAACCTCCATAGGCTGATGTTCAGTCATAGATTCTGAGTCATATTGTCTGCCTGTTCTCATTTGAAACCGTTTTCTTAAGTTTTGCTCATTGAGAGCTATTGCTGCGGCTCTCTTGAGTGTGTCGGGATTGTCTCTCATAACTTTCAATTTAATGTGAGTTTGGCTTAGTCCGTCTGTAAATACAGAGACTAGCTGTTTTTGAATTATGGGGTGCATTTTGTCATGACCGACAAATGTATCATCGGCTAGTGTTAAAAGCCTTTCACAAAATACTTGAATATTTTCAGATTCCTTTTGCTTCAACTTGCGAAGCAGTGAAAAGGCATATGAAGAGTCATTCACATTCCCGAAATGAACACCTAATTCATTTTTCGTCTCCTCCCACGTTGCCGCGGGATGAGATTGTTGATATCTAAATAAAAAATCAGACACCTGACCAGTGCTGGTTTGATAGGCAATTGTAGAATTGCCATTTACGTGGATTAGTTGTAAACTGCCATATTTTTCAATTTTTGTTTGATCCATTCTCTAAATAATTTTGGGTCTGACCCATTGTAAGACGTTATTGCAGATTTTAGCCCCTGAGTAGCAACGTTGGCTGTTAAGCAGTGGATGTTCGTATTTATCTTGTCTAAAGTGCTTTGAATGTGTTCTCCTAATTCTCTGCCTTCAGCCATAATGAACAATTTTTAGAAAACAACACTCCACTTACCTTATGTCCATTGTGTTAACTTTAGATCCTGCGAACAGCACCATTAAAGTTCCATATCACATAACGAGTTCAATACTCATTATTATATGGAGGGGGTGTAAGCAGAATCACACTCTGGTTACTGTTCATATGTTTAATTCCACTTCGCGTTGTGTCTTCTCAAAGTACGAAACATTATAATTCAACCTAGCCTAGTAAGTATTTAATTTTGAATTTAGAAAGTTTCACATGTTTGCCTATACTCTTATTATGACGCTAGCGGATGCTAGTAGTTCAGCCAAAATATTGCCAAAAACGTGTGCAGATACACCCTGGATCTGGCATATATAGCGCCCAAAGATTACATGGTCACATGACTGACTGGTCAAGTGATCAGGTGACAACAGCTCATAATTTAATTGGTCATTTAGTTTGATGGTCAAAGGTTAAAAATCATAAGTCACATGAATTTTACACGTGAGCATGCAGCATGTGTCCTCCCGGGCATCAGCTTGCAAAATCACAGTAAATAAAAGTTCAGTCACTGGTCAACTTCATGTACATGGGGTCGACCAGATCACTGTTAAACCACACTGATCATCGGTCCTGACATGATCAGCGGTAATTAGTTTGATTGACAGTTTCTTTGTATATGGCCTAGCTGACCACACTTCCAGCATCTAACTGGTTGCTTTTTCTGCATTACTACATTTACCTGGGCCCTACAGTCTTTAACTATGTGGCCATGTATAACAAATTTGTGGCTCCGCAACACATTTGCGCGCCTGCGGCGATAATAGTCAACCTCCATAGGCTGATGTTCAGTCATAGATTCTGAGTCATATTGTCTGCCTGTTCTCATTTGAAACCGTTTTCTTAAGTTTTGCTCATTGAGAGCTATTGCTGCGGCTCTCTTGAGTGTGTCGGGATTGTCTCTCATAACTTTCAATTTAATGTGAGTTTGGCTTAGTCCGTCTGTAAATACAGAGACTAGCTGTTTTTGAATTATGGGGTGCATTTTGTCATGACCGACAAATGTATCATCGGCTAGTGTTAAAAGCCTTTCACAAAATACTTGAATATTTTCAGATTCCTTTTGCTTCAACTTGCGAAGCAGTGAAAAGGCATATGAAGAGTCATTCACATTCCCGAAATGAACACCTAATTCATTTTTCGTCTCCTCCCACGTTGCCGCGGGATGAGATTGTTGATATCTAAATAAAAAATCAGACACCTGACCAGTGCTGGTTTGATAGGCAATTGTAGAATTGCCATTTACGTGGATTAGTTGTAAACTGCCATATTTTTCAATTTTTGTTTGATCCATTCTCTAAATAATTTTGGGTCTGACCCATTGTAAGACGTTATTGCAGATTTTAGCCCCTGAATAGCAACGTTGGCTGTTAAGAAGTGGATGTTCGTATTTATCTTATCTAAAGTGCTTTGAATGTGTTCTCCTAATTCTCTGCCTTCATCCATAATGAACAATTTTTAGAAAACAACACTCCACTTACCTTATGTCCATTGTGTTAACTTTTGATCCTTCGAATGGCACCATTAAAGTTCCATATCACATAACGAGTTCAATACTCATTATTATATGGAGGGGGTGTAAGCAGAATCACAATCTGGTTACTGTTCATATGTTTAATTCCACTTCTCGTTGTGTCTTCTCCAAGTACGAAACATTATAAGTCAACCTAGCCTAGTTTGTATTTAATTTTGAATTTAGGAAGTTTCACATGTTTGCCTATAGTCTTATTATGACGCTAGCAGATGCTAGTAGTTCAGCCAAAATATTGCCAAAAACGTGTGCAGATACACCCTGGATCTGGCATATATAGCGCCCAAAGCTCATATGGTCACATGACTGACTGGTCAAGTGATCAGGTGATAACAGCTCATAATTTAATTGGTCATTTAGTTTGATGGTCAAAGGTTAAAAATCATAAGTCACATGAATATTACACGTGAGCATGCAGCATGTGTCCTCCCGGGCATCAGTTTGCAAAATCACAGTAAATAAAGGTTCAGTCACTGATCAACACCATGTACATGGGGTCGACCAGATCACTGTGAGCGTTTTTCAGCTTTTTGGCAAATACTTATAACTGTTTGCCTGCTATGGCTGACCAATTGATGATTATATGACATTTGTTTGTCTGTCTGTCACACATCTTGTCCAGTCGAGTTCTCATGTACAGAAATGTGACAATATGTAGCAGCGAGTATGTGTGAGGTGTTGGGGGGGGGGGGGGGGGGGGGGGGGGGGGGGGGAGACATCAGTTTTTGTGACAAAAACCTCTAGTTATAATTGATAATAATGATGATGACTTTGTTCATTTTTCCATTACCTCATTGGCTATTTTTAGACCCAACCCTTTTGAATATCAATAAACCTACCGAAAAGGAGTACTGAATAGAAAAAATAAAAAGATTATCACAATGGTTTCAAACCGTTACTTTTACAGAGGTTTCAATATGAGGGAATGGGTTAACCCTTTCCTTCATATAAACACCTCATCAAGACTTTACAAACAGAGTAGACACAGATCAGACAGCTCTTGTAGTAGCTCAGTTTGTTTATGGAGTTACACAGATCCGATTATAGGACACAAAAGATTAGGCTAACGGTTGATGCTTGAGACAGGTGAGGGCTTTATTTGACTTTTGTTTTCATGTTTTTATTGATCGATGAACACTACTGTAATGAATGATAGTGTGTGTCATCAAATTTGATAAGTCCAGGGCTGTACATAAATGTGCATATTCAGATACAATGTACTAAAATTGTCATTTCTCCATCAAACCGTGTGTTGTGACAACTCTTTAGAATCATCTGGAATATAGGGTTTAAATGCTTCTCAAGAGTGGTCACAACAGGGTGTGAGAAATAATTGAGCTTGTCTTAACCCTTTTCCTGTATTCATCTAAGAAATAATGACATCATGAATATTTATTAGCTGAACTTTTTAATGTAAACTTTTCAAGGAAATGTTTTGCTTCGACATAAGTTGTAGAATCAGATCTATATCGTGTCAAAAGCAACCAGAGCTGACCATGATCAGATGGCTCCTATAGGAGCCATCTGATCTTGGTCTACTCTGTTTGCAATTGCATGAAAAGGTGTTCATTTGAGGGGTAAGAGGTAAATATGTTTTAATTGACACATCTATTACTTACCCCTTTACACCATGGCTTCATGTAAGACATAATGATGTCATGAATATTAATAACCTCATTTGTATGATAAAATTGTTCACACAAATTTTTGACAATGGTAGAAATTGTAGAATGAGCTCTTTGTTATTTCATAAGCAAGTGGAGCAGGCCCTGATCAGAGTGTTCTTACAGGAGTCATCTGATCTGGGTCTACTCTGTTTATAAAGGCATTGAAAGGTATCTCTAAGGAGTAAAGGGTTAAAATTATGATATCGTTGTATTTTGAGGTTTTTGTTGATTTTGTTTCCTGTTAAGATTATTTAACGCTTTCCTCCATAGGCTATGTTTAGACCCAACCTCTTTGAATGAATCTACCCAAAAGGAGCATTTACTAGAGAAAAGAAAAATTTTAGAATTTTATTGCCTGAAACCATTGTGATAAATAGAGCATTAATTTGCTCCTATAGGAGCAAATGCTATATTTATCACAATGGTTTCAAGAAGTGGTTATTACAGAGGCCTAGAAAGGCATATTTAAGGAGGAAATGGTTAAGTCAGATTTAGAGTTTGGTATTGGTATTTCATATTGTTTATGCATCATTGTTAACATGCATGTTTGAGAAACAGTTGCTCTGATTATGATAATTAACCATATGTCTTTCCAACAGAGCAGACCAGATGGCTCCTACAGGGTCTACTTTGTTTGCAAAGGCATGAAAAGTGTTTGTATGAAGTAAATGGTTAACTCTTTCACAACAACTATCACTGGAGAATCAGTCATGACCTCTACGAACAGTTTAGATCTAGGCGAGAAACAAAGTAACTTAGCATCTCATCAGGATCCAAACTGTTTCGCACTACACATATGTTTTTGAAAGAAATTGAGGAAAGTCTACCATGAAACCTTTTCCCTCATATAAAACTATAAAGGCTTTCCCTCATATAAACGTGTATATAGCCTTTGCAAACAGAATAGACCCAGCTCAGATGGCTCCTACAGGAGCTGTCTGATCAGGTTCTGGCATGATATTGATCTGTATCCATGCTTATAAAACTTTTTAGTTGAGTCTGAGTTCGTTCTCAAGTTTTTGATTGGTCAGATAATCAGATTTGAGCCTTTGGCTCAAATCTGACCAATCAAAACCTTGAGAACAAACTCAGACTCAACTAAAAAGCTTTAAAAGCATGGACCCAGATTCTATAGTTTCTGCAAGAGCCAAGATGTCCATGTAGATATGGCATAAAAATACATCTTATACATTTTCATATCATTATTTCTTACATGAATATGCATCGGGAAAAGTGTTAACCCATTCCCACTTAGGCTAATTTTAGACCTAACCTCTTTGATTAAATCTACCAAAAAGGAGCATTAACTAGAGAAAAGTTAAATTTCAGAATTGTGCAGTTTTGAAACCATTGTGATAAATAGAGCATTTGCTCCTGTGGAGCAAATGCTCTATTTATCACAATGGTTTCATAAAGTGACTTTTACAGAAGCGTCAAAAGGCGTCTATATGCGGGAATGGGTTAAGTAGATGATAATGTTAACAGAGTGAAAATTAAATGCCATATTAAGTGTTATACCTTTTCCTCAAGCTTTTGCTAACAGAGTAGACCCAAAGCATGTCTGATCAGGATCTACTCTGGTTGCTTATGAAATTATAATTGATCTGACTACAGTTTCTACCAATACCAAATTTTTTTTATGTGCATATGGCATTATAAAAAAAAATCAACTAATAAATATTAATCATATACAGTTTATGTCATTATTTCTAATATGAATATTCAACAAGTACAGGTTTAATTCTAATGAGAAGTCACAACTGCATTGTAAATCTCTAACCTTTTCTCGTGGTGCTGCTCTATTTTACACTTATATATTGCTGTATGCTCAACCATCATTGTTCAACCCATTACCTCATGAATATTTATACAGGAGTTCATGACTCTTTGAGTATTAAATAGAATATTTTTTATTCTGCCATATTTTTTTTGATGACGGGAATGTTTAGCCATGACAGCTATTTATTACCTCATAAGCAAACAGAACAGACCGTGATCAGACAGCTCTTACTGGATCTTATCTGGATCTACTCTATCAGTCCATTTAGTGTTAAAGAATTAGATTTGCTACAGGAATATAGGAGCCGTCTGATCAGGGTCTACACTGTATGCAGATGTCATGTAACTCATTTCCCACAATCAGAGGGTTAATTTGATGTATGGTTTCTGTATTGCATGTACAGTAAAAACCCTCTAAACTGGACATTCAATTTTATAGTATAAATATAGGTCTTGGAGACAGGTGGAAGCTTAATACTGGGTGAAAGTAATGCAGAACGCTCCTACAGGAGCGTTCTGCGTGATTTTCACCCTGCATTAAGCAGCCACCTGCATAAAAGTATCTAAATTATTCTCTTTTCCAGTTTAGATGTGTTTTACTGTACATATTTAATATTGTGTGGTAAATTTTAAATGGCATTGAACCTTGTGTATTTTATGCAATTAAATGATGAAATGAAATACTTTGTTTTCAATCTTTTTCCTGTTGGTATTTATTTAACCCTTTCCCAGTTGAATATTATGTAAAAAATAATAGCATCATGAATATTTATTAGGTTAATTGTTATACATGTAATTAAATATGAAGGTTGGGCATTTTGGCTGTCAGAAACTGTAAAATCATGTCAATATTATAACATAACCAAACAAATGCAGACCCATATCAGATGGCTCCTATAGGAGCCATCTGACATGGGTCTTCATCTAATATGGGTCTTCTCTGTTTGCAAATGCGTGAAAAGGCGGGCAGTAAGGCGTATCTATGGAGTAAATGGTTAAAATGTGTGTTCTATAATTATATGATGCAGTTCGACGATTTATACCTAACCTATTAATGAGACCATACAATTTAGCAAACAGTAAAAGCCTGACAAGGCCAATCATCTGATTAAGGTTTACACATTGTTTTAACTGAATTGAATCATTTTGTAATCTGAGATTTAAAAACAGAGTTTACCCATATCAAATGTCATGTTTTTAGCTCACCAGAGCACAAAGTGCTCAGGGTGAGCTTTTGTGATCGCCTGATGTGCGTCGTCCCGCGTCAACAATTTGAACCTTTAAAAATCTTCTCCTCTGAATCTACAGGGTTCTCAGCTTTTATCTTTGGTACATAGCATCACCTATAGGTCCTCTACAAAGGTTATATAAATTATGGCCCTGGGGTCAAAATTGGCCCCGCCCTAAGGGTGGGAAGTTTTCAATAGAAACATACATGTATAGTAAAACTTTGAAAATCTTCTCCTCTTAAACCAGAAGTTTCTCAGCTTTCATATTTGGCACATAGCATTATGTTCATGTCCTCTACAAAAGTTATATTAATTATGACCCTGGGGTCAAAATTGGCCCCGCCCCAGGGGTGTGCAGTTTTCAATAGAAACAAATAGTGAAATCTTTGAAAATCTTCTCCTCTGAAACTGGAAGGCTCCTAGCTTTCATATTTGGCACAGAGCATCATGTTCAGGTCCTCTACAAAAGTTATATAAATTATGGCCCTGGGGTCAAAATTGGCCCCGCCCCAGGGGTGGGCAGTTTTCAATAGAAACAAATAGCGAAATCTTTGAAAATCTTCTCCTCTGAAACTGGAAGGCTCTCAGCTTTCATATTTGGCACAAAGCATCATGTTCAGGTCCTCTACAAAAGTTATATAAATAATGGCCCTGGGGTCAAAATTGGCCCCGACCCAGGGGTGGGCAGTTTTCAGTAGAAACAAATAGTGAAAACTTTGAAAATCTTCTCCTCTGAAACTAGAAGGTTCTAAGCTTTCATATTTGGCACATAGCATCATGTTCAGGTCCTCTACAAAAGTTATATAAATTATGGCCCTGGGGTCAAATTTGGCCCCGCCCCAGGGGTGGGCAGTTTTCAATAGAAACAAATAGTGAAATCTTTGAAAATCTTCTCCTCTGAAACTGGAAGGCTCTCAGCTTTCATATTTGGCACAGAGCATCATGTTCAGGTCCTCTACAAAAGTTATATAAATTATGGCCCTGGGGTCAAAATTGGCCCCGCCCCAGGGGTGGGCAGTTTTCAGTAGAAACAAATAGTGAAAACTTTGAAAATCTTCTCCTCTGAAACTAGAAGGTTCTCAGCTTTCATATTTGGCACATAGCATCATGTTCAGGTCCTCTACAAAAGTTATATAAATTATGGCCCTGGGGATAAAATTGGCCCCGCCCCAGGGTGGGCAGTTTTCAATGGAAACAAATAGTGAAATCTTTGAAAATCTTCTCCTCTGAAATTGGAAGGTTCTCAGTTTTCATATTTGGCACATAGCATCATGTTCAGGTCCTCTACAAAAGTTATATAAATTATGCCCCTGGGGTCAAAATTAGCCCCGCCCCAGGTGTGGGAAGTTTTCAATAGAAACATATAGTAAACCTTTGAAAATATTCTGCTTTGAAACCAGAAGGTTCTCAGCTTTCATATTTGGCACAAAGCATCATGTTCAGGTCCTCTACAAAAGTTATATAAATTATGGCCCTGGGGTCAAAATTGGCCCCGCCCCAGCGGTGTGCAGTTTTCAGTAGAAACAAATAGTGAAATCTTTGAAAATCTTCTCCTCTGAAACTGGAAGGCTCTCAGCTTTCATATTTGGCACATAGCATCATGTTCAGGTCCTCTACAAAAGTTATATAAATTATGGCCCTGGGGTCAAAATTGGCCCCGACCCAGGGGTGGGCAGTTTTCAGTAGAAACAAATAGTGAAAACTTTGAAAATCTTCTCCTCTGAAACTAGAAGGTTCTCAGCTTTCATATTGGCACATAGCATCATGTTCAGGTCCTCTACAAAAGTTATATAAATTATGGCCCTGGGGTCAAAATTGGCCCCGCCCCAGGGGTGGGCAGTTTTCAGTAGAAACAAATAGTGAAAACTTTGAAAATCTTCTCCTCTGAAACTAGAAGGTTCTCAGCTTTCATATTTGGCACATAGCATCATGTTCAGGTCCTCTACAAAAGTTTTATAAATTATGCCCCTGGGGATAAAATTGGCCCCGCCCCAGGGTGGGCAGTTTTCAATGGAAACAAATAGTGAAATCTTTGAAAATCTTCTCCTCTGAAACTGGAAGGTTCTCAGTTTCATATTTTGCACATAGCATCATGTTCAGGTCCTCTACGAAAGTTATATAAATTATGCCCCTGGGGTCAAAATTAGCCCCGCCCCAGGGGTGGGAAGTTTTCAATAGAAACATATAGTAAACCTTTGAAAATATTCTACTTTGAAACCAGAAGGTTCTCAGCTTTCATATTTGGCACAAAGCATCATGTTCAGGTCCTCTACAAAAGTTATATAAATTATGGCCCTGGGGTCAAAATTGGCCCCGCCCCAGGGGTGTGCAGTTTTCAATAGAAACAAATAGTGAAATCTTTGAAATCTCCTCTGAAGCTGGAAGGCTCTCAGCTTTCATATTTGGCACAGAGCATTATGTTCAGGTCCTCTACAAATGTTTTATAAATTATGGCCCTAGGGTCAAAATTGGCCCAGCCCCAGGGGTGGGCAGTTTTCAATAGAAACATATAGTGAAAACTTTGAAAGTCTTCTCCTCTGAAAACTGGAAGGTTCTCAGCTTTCATAATTGGCACATAGCATCATGTTTAGGTCCTACAAAAGTTATATAAATTATGCTCCTTGGGTCAAAATTGGCCCCGCCCCAGGGGTGGGCAGTTTTCAATAGAAACAAATAGTGAAAACTTTGAAAATCTCCTCTGAAGCTGGAAGGCTCTCAGCTTTCATATTTGGCACAGAGCATTATGTTCAGGTCCTCTACAAAAGTTATATAAATTATGGCCCTGGGGTCAAAATTGGCCCCGCCCCAGGGGTGGGCATTTTTTAGCTCACCAGAGCACAAAGTGCTCAGGGTGAGCTATTGTGATCGCCCGTTTTCCGTCGGCGTGCGTCGTCCGTCGTTCGTCGTCCGTCGTCAACAATTTGAACCTTTAAAAATCTTCTCCTCTGAATCTACAGGGATCTCAACTTTCATCTTTGGCACATAGCATCATATTCAGGTCCTCTACAAAAGTTATATAAATTATGCCCCTGGGGTCAAAATTGACCCCGCCCAAGGGGTGCCTTGTTTTCAATAGAATCATATAGTGCAAACTTTGAAAATCTTCTTCTCTGAAACTGGAAGGCTCTCAGCTTTCATATTTGGCACATAGCATCATGTTCAGGTCCTCTACAAAAGTTATATAAATTATGGCCCTGGGGTCAAAATTGGCCCGCCCCAGGGGTGGGCAGTTTTCAATAGAAACAAATAGTGAAATCTTTGAAAATCTTCTCCTCTGAAACTGGAAGGCTCTCAGCTTTCATATTTGGCACATAGCATCATGTTCAGGTCCTCTACAAAAGTTATATAAATTATGGCCCCAGGGTCAAAATTGGCCCCGCCCCAGGGGTGGGCAGGTTTCAAAAGAAACAAATAGTGAAATCTTTGAAAATCTTCTTGTCTGAAACTCGAAGGTTCTCAGCTTTCATATTTGGCACATAGCATCATGTTCAGGTCCTCTACAAAAGTTATATTATTTATGGCCCCGGGGTCAAAATTGGCCCCGCCCCAGTGGTGGGCAGTTTTCAATAGAAACAAATAGTGAAATCTTTGAAAATCTTCTTGTCTGAAACTGGAAGGTTCTCAGCTTTCATATTTGGCACAGAGCATCATGTTCAGGTCCTCTACAAAAGTTATATAAATTATGGCCCTGGGGTCAAAATTGGCCCCGCCCTAGGGGTGGGCAGTTTTCAATAGAAACAAATAGTGAAATCCTTGAAAATCTTTTCCTCTGAAACTGGATGGTTCTCAGCTTTCATATTTGGCACATAGCATCATGTTCAGGTCTTTTACAAAAATTATATAAAGTATGGCCCCTGGGTCAAAATTGGCCCTGCCACAGGGGTAGTATACAGTTTTCAATAGAAACATATTGAGAAAACTTTGAAAAACTTCTTCTCTGAAACTGGAAGGTTAATCTCAGCTCTCATATTTGGCTCATAGCATCGTGTTCAGGTCCCCTACAAGTTTTTCTAAATTATTTCCCTGGGGCAAAATTGGCCCGCCCCAGGGCCGGCTAGTTCTCTATAGAAACATATAGTGAAAACTTTGAAAATCTTCTCCTCTGATTGTCTGGTGAGCGCTTCAGGGCCATTCTGGCCCTCTTGTTTAATAGAAACATATAGTGAAAACTTTGAAAATCTTCTCCACTGAAACTGGAAGGTTCTCAGCTTTCATATTTGGCACATAGCATCATGTTCAGGTCCTCTACAAAAGTTATATAAATTATGGCCCTGGGGTCAAAATTGGCCTGCCCCAGGGGTGGGCAGTTTTCAATAGAAACAAATAGTGAAATCTTTGAAAATCTTCTCCTCTGAAACTGGAAGGCGCTCAGCTTTCATATTTGGCACAGAGCATCATGTTAAGGTCATCTACAAACGTTGTATTAATTATGGCCCTGTGGTCAAAATTGTACCCGCCCCAGGAGTGGGCAGTTTTCAATGGAAACAAATATTGAAAACTTTGAAAATCTTCTTCTCTCAATCTGGAAAGTTCTCAGCTTTCATATTTGGTGCATAGCATCATGTATAGGTCCTCTACACAATTTTTATGAATTATGGCACTGGGGTCAAAATTGGCCCCGCCCCAGGGGTGGGTAGTTTTCAGTAGAAACATAGAGAGAAAACTTTGAAAAGCTTCTCCTCTGAAATTGAAAGGTTCTCAGCTTTTATATTTGGCTCATAGCATCATGTTCAGGTCCTCTACAAAAGTTATATGAATTATGCCCCTGGGGTCAAAATTGGCCCGACCCAGGGCTGGCTAGTTTTCTATAGAAACATATAGTGAAAGCTTTGAAAATCTTCTCTGATTGTCTGGTGAGCGCTTCAGGGCCATTCTGGCCCTCTTGTATAAAGAAAGAGACTGGTCTGGATATGCATTTTCATTTTGATTGCAAACATTACCCATGTTTGGCCTTTACCCAAACTCAAATAAGCCCTCCAAATTAGAATTCAATAAAAGGTAACTTTGGTCGTATTATGGTATGGTGCTTGTCCGTCCGTCCATTGCTAGCCACATCTGTGTCCGCTCAATAACTTGACACCTATTAGGTGTGCTGTCTTCATATTTAGTAGGAAGGTTGGTCATTGCTAGTAGATGGCCCCTATTGATTTGGAGCTCAGTCGGTCAAAGGTCAAGGTCACAGTGACCTTCAGCTAAAAAATATTGTACATTTTTGTCCACTCAATAACTTGACAACTATTAGGTACACTGTCTTCATATTTAGTAGGAAGGTTGGTCATAGCTAGTAGATGACCCCTATAGATTTTGAGGTCAGTTGGTCAAAGGTCAAGGTCACAGTGACCTTCAACTCAAAAATCTTGTACATCTTTGTCCGCTCAATAACTTGACAACTATTATGTGTGCTGTCTTATTATTTAGTAGGAAGGTTGGTCATGGCTAGCAGATGACCCCTATTTATTTTGAGGTCAGTCGGTCAAAGGCCAAGGTCACAATGACCTTCAACTAAAAAATATTTTCCCCTCAATAACTTGATAACTATTGGGTGTGCTGTCATCATACTTGGTTGTGAGGTTGTTCGTGGCAAGTAGATGACCTCTAATGAGTTTGATGTCAACGGTCAAGGTCATAGTGACCTTCACTCAAAAACCATGTCTGCTTAATAACTTGATAACTATTGGTTGTGCTGTCTTTATACTTAGTAGTAAAGTTGGTCATGGCCAGTAGATGATCCCTATCAATTTTGAGGTCAGTCGATCAAAGGTCAAGGTCACTTCGGGCGTATAATGCTCCGACTCATGGAGCTCTTGTTAATCGATGATCGATCACAAACATGTGCCGATGATCAAGTAAAAGTTTTTGACCCGATTCCCAACACTGGTTTGCATTGCTTGCTTAATGATATACATACTTATAATATGTTTGCCATGTGAACATTGTTTACTAGCACATAAATTGCTTCGAGGATTCTTATCCCTTTAATCCGAATTTAAAGCTAGGCTGATGGTGAATGATAGGTAGGGCCCTATTGTTTCTCAGTTGATCTTTGTTTCTAAGAGTCATTTGTGCTGGCTCTATTTCTCAACAGCCATTTGATAAAATTCACGAAGACATTATTTGAAGATTAATCCTTTCCTTCATATAAAAACTGCAAACAGAGTAGATCCAGATGAGAGGTAGCTGAAATGTCAAGGTTATACTTAGAGGTCAAAGGTTTTTTGCTTGTCCGGGCTATAACTCAAAAACTCCATGAGTGGATTGTGGAATGATTAGGCATAAATGTTTCTTTAGAAGGTATAGCATTTCGTGCACAAAAAACAGGTCAGTTACTGAAAGGTCAAGGTCACACTTATAGGTCAAAGATCAAAAACATGTATTGTTTTGCTTGTCCGGGCTTTAACACAGAACTCCATGGATGGATTGTTAAATTACTAGGTATGATTTTTTGCTCTAGAAGGTACTGCGTGTCGCGCACAAAAACCAGGTCAGTAGGTGAAAGGTCAAGGTTTCACTTGATGGTCAAAAGTCAGATTTCACAAACACAATGTATGCCTATAATTACTCTTTACTTGATATTCATGCCTTTTCGTGCTTTTTTCAAAGTAGACCCAGATCAGGCATTCCTATAGGAGCTACCTGATAAGGATCTGCTCCGTCTAACTTTTGCATGTACTATTGGTGAATGGCCAGCGGGCTCGACATGTTGCCCCTGGGCATCTAGTTATTAGATCTAGATCTAATAAAATTACTCAAAAAAGTTTGTTTGAGCAATATTAGGGGGCGTACGCCGGCTCCGTCCGCCTCTTCTAAACCCGCACCTGGTAGACCTAGATCATACGGATCCGTCTAGCTGTTAAGGGTCTGCACTGTTTGTAAATATAGAATGATTACATGTATATCTGATTCTGCAGTTTGTACAATGGTAAAAAAAATCTGTTGTACATAATGTCATTATAAAAATGTAGCTATTTTATGTTCATAGTC
This sequence comes from Azorinus chamasolen, assembly GCA_963576725.1. Lineage (NCBI taxonomy): Eukaryota > Metazoa > Mollusca > Bivalvia > Cardiida > Solecurtidae > Azorinus > Azorinus chamasolen. Next base: position 53,696,271 of record OY755239.1, on the reverse strand, counting down.
AGTATTTCTAACATTAATGTTAATTAGGTGAATGATTAACCCTTTACTCCATGAATATTCGTATAGGAAATAATGATGTCATAAGTAGTAATTAGAATACATATGTAGTTTGTTACAATAGTTGATGGACACAGGAATTTTTGGCCATGGAAGAGACTAAAATCATAAAGGGGCCGTCTGATCTGGGTCTACTATGTTTGCAAAGGCGTATTAATGGAGTACAGGGTTAAAATGTATCATACCAGCAATGGCTAGTCTGTATTCAGAACGCTGGTCGCTGTTGACCTTATATATAGCAGATATGCCGGGGTGAGTAGTATCTCGCCTTCAGTGCTCTGTGAACGGATACAGGCGTATTTATTCCTTTATGCAGTCTGCTGATTAAAGAACAGATGCTAAATATAGTGGATGTCTTGTCAAGCTAGAAAAAATGTTTGACACTCTTAAAGGACAATTCAACTTTAAAGATATATATATGAGTATTGATAAGTAATATTAACAAGTTTGTGCACAGTGTGAATTTAAGTGTGCGATACCGTTCGGTCTGTGTATAGGCCATGCATTTTCTTTTGTATTGAGGATGCATGCAGGCAATATGAATTTTAGGTGAGTATCATTTTTTTACTGAAACTTGTCTTATGATTATTAAATTACCGTTCTCTGTAAAAACAAATCGTCTGCTCCAAACTTTAACCCACTCCCTCATAGGCTATTTTTAATAGACCCAACCTCTTGGAATAAATCTACCGAAAAGGAACATTTACAAGAGAAAATGGCATTTTTAGAATTGTGTCGTATTGAAACCATTGTGATAAATAGAGCATTTGCTCCTTTGGAGCAAATGCTCTATTTATCACAATGGTTTCAAAAGTGACATTTACAGATGCGTCAATATGTGGGAATGTGTTAATTAAAATATGAGTTCTTCTATGTTTTGCAAAAGTAACAGTGCATCTTGATGTGGAGCCGTATTTCATTCTTGAACTTCGACACGTTTCGGGGTTGGTTGACATCTGATAGGGGTGGGGGATAATGATCTGTAACGAAAATTACCAATTATTCCAGTTTAAACATCATCATAAAACAGAACACCCCCCCCCCCTTTCCCCATCAGGGAAAACAGTAAAACTCGAATCTTTACGACGATACTACGAACATTCAAATCACGTACCATTATTGATCTTCAACACAGGTGGCAGCTTAATGCAGGATAAAAGTCATACAGAAAGCTGTTCTAGGAGCCCTGCATTACGCAGCTACCTGCCTACAAAGAGACACATTCTTCAATACTAAAAATTCAGAGTATCGAGGTTTTACTGTACACGTATCAGGGCCTTCCAAAAGACCAATTTTAGGGTCCTCTTGACTCCCTCTCTATAAAGTAAAGAACGGACCCTCTTAATTTTAAGGGTCATTTGTAAAAAATTAAGGGACATTTCAATAGAAAAAGGGGGTCAGGGAAAACCCTGCACGTGTGCCCAAATTGAAAAGGGGATATTAACATGTAATTGCTATTTTGTTTGGGTGCAGGAGGTTTCACGGCTATATGTATAATAGTAGAAACTTTGAAATAAGTATACTGTCAGATACCAAATCTTAGACTGTCATAGAAGGTTAACCCTTTCCTTCATATAAACGTGTTTTCACGCATTTGCAAACAGAGTAGACCCAGATCAGACGGCTCCTATAGGAGCCGTCTGATCATGGTCTGTTCTGTTTGCTAATGAAATCTGAAAGCCCTGTTTCCTTACTTTCTAAAATGGCTACAATGTTCCACCTCCATGTTTCACTATAATTTCTTGTTCATGAATAGTCAGTTGGTACAGAAATTTGAAATAAGCATAGAGCAAGGAAATGGTTATTTCAGGTACGCAACATTGTAGAAACGCCGATAAGCATCAGTGATGGACAGTAGACATCTCAGGAGTTTGCTGAATTTGCTAAGAAATGGGATTTTCAGTACAGAACATCAAGCTCTGCTTATTCCTAGAGCAATGGTTTGCCCAGAGACATATACACACATACATATATATGTCTCTGGTTTGGCAGAGGGAACAGTGCAGACTGTCAAAGCATTGTCTACTAAGGTCAAACAGGCAAGAAAAGTATCCGCAATTCTCAACTTACCTGTGGGAAGTCACCTGCCCAGCTGCGTATAAGCAGACAGCTTGGACCAGTTCTTCCATTAACTTCGGAGCAGCTTGACTCGAAAGTTTCCAGTAAATTGCAAATTCGGGGGAAACTGTATCAAAACAAACTAAGATCAAGAAGATATTACGATCGACCGTCAGCACTGCCATTACATGATTAGAACCGTTTGCTAAGGCGAGTCTGTGAGAAAATGCCAGCAAGGGTTATAAAACAGCTCATAAACCCCTTTACCTGTTCAATATTCATGCAAGAAATAATGGCATCGTGAGTATTTATTTGTTGATTTTCTATAATAATATTATAAATGTTCAAGGGAATTGTTTGCTTTGACAAAAATCGTAGAATCAGATTTATATCATGTCATAAGCAAACAGCAGATCCTGATCAGAACTGCTTCTCTTGTCTCTGTACACTGCTAAGGATTTTAACCCTTTCCCTGTTCTATGTTTATTACAAATTTCAATATACCTACTGAATATTCATGGACAAAATATATACAATGAAATATGGAACATTGTAGCCATTTTAGAAAGTGTAGAAACATTTATGAAATTCCATTAGCAAACAGAGCAGACCCTGATCAGACGGTTCCTATAGGAGCCGTCTGATCTGGGTCAACTCTGTTTGCCGATGCGTGAAAACACGTTTATATGAAGGAAAGGGTTAAATGAGAGAAAGGATTAACGGCCGACAGGCTGCATAATATATATACATATACAGTGTCTACACTTTGGAGCATAATTAATCGGTGCCATTTCCTAACAACCAAAGAGAATTCATGCAGTTTCCTTTAACCAACCAAAATTTAACCTAGTCCAAACAAACTTTTTTAGTAATTTCATTAGAGCTAGATCTAATAAAATTCAATAAAACCATTTTATCTGAGTTTTGTAAACTTTGCAAGATCTGCAACTGCCTAGAAATCTGCTATAAATTCTCCATGCCCATTATATAATATATAGAGACTCCCATGAAGCGGTACATATCTCTCTCAGGCTATGTCGCCGAATAGCAGTTCGCGTGACAATTAAATGGCAAATAAATCACCAACCAAATACCAATGATGACAGACTCAAATTAAATAACTTGTAAAAACAAAACAGAACTACAAAACTAGGTCAGACCGAAGTGTGAAACAGCCAGTGAAGCTTGATTTATGATAAATTGACTGATACTCCGACAGAGGGCTAATTACCTGATAGTCGGCCAATTCCCAGGAACAGGTGCGTCTCATATTACATGGACAATAAACTCATTCATGAGAGGAACTAGCGGAAATAAATTACAGCCTGTCTGCATTGTTCGGATAGTAATGTGTAAACAGTACTTTAATTTTTACTCCTTGAATATTCATATAAGAAATATTGATGTCATGAATATTAACCCTTTCCCTGCTCTATATTTATTACAAATGTCCATACCTATTAAATATTCATGAACAAAGTAGTTATAATGAAATATGGAAAGTGGAACATTGTAGCCATTTTAGAAAGCAAAGAAACATCTTTCAAATTCCATCAGCAAACAGAGCATACCCTGATCAGACGGCTCCTCTGGGTCTACTCTGTTTGCAAATGCGTAAAACACGTCTACATGAGGGAAAGGGTTAATCGGATTCATTTTTAGAAATATTGGTCATGGCAGAAACTGTAGTCATATTATCTGCATTTTAACATTTATAAGCAAACAGAGCATACCCTGATCCACTGCAGATGTAGGACTGTAGACCCTGGTCTACTCTGTTTGCAAAAACGTATAGGAGTAAAGGGTTAAAAAGGGGGAGGTTAGGGTCTTCCCTGTTCGATCAGTACTCATGTAAGGAGTAGGCCTAATGACAACATAAATATGTAATGTATTACATCACTTTTAACACTACTTTTTTCAAGAGAATTTTGCTTTGACAAAAGGTGTAGAATCAGATCTATATCATGTCAAAAGCAAATAGAGCAGACCTTGATCAGACGGCTCCTGTAGGAGCCGTCTGGTCTGGGTCTACTATGTTTGCAAATGCGTGAAAAGGCGTCTATATGGACAATTCCATTGACTATCATAGGCTCAATACACAGCAACATTGGATCAATGTTGTTGACCACTTTACGTTTAGGCCTATCAAAGACATATGTATACATGTCTCTATATATATATCTATCACCGTACTTCACATCCTACGTATACGTAATGTTCAGCTAAATAACCATAGCATGCACAGGGGATCGTAGGCCTACTGTACTAAACTGATTTACACGTGACACAAAATCATAGATATCTCTACATACTGAGATTAAAGTAATGTTGTACCCATTATTATAAAATATGTTGCATTGGTAAAACGGTTAGGAGATTATAAAATATGTTGCATTGGTAAAACGGTTAGGAGAAAGCCAGCGACATATATATAACCTACATGCAATCAGATACCGGTACTTGAGAATGTACTCGGACTCATAGGGGTAAGACCCGTTTGAGTCGGTATATATTCCGACTCAAACGGGTCTTACCCCTGTGCTCGGAGTCAGTGTATGTCTCTGAAAATGCTAAATGCATGTTAGTTCGTCTAGAAGATTACCGGTAGTCTAGATCTAATGTTCTGAGTAGTAAACAATGTTAGAAATATATATAGGCCTAGAGGTTGTTGACGAATATTCGTTATAAAATCATGGTGAAAAAGTGAGTTGGGGAAATATTGTTCAATGATTGTAAATATTGTTAGACTATATATAGGAAAAAAAGAAAAAGTTATGCCCCGGGTGAGGATCGAACTCACGACCTTCAGATTGCTCTGATAAATGTGTGATTATGAGACTGACGCGCTGCCTACTGCGCTACCGAGGCCATACATACAGTGAACAAAAGATCAAATATGAATCGTGATATTATTTGACTGGTTTCGCTTCTGCAATTCCCTGATTGTTACCCGGCACATGTTTAGCTTAAATATTACACGAGAAACGGACAGGAAACCATCACTAAAATATAACTACACCAGTCTGTAACTAAGAGTTTGTGTACAAATGGCTGTGTATTTTCTAGTTTGGCGAGGTTTTTTAACTCTTCAGTAGGCTTAATCGTGATATTCCTCTAAGTCATTAAAGGTTGAATTGCACGATGGGTTCGGGATCAAGTAGTAATAGCGTAAAGAATATCAATCTGGACCAAAAATGCACGGATAACGGGTAAATTGATTTTTCTACCTGCTTGAGGTGATCGACCAGTTTTCAATTCTTTAAAGACTTAAAACCAATTCACCCTGAGTTTTACATTGACTGAGGCAGCGCGTTCAAATTAGCCCTCGAAACTCATTCAGTTTTTAATGTAAAGTAAGAACATGTCTACCTTACATGGTATACATTATTGCTTTAAGTATTTAAGTATTTAAGGGAATTTAAAGTGCAGTCTGGAGCGGGTCTCGAACCCGAGAGGCTCGCTTACAGGGCGAGTGCTCCACCAATTGAGCTACCCAGGCTTCTATACGAGCTCCACACACCAGAACCACCACACTTCTCCCCCTTCACTTTTTAGAGCTGCCCCAGCTCATAGACGGATTATGGTGGTTTCGTCAAACTACCGGTTCGTCAAACTGGACTTTATGAACAAAAGTGGTAGTGGTTTCGTCAAACTGTTAATAATGGGTGCTACTAAACAGAGTCTGGTAGAGTCCGGTAGAGTCCGGTAGAGTCTGGAGGCTTTTTAAGAAGATTAAGTGCATTTTCAAGATTATACTGCTGTTATATAACATTATTTAGTATGTTTGCAGATATAGTAATTAATATCCATTTAAAAATGAGCATATAATAGCTTGAAAACATCCGGTAAATGTTACCAGGTAATGGCCGACCTACGTCGGATAGAGTCTGGTCAAGTATTATCTAGAAGCCCTATTAGTATAAGAATACCCTGAATTGTATCAGTAAACATTCTACATACATTAATAAGTGATTTCATCATAAATTCAAAAGCAGTTTGTTGGCCTAAACTTCCGTTTTCATCTCCAGACTCTACGTACACTACCCTCCGAAATTTCGCCAGACTGCAGTCTGGAAAAAGCGAAATAATAATCTGTTATACATTACATATCAAGTGCATACTGCTTTTATATTTATGATAAAATCACTTAATATATAAGCAGAATGTTTTCTGATAAAATTAAGGGTATTCTAATACTGATAGGGCTTCCAATACTTGACCAGACACTGCCCGACTTACGTCGGCCATTACCGTGTCACCGGGGTAATATTTGCCGGGTGTTTTCAAGCTATTATAGGCTATAGATGCCATGATTGGTTTTGACGTGTGGCTGCATTTTTGGCTATTTTTTATAATACATGTAGTATCATACTTTTGACACCTGTAACTCACCTGCTAACTCTAACCTTTAATTGCCCGCATGTGCAAACATGCCCATTGTGTAAAGCATTCCGATTAAAGATTAAAGCAATGCTTTGACGGCCTTTAATTGCCTTTACACAATGTCGAGTAAATTGTTAATTATGGGATTAATTGTTAGGTAATTGTTTATTTAACACATAAACAATAGATTAAAAAAACAAATCTATTGCAAATAATCCTTTGACGACCTTTAATTGCATTTACAAAAGTTCACGTAAATTATGATTTAATTATCACATAAACATTTATATTCAAACCGAACTATGCCGCGTTTTATACTGTATCCACTATATTTTATCAGTTTGACGAAACCACTTTTCGGTTACTATGTAATATCAGTTTGACGAACCGGTAGTTTGACGAAACCACCAACACCCCTCACAGACCATGCTTCCCCATTGTAGCATGGTCTCACCGTCTATCGAACCTCTTAACCTTTAACCAGGAACAGAAAACGTTTACTTTGAATATTGAAGAATAAAATAAATCAGCAGTTCAAAATAATCTTTTATACATACCTTGAAACAATTAAATAATTTTATTCTCATCTATTAATCCCCAAACAATCCAGTGTTCCCCACCACCCTCATAGCAAAAACAAAAATGGCTGCCAGAAAAATATCACCTGCGTATCGAACCCTTATTTTAGAAACTGTTTACTGTAACATAATACTCATAGTCAAGTGATTTCATCATGGGCACACGACCTTTGCATAAGCTGAAGGGGTCAGAGCTGTCAAACATTTTTAATGTGGTACACTTTTCAATTTATGTTGATATTCTATAACGTAGTAAGAGTTTTCTCATGTTTAACATAGTTGAAGGGAAAATAAAATGTATTGACCTGTTTATGATGTATATTTCGTTTTTAAAGCTACGAGGCGTTGTTTACAGACAAAGCAACCGTTCTCATGATTTTATGACACAGTATGCACTTGTGCATGCGTAAAAACACAAAAAATGAAGGGTTCGATAAACAGGTGAGGTTCGATAGAAGGTGAGTCTACGATATGGGTCGTTAAACACTTCTAACACGTATCGTAGACTCACCTTCTATCGAACCTCACAAACTACTACAGCTTTTCAGTAGGCCTAAACCATGATGTCAAGGCATGGTCTTTTTTCTTTACCAAGCAATATGTCATGTGAATAAATTATATGATCTGCAAACGATAAGATATGGGATCTAATTTTTTGACGTGTGCGGAATATTTTGTCTTTTGCAATTCTGAAAATTAATTTTAATCTTTTCCTTCATTTTCATCAAACATTCAATTAGTGTGTCAGGTAGCTTGGATTCTGATGAGACTAATTGGTATCTCATATGGACCAGAGTCATTTGAACTTTTAATCTTGAATTCATGACTAGCATGCAAAGAGTTATGTATACAAGGAATTAACCCTTTGCTCCATATATACGCCTTTCTATGCCTGTGCAGAGTAGACCTAGATCAGATGGCTCCATGGGAGCTGTCTGATCAGGGTCTGTTCTGTTTGCTTATGATATGATATAGATATGATTCTTTGCGAAAGAGTAAAAAGACTTATTTATAAATGGAGTAAAGGGTTCAACATGAAATCATACTTCAATACAGATTATTTCAGTCAATCTAATCTAATTTTTAACTTCTCTTTAATGCAGACAAGCAAAGGGTGGAAAACAAACTGACAAGAGAGGAAATAAGGATCACCAAGAGACTGAAAATAAGGTACGTATATGTACAATAGTTTTCATTTTATCATGATGATGGACATTAACTCTTTCTCTGTTGAATATTCATGAACAGAGGTCAAGATAAGATGCGTAAATTAAAACATTTTATTTCTCCTCCAAACCCTATGTTGTGATTGTTGTGACCACTCTTTAGAATCATCTCTAGACGATTCTAAAGAGTGGTCACAGCATAGGGTTTGAAGGAGAAATGACAATTTTGGTATCTGAGTATGCACATTTGCTCTGATGAATATTTAGTAGCTGAATGTTTACAATGGCATAATTATGTACACAGGATTTCTTTGTATTGAACTGCAGATCCAGTCAGATCTATTATGAATACTTGTGTACTGGCCCGAGGTTATAAAACATTTTGCTTGAGTCTGAAATCATTCTTAAGCATCTGATTGGTCAGATTATGAGTTTGCTCAGAATCTGAACAATCAGATACTTGAGAATGATCTCAGACTCAGAAGCTTTATAACCTTAGACCCTCATCTATCAAAATCTTCTACTTCTCAACCAAATTCTCTAGGCAATTCTAATGACTAGCAGCAAGATATAGTTTAGAAGAGAAGTGTGAAAAAAATGTTTTAAATAATTAAATTTTATAAATAACCCACTTACAGAGGTCCATACAAGATGCATAATTAAAACATATTCAAGAATAACTTCTTTATTTCTCCACCAAACCTTTTGTTGTGACAACTCTTTAGAAGAATGGTTACAATATAGGGTTTTGTGGAGGAAGGGCAATTTAACCCTTTCCTCCATAAATATGCCTTTCTACGCCTATGTATTAGTCACTTCTTGAAACCATTGTGATAATTAGAGCATTTGCTCCATAGGAACAAATGCTCTATTTATCACAATGGTTTCAATACTATACAATTCTAAAAGTTTCCTTTTCTCTAGTTAATGGTCCTTTTTTGTAGATTTATTTAAAGAGGTTGGGTATTAAAATAGCCTATGAGGGAATGGGTTAAGTATTTTAGTACACACTTTTATCTATTGCTCTGCACTTGTCTACTGCTCTGCATGACAAATCTTCAACTGCTTGGCTAACAAACAGTGTTGATGGTGATCAGATGAATGACTTTGACCTACAGAGATTGCAATAATAGTTTCTTATCAATATTTTTAGCAGCAATCCAAAGTCACAAGAGCATCCCCATCACCCCTTCCTGCAGACAAAGATGCTGAAATAACAGAGTTAACAAAACAGCTGTGTGAAAGTGAGAGTCAGAGGCTGGACCTTGAGGACAGAGTACAGTCCCTTGAGGAGAACTTGGAATATGCCAACACCCAGAGTCTGCTGAAGGAGGAAAAGCCATGTGACGAAACACTACATGCCAAAGATCAATACATAGCCAATCTTGAAAAAGAAAAGACTGATTTACAAACAGAGGTCAATAAAATGGTAGGTCTGAATTGGATTACAATCAGTGTGGTACCGTACTGATATATAATATTAAAATAATAAGCTGTGTTGGCAGTGATATCCAGTTGATATAGTATTAACCCATTCCCACATATTGACGCCTTTTGACGCCTCTGTAAAAGTCACTTTGTAAAACCATTGTGATAAATAGAGCATTTGCTCCATAGGAGCAAATGCTGTGTTTATCACAATGGTTTCAAAACTACACAATTCTAAAATTTTCCTTTTCTCTAGTAAATGCTCCTTTTCGGTAGATTTATTCAAAGAGATTGGATCTAAAAATAGCCTATGAGGTAATGTATTAACCCTTTCCCTCATGAATATTCAAATAATGAATGTATAAATATCTATCAGGGGAATTTTATAATAGCATCATGAACATCGGAATTATTAACCATGGCAGAACCTGTAGAATTAGATCTACATTATTTCATAATACTACAGATTGGACTGATGAGATGTACAGGAGCTGTCTGATCTGAGGCTACACTGTTTGCAAATGGGTCAATCGGTGTCTGTATGAGGGAAAGGCTCTGGTAATAAAAAAAAATCATATTTACTACACTCTGCCACATGCGATTTAGTTTAGTTAACAAGCCTTTTAAACAAGTAAGTATGTATACCTAATGTATGTTTTGATATTCTTCATAATGCAGATAGTAGATGAAAATCTAAATGCATTAGTTGACATACATGTATATAAATGTAGCAGTACTGAAGAAATAATGCACACATACATGATTTAGTTCAGTTAACAAGCCTTTTAAACAAGTACCGTAAGTATGTATACCTGATGTATATTTTGATATTCTTCATAATGCAGATAGACGCCATTAGTCGATATATATATAAATGTAGCACTACTGAAGAAATAATACAGACATTGTTTTAACCCTTTCCCTGTTCTATATTTATTCTAAATTTCATTACCTACTGAATATTCATGGTCAGAAATATGGAATGTGGAACATTATAGCCACTTTAGAAACTAAAGGAAAAGATCTTTCAAATCACATTAGCTAACAGAGCAGACCCTGATCAGACCAGCTCTTATAGGAGCCATCTGATCTGGTCTACTCTGTTTGCAAATGTCTGAAAATGCATTTATATGAAGGAATGGGTTAACTTAACCCTCACCCCGCTGTGAAAAAAATGACATCTGCTTAAATTGGTGCAATTTTGACTACTTCCTGTTCTATCAAGCATTTGAAGAACTATTGACCGAGTGTCAAACAGCAGGTTGAGTTACTCTGCATCTCATCTGGATCCACACTGTTTGCAAATGCAACTCAAGGCACACATAGGGAGATAAGGGTTAACCCTTTCCTTCATATAGGAGCGGTCTGATCTGGGTCTACTCTGTTTGCAAATGCATGCAAATGCATGAAAAGATGTCTAGATGAAGGAAAGGGTTAACACTTTTTGTAAATATGGTAGATCCAGATCAGATGGCACCCGTGGGTGTCGTCTGATCAGGATCTGCTCTGTTTGCTTCTGGATTAATATACCGGTAGATCTAATTCTACAGATTCTACAGTTTCTGTCATGACCAAACACTCATGATGTCATATTTCTTAGCTGAGTATTCATAAGGTAAAGATTTAACCCATTCTTTCATATAAATGCCTTTTTACGCCTTTGCAAATGGAATAGACCCAGATCAGACAGCTCCTGTATGAGCCATATGATCATTGTCTACTCAGTTTGCTTATGAAGTTATTACAGATCTTATTCTACAGTTTCTACCAAAGGTCAAAAATCTAGTGTTCATTTTCAGCTAATAAATATTAATGATGTTATTATTTCTTACAAAAACTAAGAACTACCCCATATTATTTCTTACATGAATATTGAACATGTAAATGGTACAGTCCTACAGGGTCATTCTATTCTGGAAATGCCTTTTTAAACTTTCAGCGTCAGAAACAGAGGAGGAAGTTGAAGCAGTTTAATTCAAAGATGGCAGAGTACAAGCAAGAGACAAACTTCCAGATCATGGAGATGAAGGAGGAAATTAAGAAACTGAAACAAGATAACAAAAAACTGTTGGGTGAGTACTATTTTTTACCAAAAATATTCGAACACCCAATCTATCTTCCCCATCTGTGGGTAAACCAAAATCAGTCAATTTGGCATAACTTGGTAATTTTAAACCTGACTGAATTAGTAGCAATAGTAAAATTATTTGATCACTTTATATATAAACATAAGCGTCTGTTAACCCCGGTTCCCTGTTCAATGTTTATTTCAATACTGACTGAATATTCATTGACTAAATAGTTATAATAATGGAATATGGAAGGTGGAACATTGTAGCCATTTTAGAAAGTAAAGAAACAGGTCTATCAAATTCCATTAGCAAACAGAACAGACCTTGATCAGACAACTCCTATAGGAGCTGTCTGATCTGGGTCTACTCTGAATCTACAGATGCATGAAAAGGCATTTATGTAAAGGAGAGAGTTAAAGCCGGTGGTTGCTTGACCCTTTACTCCATAAATGCGCCTTTCTACGGTATGTCTTTACAAACAGAGTAGACCCAGATCAGACTGCTCCTATAGGGGTCATCTGATCAGGGTCTGCTCTATTTGCTTTATTTACAATAATATAGGTATTCTACAGTTTTTAACATGACCAAATCATCTTAATTTAATGTGCAATTATAAAAATTAATCTAATTAATATTCATGAATATTTATGGAGTAAAGGCTAATGCAGATAAAAGTAATGCAGAAAGCTCCTGCAGGAGCTTTCTGCATTACTTTCATCCTACAATAAGTTACCACCTGCTTATAAGTGCCAGAATTAGAACGGTTAGTGGTGTTTGCTTTAGAGGGGTTGTACTGTATGTAATTAACGCTTTACTTCATATAAACACATTTCACACATTTGCAAACAGAGTAGACCCATATCAGATGGCTCCTCCCATTAATATTCAGGTTAGTAATAATGACATCATGAATATTGACACTTTTCTCCATAAATATACTTTTTAACAGCCTTTGCAAACAGAGTAGACCCAGACCAGATGCCCCTGTAGGAGTCGTCTGACCAGGGTCAGTTTTGTTTGCTTATGAAATAATGTGGATCTGATCCTATATTTTCTGCCATGGCAAAAAAAAAATCCTATGTTCATATGGCAGTTTAAAAAATAATCTAATCAATGTTCATGTTGTCATTATATGTATTTCTTACATGAAAATTTATCGAATAAAGGGTTATTTTACTGAATTTTTATAATGACATATGAACACAGAAATTTTTGGCCATGGCAGAAACTTTAGAATCAGAACTACATATATAGTATTTCATAAGCAAACATAGTATACCTAGATCAGACGGCTGCTACAGGAGCCGTCTGATCTGGGTCTACTCTGTTCACAAAGATGTTAACCCATTCCCTCATGCTGACGCTTTTTGACGCCTCTGAAAAAGTTACTTTGTGAAACCATTGTGATAAATAGAGCATTTGCTCCATAGTAGCAAATACTCTATTTATCACAATTGTTTCAAAACTAAAAAAATCATTTTCTCTAGTAAATGCTCCTTTTTAGTAGATTGATTGAATAGCCTATGAGGGAATGGGTTAAAAGGCGTATTCATTGAGTAAAGGGTTAAAGACTGACAGTTAGACTTCTTTTTATTGGTTGCTTTATAGAGTTGTTTTTTTTTATTGCAGAAACCAATGGTAAAGCAGAAAACCAGGTAACTACTGTATATGATGATGATGACACACCAAAGCTTCCAGGTGGTGAGAAGATGAAGCTCATTCTAGAACTGTCAGAACAAGTAACAGAACAGGAGGACAAAATATCAAGGCTTGAGAAGAGGCTGAAAGAAAAAGATCAGACAATTGACGAACTTAGAGTTAAGCTGAAAAATAATACCGAATATCTGAAGGCATTAGATGAGAGACAGGAAACTCAGAGGAGTGCAGCAGGTGACAGAAACAACAGTAGTGTTAGTAGATCTGGTGGAGAGAGAAGGACCACATCACAGTCTGTCAGGAATGTTGCCAGTGTGAAGACTCTGGCTGCTGACAACCAGAATGAGTTTGATGAAGATGTAGGAATGAAAAAATTGTCTTCTTTGCTAATTGGTGTGAAAGCTAAAAATGAGATTGGTAGAATAAGTATTGATTCAGTCGATGAGCAGAAGGGGGCAGGAAATAGACAAGGGATAAGCATTATTGAGGAAAAGGTTGGTTCAGGGACAGGAAGGGATTCGGGTTTAGGATCTGCAGGGAAGAGAGAGGAGGAGAAGGCAAACCTCAGCATAAACACTAACAATTTAGACTGGAATTCGCTGGAGTCAGGACTCTCAGATTCAGAAACTGATGCAAACTACTATACTCAGAGTAAGATTTTTAGTGCTCCACCAAAATTACAAAATGGTAAAAACCAGAAAATGAAGAAAAAAACAAGTAGTTTAAAGAAACGTTCTTCCCAGAGGTTGGAAGACAAACCTCCAAAGCCAGGCTTGGCCTTTGTTAGTAGTGCTGTTAATGAGACAGAGGAAAAGGACAATCTGTGGGATGGTCATCCCATCTCATCGATCATTAGTCCAGTGGATGTGTGTTGATTTTAATCCTTTTCAATATTCATGTAAGAAATAATGACATCATGAATATTAACCCATTCCCTCATAGGCTATTTGTAGACCAAAACTTTTTGAATAAATCTACTGAAAAAGAGCATTTACCAGAAAAAAGGAAAATTTTAGAATAATTTAGTTTGAAACCAATGTGTTAACCCTTTCCTCCATAAATACGCCTTTCTACGCTTCTGTAATAACCACTTCTTGAAACCATTGTGATAAATAAAGCATTTGCTCCTATAGGAGCAAATGCTCTATTTTATCACAATGGTTTCAAACTACAAAATTCTAAAATTTTCCTTTTCTCTAGTAAAAGCTCCTTTTTGGTCGATTCATTCAAAGAGGTTGGGTCTAAAAATAGCCTACGGAGGAATGGGTTAATTAGATTTGCTCCTATGGAGCAAAGGCTTCATTTGTCACAATGGAAGGGATGGGTTAATTAGATTAATTTTTACATTGGCATAATTATGAACACAGGATATTTTGACTCTGACAGGCAGAACTGTTGAATGGTACCTTTATTACACTATAAGCAAACAGAGCAGGTAGGAGCCATCTGATCTGAGTCTACTCTGTTTGCACTTGTGTGAAAAAAGCGTTAAGAAGGAAATGGTTAACCAGCTTGTATTCATCACACAGCAAATGTATCTTTACAAACAATTACTTTTCTGGTTGTTAAACCCTTTACTGCATGAATATTCATGACTTCAAAATATACTGTCAGACTGAAATTTTATAGTCAGTATATGAATACATATTGGCCATGGCATTAACTACAGAACCGTATCTATATAATTCCATTAGCAAACAGAGAACACCTTGATCAGACATCTCCTACAAGAGCCATCTGACTTGTGTCTACTCCGTTTGCAAACACAAACACACGTCTGATTCTACAGCTTCTGAATCGACTAGAAATCCCCTTGCTCATTGGCCCCTATAAAACTTCAGTGAATTAATACTCATGAATTCTTGTATAAATATTCATGAGATCAAGAGTTAACTTCATTTAGCACAAATGGGGTAGGGAAGAGTTCTTGAACTGAAAAAATTGTCAAAATGTCAAATAGTTTGATTGTGATGTGATGCTAAGAAACTAAAGTGTTTCATCTAGGCCCATTGTACCAAGTTTACATACAGTAATATCTCGATACTACGAAATTTCAGTAATGAAGAATTTATGTCTTTGTAGGCAGGTGACTGCTTAATGCAGGGTGAAAGTCATGCAGAAAGCTCCTAGAGGAACTTCCTGCATGCATTTAACCCTGCATTAAGCTGCCACCTGTGTTAAAGATCAATAATGGTACCTATTTGATTGTTCTGACTTCATAGTATCGGGTTTTTACTGTACTTCATCATGAATTTACTGCTACCCAGTAAAGAGTAAATAATTTGGACATTAACACTTTCCTCCATGAATATTCATGTAAACAGTAATGCCATCATGAATATTAATTAGATCAATTTGTTACAATAGCACATGAATTAATTTGTTACAATAACACAGAATAAATTTGTTATAATAGCACATGAATTGTTGGCCATGGCAGAAACTGTAGAATCATATCTACATTATTTCATAAGCAACAGAGCAGACTCTGATTAGATGGCTCATATAGCCTAGGAGTCATCTGATCTGGGTCTACTCTGTTTGCCAAGGCATCGAAAGGCGTATTTATGGACTAAAGGGTTAAAATATTATAAATGAAGGACTTGGGGGGGGGGGGGGGGGGGGGGGGGGGGAGGAGGGGGTATGCATAATTTATAGTTTTTACATGATTAAACATTAAACATCATTTATTTTTTTTATCCTTTTGTGTGTTCCCATCATTGATTTACGGATGTGATGTAGAATGTGCAAAGAAATTGACCTTGTGCAGTATTAGCTTCTCTGTTGTGTTTTGTTGTTTTTATATTAAAAAAAAATATGTTGGTTAGCTTCATGGCCTTGATGATGGTGGCAATGTGCACAAAGTTTATTCAGTATCATCTGAACCCTTTAGCTGACTGTTGGCTTGAGGTGTTCTTTGTGAATGATGTGTTTATGACAGATTTACCTTAACTGATTCCCTCATATTGACGCCTTTTGACACCGCTTTAAAACTCTCTTTTTGAAACCATTGTGATAAATAGAGCATTTGATCCTATGGAGCAAATGCTCTATTTATCACAATGGTTTCAAAACTACACAATTCTAAAATTTTCCTTTTCTCTAGTAAATGCTCCTTTTTGGTAGATTTATTCAAAGGGGTTGGGTCTAAAAATACCCTATGAGGGAATGGGTTTTAACAACAATAGTGCTGTGCATATGACAAAGAGGGTTTTTGTCACAACTGTTAAATATTTTCAAACTTGAGATTGTTGCAAGTTTGTTGTTATTTGCCTGTGTATGTACAAATAGATAGAAAGGTATGATGTAGTTTCTAGTTTCCATGGGGGAAAACAACATGTTATGGTAAATGTGTATGTATTTTTTTACATAAATACTCATTTACATTTAGATGAGACCAGTTAATTAATTTTACATTTCATTCCAAATATTTTACTTCATAAATATTCTTGTTAGAAATAATGATATACATGTAATGAATATTTATTTGCTGATTTAATGGCATGCAAACTCAGGAATTTTTGGCCAAGGCAGAAACTGTAGAATGATATCTATATAATTCCATATGCAAGCAAGGCAGACCCTGAGCAGATGGCTCCTACATGAGTCATCTGACATGGGTTTACACTGTTTGCGTCTATCAGCTTAACCCTTTACTCCATAATCCATATATATGCCTTTCTACGCCTCTACAGAGTAGACGTAGATCAGATGGCTTATATAGGAGCAGTCTGATCAGGGTCTGCTTTGAAATAAAATAGGTTTGATTCTAAAGTTTCTGCCATGGCAAAAAAATCCTGAGTTCATGTGTCATTATAAACATTAAACTAATTAATAATCATGATGCCATTATTTCTTACACAAATATTCATGGAGTAAAAGGTTAAAGATTAAATATCTTCACTTCACTATCCTGTATTCACAATCTCATGCCTGTTGCCAGTATTGTGTGTATAATACAACATTTTAACCCTTTCATTCCTCATTTACAAGAGTGGAATTGCCCATCAGTGTTTAACTATAGAGTTCACTCAGTATGAATGGTTTAAAATTGCAAAAGGATTTAGAGGAGCCCTCTGGTCTGGGTCTACACTGTTTGCAATTGAAGGGCATGTGGGTCCCAGGTTGAAAGGGTTAGGTGAGCTTTTTAACCATTTCCCTGTTCTGTATTCATGTAAGAAATAATGACATCATGAATATTTGTTAGCTGAAATTCTATAATATAAATTTTCCAAGATTTTGTTTTGCTTTGACAAAAACTGTAGAATCAGATTTGTAGCATGTCAAAAGCAAACAGAGCAGACCCTGATCAGAGGGCTCCTCTAAATCCTTTTGCAATTTTAAACCATTCATACTGAGTGAACTCTATAGTTAAACACTGAATCCAGCGTTGAAAGGATTAAAATGGTGTGGATAAAAATTTGGTGGAACTGTAAACTTGCTACGAGGCTAAACATGGTTAGATCAAGACTGATGAATATCGCCCATGGCTCATTACTTAAATACAGTGAAAAACGTTAAAATATGGCAAATATAGGAGCCTTCTGATCTGGGTCTACTCTGTTTGCAAATGCGTGAAAACACGTTTATATGAGGGAAAGGGTTAACCACCTTGTATCTGTCATCCTTAACCTTGTACCCCAAAGAGATGCCTTTTGATGCCTTTGCAAACAGAGAAGACCCAGATCTTGATTTATGAAGCTTTCTTAACCATATTTTGGCTTACTGCATATATTGGTAAGATGCATTGCAAGTTTGATTTTGTGTTTGCTAAATAGTATTAATACTTTTCTTCATGAAGATTCATGTAAGAAATAATGACATCATTAACCCATTCCCTCATATTAACGCCTTTTGACGACTCTGCAAAAGTCACCTGTTGAAACCATTGTGATAAATAGAGCATTTGCTCCTATAGGAGCAAAATGCTCTATTTATCACAATTGTTTCAAAACTACAAAATTCTAAAATTTTCCTTTTCTCTAGTTAATGCTCCTTTTCGGTAAATTTATTCAAAGAGGTTGGATCTAAAAATAGACTATGAGGGAATGGTTAATATTTATTGCATAATTTGTTTATTATGGTCTGTGAACTAATGGCATTGTGGCCATGGCAGAAACTATAATCAGATCTTTATCATTCCATAAACAAATAGAGCAGACCCTTATCAGACATCCTACAGAAGCTGTCTGACTTGGGTCTACTCAGTTTGCAAACAGGTAGAAAGTCATATTTATGGAGTAAAGTGTTCATGGCATATCAGACCAAGTAGTATTTAGTAGGCCCTGTAGTCACAAAATCTAAAACTCAGGATCAATAAGGGATCAATTTGAGGATCAAATCCATATTTACCTATTAAAGCATAATAAAAAGATTGTCAATACCAAATTTGACTTTGAACTTAATATTTTGTTAGCACAATACTTTGTACGTACCATTTGAGCAAAACTGCGAGTAGTGTACATTTTTCAAATGTAACATACTTTTGTTATAGATTTTGTGTAGGCACATGTTTAATGCATTCAGTTTGAACCATACACTAGTTTCCAGAAAGATACATGTAGTTCACTTGTTTATCAGAGTTCATTATTATACACGACAACAGTATTGATTGAAAAGTCCCTGTAAAGTTTTTACAAGTTAAAGTGTTTTGAAGTTGTTGAATTTTTCTAAGTTTTATGTATATTGTGCAATTTGTATAAAATACTATGTTAACCAAGTCAGATTGTTTTATCCAAATAAAAATTCATACCATACTTTTGATGAGTTTGTATTAGTTTACAGTACAGATAATCTTTCCGGCTTGCTTTAAACCCTTTCCTTCATTATAAACGCATTTTCACACTTTTGCAAACAGAGAAGACCAAGAACAGGCGGCTTCCATAGGAGCCATCTGATCAGGATCTGCTCTGTTTGCTATTGGAATTTGATAAATCTGGGTTTTTTTACTTTCTAAAACTGCTACAAAAACTGACAAAATTATACCAGTCTTCAGATACACAGCCTTAAATAGTCAGGGAATAGTAGGGCTGAAAAGGACATCCCTGCTTAACTCCTTCAATACAAGGCTCACAATTTATCAATTGGCCCTTGTATTTATATATATTTGAAGATCAATCCCTTGCAAATTTAGTGGAAATCCATTCAGTGGTTTAGAAGTCATTTAACCCTTTCCCTCATATAAACGCGTTTTCACGCATTTGCAAACAGAGTAGACCCAGATCAGATGGCTCCTAGAGGAGCCATCTGATCAGGGTCTACTCTGTTTGCTAATGGAATTTGATAGACCTGTTTCTTTACTCTCTAAAATGACTACAATATTCCACCTTGCATATTTAAATATACCTATTTTGTCCATGAATATTTAGTAGGTATCGAAAGTTGGAATAAACAAAGAACAGGGAAAGGGTTAAAGATTGTGTAAAATCTATTTTTAGCTCCTGTTATCTATTATTGCAGTGGAACGATTATACTTATGTGATAGAGGGTCACCGGCAGATCATTTCATGTGAAATAGCAAAGTCCAGTCAGCAATTTAGAAGGAAATGTTGTTTAAAGAAATTAGACAAACTAAGAATACAGGGTGATCTCTATAGCTCACCTTGGCCCTCTGTGCCAGATGATTTAAACTAGATGCCAACGGGCGACATGTCGAGCCTACAAGCAAAAGTTATCAGCTCCTATAGGAATGTCTGATCTGGGTCTACTTTGCATAAGCATGAAAAGGCATGAATATCAAGTAAAGGGTTTATTATAGGCAAACGTTGTGTTTGTGAAATCTGACTATTGACCTCCAAGTGTAACCTTGACCTTTCAGCAACTGACTTGGTTTTTATGCGCGACATGCCATGCCTTCTAGAGAAACATTTATGCCTAGTCATTTCACAATCCATCCACGGAAATCTGAGTTTAAGCCCAGACAAGCAAAACAATACATGTTTTTGACCTTTGACCTCTAAGTAACCTTGACCTTTCAGCTACTGACCTGGTTTTTATGCGCAACACGATAACCTTCTAGAGGAACATTTATGCCTAGTCATTTCACAATCCATCCATGGAGTTCTGAGTTAAAGCCCGGACAAGCAAAAAAATACATTTTTGACCTTTGACTTCCAAGTATGACCATGACCTTTCAGCTTATGACCTGGTTTTTGCACTCGACATGCCATACCTTCTAGAGGAACATTCAAGCCTAGTCATTTCACAATCCATTCATGGAGTTTCGAGTTAGAGCCCAGACAAGAACGGACGCTTGGATGGACGGACTGATGCTCTAACATTCACCCATCATGCGCAGACATTGTCAATTGATATTTATGTTATTATTTCTTACATGAATATTCATGGAGTTAACTCATTCCCTCCTAGACTATTTTTAGATCCAAACACTTTGAGTTAATCTGCCAAAAAGGAGCATTAACTATAGAAAAGGAGAATTTTAGAATTGTGTAGTTTTGAAACCATTGGGATAAATACAGCATAAAATTTTGCTCCTATGGAGTTTTACAGAGGCGCAAATAGGCGTCAGTAGGAGAGAATATGTTAAGTAATGGTTGAAAATTAAAAGGGTTTAATCAATGGTTGAAAATTAAAACACAAACTTTTCTTTATGATTTCAAATGCTTTTTAATGACAAGTAACAGTAAAAGAAACAAAAAGTAAATGCTGAAAACTATCAACAACTAGGACACATGAGTCAGGTAACAGAGATTGCTAGTGATACCTATATGATACAGACACATGATGAGAAATCTACAATGGTTTATGGTACAATAAATACTGGTCACACAGAGGACCAGTCTAACTACTAAGTTACACACCCCATGATGATATGTTAAGTAAAACCCTCTAAAATGACCATTGAAAAGAAACCTTGTTTCTAGTTCTTCAAGGCATGCAGTAGCTTAATGCAGAATGAAAGCATTAGGCATCCAGCTGATGTTAAAGACATCTACATGTATGTTTATTTATAAAGTGGTTGCTTTAGAGGGGTTTTATTGCTCTTGAAGTGATCTGCCATTTCACCAGTCACAGCTAAAGTTTCTCACATATGTCAACAGGGCTGAACAAATATTTTTAGGACAGTTGTACTAGCAAATCTTGACATAACATGAAACAGTTCTGCATTTCATTCAGAAATTTGTCCAGCCTTGGTTTATTCCGATAGAATAACTGCAGGGGTTGTCTGCTCTGTGTCTACTCTGTTTGCAAATGCATAAACAGGCAGGATTGTCATGTAACGGTTTAAATTCACAGGATGGTTCAAACACAACATCAAATCAAGTTCTTCTATTACATGATTAAAAAGTACCTGAATGACATTCAACAATGAAACAAAATTGATAAATGCTGATTGCAAACTTCATTTGTATAAATAAACTTTCATATACAAAAATAGATCATCTGTTTACTTAAATAGGTAGGACAGTCTCTGCATATATTTACAGTTTTAATATAAAAATATAACATACATTGAACAATTTGATTTGCAACATTTCCTTTTTTCATTTTTACAAAAAACAATCTCATTGGACACTAGAAAGTACTTGTACTTTTCCAAATTGCCTAAACTAGTTTAAATCAGGATTGATCTGCAAAACTCTAAAGCTATAATGACTAAACTACAAATGTCATATCACAGAATTGTTGGGGAGACAGTTAAACCAACATACAGTAAAAACCCTCTGAACTGGAATTCTAGTAGAGAATAATTAAGGTACTTTTAGGCAGGTGGCTGCTTAATGCATGGTGAAAGTCGTGCAGAAAGCTCCTAGAGGAGCTTTCTGCACGACTTCCACCCTGCATTAAGCTGCCACCTGTCTCCAAGACTGAAATTTACACTACATTTTACGTCCAGTTTAGAGGGGTTTATTTGTATCTATAAACAATGTCCAAAACACTTGTTTTGTAAATGTAGACATTATTAGGACGGCAATATGATATGTATGTGGACAAATATAAATGATATTTTGAATTCATGTCATGAAAAAGTAACATCAAGATGAATATGTATGTAAATTGGACGGAAATATGAGTTATACAAAATGAACCATTAGCATGCTTTTGGCAAACATTAGCATACTATTGTTGATAAGCCAGACCAAAACTTTTTTATTCTCAAAGGAGACACTGGATACGATTTAACTTCCACTTGGGTTTAAAACTCTACTCCATTGATTCACATTTGAATGCCTTCGAAAAATAGAGTAGACTAAGATCAGATCACTCTTAGAGTCTGTTCTGTTTCCTTATGAAATAGTATACCAGTAGATATGATATTACAGTTTCAGCCATAGCCAAAGCTTTCTGTTTTCATATGCAGCCATTATTAAAATCCAGCTATTTAATATTCATTATGCCATTAGTTGTTACATAAATACAAATGGAGGAGTACTGGATTAAAATGTGTGACATTCTGATAATATTTTTGCGAAGTACTACAAGAAAAATTAACTTTGAAAGGTGTAATGGACGACATTTTTTTTACTGAGAAACATTTGCCAAGCATGCTAATGGTTGTATGCATATGTCCAGTAAAACCTCTCTAAACTGTTCAATTTTGACCGGTGGCAGCCTGATGTTATGTGAAAGTCATTTTCACCAGGATGGAAACTGTAAACTCGGATCTCTAAAATTCCATAAGCAAACAGAGCAGACCTTTAATCAAATGGCTCCTATAGGAGCTGTCCTATCAGGGACTACTTTGTTTGCTAAAGCGTAAAAAAGACATGAAGGAAAGGGTTAAGCACAGTCACCTGCCTAAAATGATCTCAGTTCTTCTTTACTAACATGCAGTGTAGAAGGGTTTTACTGTGGTACAGTAAGTCAACAACAAAACAGTTACTAAAGCTATATCTATATTCTTCTCAAATATTTTGAGAGTCATCAGCATCAGAAATGTTTGCAAAACTGCATAATTAATCATTTACTCCAAAAATACCATGATTCACTTAGGTCTACACTTTTACTCCATAGATTCACCTTTTACACCTTTGCAAACAGAGAAGACCCATATCAGATGGCTCCAGTAGGAGCCATCTGATCAGGGTTTGCTCTGTTTGCTTATAATATAATGTAGACTTGATTCTTTTTTTGTTGTGGCTAAAATTTCCTGTGTTCATATACAGTCAAAAGAATGACAGTGATCAGTATTCATATTTTCATAATTTATTTCATGAATATTCATGGAATAAAGGGTCAATAAGAGAAATGTATCACAGAAACAGCTACAAGTCGGTGTCTCATAGTGGAATGTATATTAGTATGGTAGTTCCCCGGATTCATACTACCGGAATGTTAAGTATGCTTGTAGGAAGATGACGGCAAAACAGCTGATAAGTGACAAATGGTCAGGAGAAATGACACAAAATTCAAAAATGCAGAATCCGGGGAAAAAAATGCTACCGAGCAAGAAAGACAAGATTTCATGAAAATATATAAAAAAAATGCATAGAAATAATTTAATGTATGTACACAATATTTCTGAGAAAAAAAACAGCACAAAAAAACAACAACAGGTGTAACACTTAATTGTCAGCAGTTGAACTGTATATCAAATATCTGAATTCTTTGCCATTGACACATAATACTGACACACAATGACCTTAAAACGAATACAATGTTTGTGTTTCACTTGTCAATCAGGTCACGATATTGTGTTTTGTATGTAACTGTCTATTTGTATGTCTTATTAAGGCCATTTAGACATTCATTTTATCCAGAATGGCCTTTTTCTCCATTTCTAGACTTGTCAGTTGGGTGCGGAGTTTTGCCAGCTCCTCATTGGCTGCGGTATTAGAACCTGACTTGGTGTTAACTTCCTGTGCCAGTTGCTTGATTTTGTCCTTGACATCAAGCATAGATTTGTTGACACTTGTGAAGTCTAAACACAGTTCATCATATTTGTCCTCTGGTGAAATCTGCAATGTAGGAAGGAAACATATTTAAAATCGTTCAAGAATTCAGCTTACAACTGTTCTTGTCATTACCATAGGCTTGTGCTTTCAACCCTAAAACTGATAGAGATGCATACGGGTGCCTTTGCAAACACAGTAGACCCAGATCAACCTGTAGGGTCTGGTCTGTGTGCTGATGAAATTACAAATGTATTTGGATCTGATTCTACAGTTCCTGCCATGGCCTTCTATTCCTTTGCAAACAGAGTAGACCTAGATCAGGATCTGCTCTGTTTGCTTATGAAACAAAGTGACTCCTATATATCCCTCCAAACTTTGTTTGTTGGGGTATAATAATATACACCTGGTTTTACAGTATCTGTCTGGGCCAAAAAATCCTGATTTCATGTCATTATACAAATTCAGCAGATTAATATTTATGATGTCATTACTTCTTTCATGAATATTCATGTAGGCTTAATAAATAATGCCAGAACTTCTTACATAATTAAAGGGTTAATAAATAAATGCCAGAACTTCTTACATGATTAACCCATTTTATTACCTCAAAGGCTATTTTTAGATCCAACCTCTTTGAATAAATCTACCGAAAAGGAGCATTAACTAGAGAAAAGGAAACTTTTAGATTTTTGTAGTTATGAAACCATTGTGATAAATAGAGCATTTGCTCCTATAGGAGCAAATGCTCTATTTATCACAATGGTTTCTTAAAGTGACTTTTACAGAGTCGTCAAAAGTCGTCAATATGAGGGAATGGGTTAAAGAGTTAGTGTTTTCATATGAGCCAGCTCATAGTACATTATATTTCTTTTGTATAGCATACCATCATACATTCAGTGGTTCTCGCATGAATACTGGTTATCAGGCATATAGATCAGATGTGTAAATTTAAAATTATCTTAAGAATAACTCGTTTATTTCTCCATCAAACCCTATGGTGTGACCACTTTTTAGAATTGTCTCGAAAAGACAATTCTAAAGAGTGGTCACAACATCAGGTTTGGTGAAGAAATTACAAATTCACCCTTTACTAAACACAACAAACCCAGATCAGACGGCTCGTTGATGAGCTGTCTGATCTGGGTCTGCTCTGTTTGCTTATAATATAATATAGATCTGATTCTACAATTTTTGCCATGGTCAAAATATTCTGTGTTCATATAATGCCCTTATAAAAATGAATCTAATTAATATCCATGACCTCATTATTTCTTGCATTAATATTCATGAAGTAAAGCGTTAAGTATTTGAAATATTTGATAGACACCTCTTTATATATGGCTATTGTTATACTATACATACCGTAGGGGGAAGGCTCCCTTTCTCCTTGGAGTCAGCCTCAGCATGATTTGCGAAAGTCTGCCACAGGGCGTGACCGGTCATGTTAGCTGTGGCGTATCGCAGCGGCAACTTTCTGTTCATTGGACAAGTACCTATAAAATACAGGGGTAGATTAACTTGTATTCCCATATTATTCAAAGAAAAGTTACATTGAAACCCATCCATTTGAGGGGGTCCAGCAAACATAATATTTGCTGGTGTAAGTCATTGATATTTGATCTGGGTCTTCACTGTTTCCCTATGTCCTTTAACCTTTAGCCTGCTGAGCAAATTATTTTTTCAGAATTGTTCACCTACTACATTTTCAAAATTCAAGCTATAATCAATGTGTCTACCAAACTGCAATCAGGGTGTCAAACAGTTTGGATCCTGATGAGACGTCGAGTTACTCGGCATCTCATCTGGATTCAACCTGTTTGCATAGGTATTCACTTATCCACCCATAGCAGACTAAAGGTTAACCCATTCCCTCATTGGATATGTTTAGACCCAACCTCTGAATAAATCTATCGAAAAGGAGCATTTACTAGAGAAAAGGAAAATTTTAGAATAGTGTAGCAAATGCTCTATGTATCACAATGGTTTCAAAACTGCACAATTCTAATATTTACCTTTTTTTCCAAGTAAATGTTCTTTTTCAGTACATTTATTCAAAAAGGTAGGATCTACAAATAGCCTATGAGGGAATAGGTTAAGAATGGATGGGGAGACATTTAGGAACATGTACAATATATTGGTGATATTTTGAGGATCGTCAGCAATAAACAAAACATTCAAAAAATCCAATAGCATTTGGTGACTGTCAGTTTCTAAGAGTATTGTTTTACACTAATCCCCAATGACAGGAATCATTTTACTTCATAGACAGCATGACTTTTTTTTTAATATATTGCAAAATTCAACTTGCATAACACATATATATTACCACAGGAATTTATTTCCTTATACATGTATAAGTGATAAAGGAAAACGGACCCTTCACAAAGGCGAACAGTATTTCACAATTTTATAAGAAACCCAGTCACCATTCTCTAACAGTTTGTAAAGCTAACTAATTCAATTCGACAACATTATATCGAGGGCTTGGTGGAAAACTATTCTAACTCCTTCACTTTAGTAAAGGAGTTAGAATAGTTTTGCACCCAGCCCTCGATATGAAACCAATAGAGTAACAAATAGTGCAGATTCTGGTTCCATGCTTATAAAACTTTTTAGTTAAGTCTGAGTTCATTCTCAAGTTTTTGATTGGTCAGATTTGAGCCTTTACCTAAAATCTGACCAATCAAAAACTTGAGAACAAACTTAGACTCAACTATAAAGCTTTATAAGCATGGACCCTGATCTGAGTCTGCACCATTTGCCTAAATGTGTCTGTCTAAATATAGAGAGTAAATATAGTATGCATTAACCCATTCCCCTCATAGGCTATTTTTAGACTCTTTGAGTGAATCTACTGAAAAGGAGCTTTTATTAGAAAAAAGGAACATTTTACAATTGTGCAGTTTTTGAAACTACGGTGGTAAATAGAGCATTTGCTCCATATGTATGACAATGGTTTCAAAAAGTGAATTTTACAGATGCTTTAACTCTTCGCTTGCTATTCGTGTCAATATACCTACCTGTAAATAGTGAAGACCCAGATCAGAGTCTGCACTATTTAAAAATTGATTGTGCAACCAGTGCACTCCACAGCAGTGATTGCACAGCTAAATACTTGTACACAATGAAGATATATGTAATTATACAACAGGGCATTGGTAAAGAAGGAGAAGTGTATTTTAAAATTCAGCAAGAGAAGGGTTAAAATGCGTAAAATATGAGGAAATATGTTAATCTGACCAAAACATGTCAATCAAAATATGTAGCAGTCCTTACCATTGGGTGAGTATTTCTGGGTGAGTGCCAGGAGCCCATTGTCCACATTATGGGCGCTGCCCTGGCCCTTGGCCTGATGAATCTTGTCCTCCATACTACCCAGCATGGTGTGAAGCTTGTTGGTCATTGAGAAGTTGGAGTACTGGGCAAGTCTGTAACATAATCATTAAAATCAGTTAATTGACTCAAAACACTCTTTGAGACTTTACTCCATAAATACACCTTTCTACACCTTTGCAAACAGAGTAGTCCCAGATCAGACGACTCCTATAGGAGCTCTCTGATCAGGGTCAGCTCTGTTTGCTTATGATATAAATTAGATACGATTCTACAGTTTTTGCTGTGGCCAAACATTCTTGTGTTATAACAACTAATTATAATTAATATTCATGGTCATTAGTTCTTACATGAATATTCATGAAGTAAAGGGTTAACCACATACTCTATGAATATTCCTGCAAAAGTTAATGACCATGGATATTAATTAGATTTATTTTACAATGGCATATGAACACAGAAATGTTTGATCATGGCAGAAAATTTATAATCAGATTTATATCATTTCATAAGCAAACAGAGCAGACCTTTCTCAGAGATGTCGGATCTGGGTCTACTCTGTTTGTTAAGGTGTTAAAGGAGTAAATGTACGTCTTTCTACACCTTTTCAAACCGAGTAGACCCAGATTTAGACAAATAGGAGCCGTCTGACCAGGGTCTGCTCTGTTTACTCATGGAATAATATAGATCTGATTCTTCAGTTTCTGCTTTGGCAAAAATTTGTGTTAATATGATATCTTAAAAATTAACCTAATTAATATTGATAATGTCATTATTTTTATTCACAAATATTAACCCCTTTCCTCCATAAATACGCCTTTCTACGCCTCTGTAATAACCACTTCTTGAAACCATTGTGATAAATAGAGCATTTGCTCCTATAGGAGCAAATGCTCTATTTATCACAATGGTTTCAAACTACAAAATTCTAAAATTTTCCTTTTCTCTAGTAAATGCTGCTTTTGGGTAGATTCATTCAAAGAGGTTGGGTCTAAAAATAGCCCATGGAGTAAAGGGTTAAGGTAAAACCTGTCTACGACAACTAGTCTAAAATAATCTCATTCTAAGTCTTTAGTGCTGGACGTAGCTTATGTAGAATGCTCCCATAGGAGCTTTCTCTATAATTTTCATTCTGCATCAAGCTGCCACAAGCTTTAGAATATATCCCCATGTTTATTCATCCAGTGGCTGCTATATAGTCTCTACTTTAACCCTTTACTCCATGAATATTCATTTAACCCTTCCTCTGTTCTGTGTTTATTCCAATTTTCTATATACCTATTGAATATTCATGGTCAAAATAGTTATAATGAAACATGGAACATTGTAGCCATTTTGGAAATAAAGAAACAGATCTATCAAATCCATTAGCAAACAGACCAGACCCTGATCAGACAGTTCCTGTAGGAGCCACATGATCTGGGTCTATTCTGTTTGCAAATGCGTGAAATCACGTCTATACGAAGGAAAGGGTTAAGAAATAATGACATCATGAATGTTATATTATTTTGTTGTATAGGCTGACCATGGCAGAAACTGAAGAATCGGATCTATATAATTCCATAAGCAAAGAGAGCAGACCCTGATCAGACAGCTCCTACAGGAGCTGTCTGATCTGGGTCTACTCTGTTTGTAAAGAAATAGAAAGGTGTAATTATGGAGTAAAGTGTTACACTAGACCATCATCTGAGCAAATTTCTGCATTTTTTTACTGAAATTTCATTTGAATGAAATCACTGACAATTACTCACATAAGATTACATGTATCACTGAAATGTACCTAAATATATTGTCAGATCTATGATACAATATTTGCAAAAAGAACAAACCCCGATCAGATTACTTCTTCAGTGACCATCTGATCTGGGTCTACTCTGTTTGCAAAAAGGTGTCTCTAATTAGTTAGAGGGTTAAGTTACCTGTCTTTGAGTCTCTGTGCATTGAAGTGGAGGCCCTCTTTGTTGGTGGCTGGTAACAACTTCACATCCAGCAGGTCATCCACCATCTTCATCTTCTCGTCCTCCGTGTGACACTGTCCAAACATTTGTTGTAGTAATTGTATAGCGTTGCCCACATTTGGTTCATTCTTAATGGATCCCACAGTGTTGCGACGGAATCGTGCAAAGAAGAAGTCATCACAAACAACAGCCAAAGCACGGTGGTATTCACGCATGAAGTCTGGGTTGTGGTCATTCCTCAAATCGCCTGTTGAATAAATTTTTTTATCAAAGATGTACATGTAATATCTGTCCATAAATATAACTGCTCTACAGTCACAAACATTTAGAAAATTGCTACTTATATCTTATATAATGGATGTGTTTTCTAAAAGCTATGTAAGCAAAATATCAAAGTTAATCATCAGAAAATATGTAACAAACACAGTTGTAATCGCTTATCTGCCATAAAATTATTGTAAATCTGGCTAACCTACATACTGATCTTGAAAATTAATTTGAATGTTGGAAATAAGTGTTCTAGATAACCTTCTGATTAGGATCTACACTTTATCTTTTTTTAAATGTTTTAAAACATTCTCCACCTACCAGATTTGATGTGAGCCAAGGCATGCAGAAGGACAACAACAAACTCTCCAACAGTGTCCAGTCTGGCCGTGCGTACATACAGAATGCCGTTGTTGGCATCAAAGAAGAAAGAATTCCTGTAGGCGTTGTTAGACAGCCTGTCATTTGGTGGAATTTTGTTTGCAAGGAGCAAAATGACGGGTGTGTGATGACAATGAGCAGCAACCAACTCCGAAACGAAACAACCAAACTTGTACACGATAAACTTTCTAGCATCCAGTTTGTTCAGGTCAACTGGTTCAAGTTTGGAGTCTTTGGTCCACTCAGAGTCTTTAGCATCATGGTAACCATCACCTAGGAAACAGATTATACACTGATTATCTATAGAGAACAAAATAACCTCCTTTAACCCTGTCCCTCATATAAACACCTTTTCACATCTACAGGAGACATCTGATCTTGGACTACTCTGTTTGCAAAGGTGCCAAAAGTTGTATGGAGTAAACGCTAAAGAATCTGTCCAGAGAATGGGTTGTTGTCTAATAATTAAACAAGAGCACAACATGCGGTTGCCTTACAGAATTATGGCCCTTGGTCAGATTATAGCCCTTATGATGGTGTATATGAAGTTTCATAAAATTTGGATGATTAGTAAAGACGTAACAACGCACGTTAAAGTTTCCGGACGAAAACGCGGATGCGTTATGAAAATAGGTCGATCTTTAATCCTTTAACCTGCTGAATGGTTATAGACAAAGTAATGACATCATGAATTCTTACTAGCTGAAATTTTATAATGGCATATGATATCAGTATTGTTTGGTATCCGCAGAAATTCTAGAATGATATCTATATAACTTCATATGCAAACAGAGCAGACCCTGATCAGATGGCTCCTACAGGAGCCATCTGATCTGGGTCTACTCTGTTTGCCAAGGCATAGAATGGCATATTTATGGAGTAAAGTGTTAATCAGTATATCATGAATATTTTTAATGATATATTGATACAGGACTTTCTACTTTTACTGGGGACAAATTAATATAGAAAGTTTAAAGCTTAGTTTGCACAAAATACAAAAAAACGAAAAGAAAAGTTGTATTGTAATTCAGATCAATGAAAAGTTTCTCACTGTCTATTTTGTCTTTCTTTTCCATTTTGTTGGTCCCTTTCTCCATCAAACTCTTGATATTCTCAAGCTTATGGTACAGTGGGGAGGCAGTAAGCAGAGACATAAGTTCTGCTTCATTGAGGGGTGTGGCCATGGCATAGCTGGGTGGGATTTCTGGCTCCTCCTCTTCAAATGGCTCCGACTTCTCCACTGAAGCCTCTGACTTGTGAACTAAGGAAGCAGATTGTGGGCGTTCCATTCTTGAGGCTGCCATGTCGATGTTCAGAGCCTCATTTAGAGTAAGAGCCTGGTAGATATAAAGTACATGTATATACATTGAGTAAATACAATTGACTAGTATTAATATAATATAATATAATTGGTCATATAAGACCAGAAGTCACAAAAAGTACTCTTTACTCCAGTTTGCACTTTGCAGACAGAGTAGACCAGATCAGATGGCTCCTACAGGAGCCATCTGATCAGGGTCTGCTCTGTTTGCTTATGATATGATAGAGATATGATTCTACAGTTTTTGCCATGGTCAAAATTCCTAGGACTACTCTGTTTGCACAGGCGTAGAAAGGTGCATTTATGGAGTAAAGGGTTATGTACTAGATAATGACATCATGAATATTAATTAGGTGAAGTTCTAAACTGGCATCATGAGAATTTTTTGTACCATAGCAGAATCTGTAGAATCAGACCTTTGTTATGTCATAAGCAAACAGGGCAGACCCTGATCATACAGCTCCTATAAGAGCTGTCTGATCTGGGTGTACTCTGATTGCTAAGGCTCAAAAAGGCATTTCTATCAGGCAAAGGGTTAACAAAATAGGTTACCTCATCAGCCTTCATTCTCTGCAGTTGTCCTTGCTGCCTCTGTATCAGGTCAGACCTTGCATCTTCTGCCTTGTTCACCAGTTCTGTCTGTTTTGCCTTCAGTCTTTCCTCTTTCTTCTTTTGCAGACGCTCCTGTAGTGTGCTCTTCATTCTGATCCTGTCAGCATCGATCCTGTTGATGAGGTTCTGCAGATCTTTCTCGTGTTGCTCCAAAACCTGGCGCTGCTCCTCCTCCGTGGATCCCTGGCCCTTCAGCTTGTCAACCTCCTCCTGAATAAAACATACAGCATTTGTATGTGTGTTTCTTTGTACAGTAAAACCCATTCTAAACTGGACATTCAATTTAGTATAAATATCAGTCTTTGAGACAGGCGACAGCTTAATGCAGGGTGGAAGTCATGCAGAAAGCTCATAGAGGAGCTTTCTGCATGACTTTCACTCTGCATTAATCAGCCACCTGCCTAAAACTATCTAAATTCTAGAATCCCGGTTCAGAGGGGTTTTACTGATGAACATCCCTGGAAGAAATATTGTTTGTGTTCTCATGAATATTTATTATCTGAGGTGTATGAACACATGATTTATATAACACTATAAGCAAACAGAGCAGACCCTGAACAGATGGCTCTTATTGGAATCATCTGATCTAGGTTTACTCTGTTTGCAAAGGTGTGAAAAGCCGTTTCTGCTAGGTAATGGGTTAACACTGAGATTATTAAGGTGAAAGATGTTTGTGTTGAATAACTAATGTCAGTTTCTGCTCACTATAGTGGGCTAACTGGATGCCCCAGAGAGAGGAGAGAGGATACAGAGAAACCAAGGTGCGATGCCCTACTCTTATTATCTGGTTCTTTTAGATGCTCAGTGTGAAGTACTGATATATCGCACCTTAGTTTATAGTCTTGTCTGAAGGACGGGATCAAACCTGGGGATCAAACCTAGGGATCAAACCTGGGGCCACTGGTATTGTAGTTGAGGGCATTGCCACATGACCACATCCGCAGGTCATGTCCATAGGAGCAAATGCTCTATTTATCACAATGGTTTCAAAACTACATAGTTCTAAAAAAAATTCTTTTCTCTAGTAAATACCCTCTTTTAGTAGATTTATTCAAAGAGGTATAGTCTAAAAATAGATTATGGGGGAATGGGTTAAAGCTTTGATAGTAACCTTCATCTTTTGTTTCTTGTGTTTGATGATGTCCTCTCGGCGCTGACTTAGGGTAGCCAGGTTCTTCTCATACTGTTCTCGTTCCTTGTTGGTGTCACGTTCGAGATCCTTAGCAAACAGGGCCATCTGCTGTTCCATACGCTTCTGCTCCTCACGCTCAAACTCTGGAAGATAATCAATACATTAAAACCTCTCTATAACGGCCACTAAATTACCTCAAGTACTTTGTGTTAAATGCAGGTGGCTATAGGAGCGTTCTGTTTTACTTTCACCTTGGTTTAAGCAGCCACCTGCCTTAAATACCAACTAATTAACACAATTTAGTGGCCATTATAGAGAGGTTTTACTGTATAATGTACAATTTCTATACACAGAACTAAATGAACTATTAACCTTTTTCATGCTAAGTAATCTTGTTGTCTGCTCAAATGTTGTCTACAACATTTTCAAAAAAAATATTACTTTTTTATGACAAACAGTTTGGATCTCAGATCAGGCCACATGTTTTATGGGGCCTGATCTGGATCCAAACTGTTAGCACAGGTCGCAAATGGTGGGGGAATCTGCCACTAGCGTACAAAGAGATAAAACTACTGACTACCACTATGGACATAAGTCAAACTATGGAACACCAGGTACATTGAAAATATTGACCCTCTACCTAATGAATTTTTATGTAAGAAATTACATGATCATGACATCATGAATATCTGTTAGCTGAAGTTTTTATGATATTATATGAACAAACAAGTCTTTGGCCATGGTAGAAACTATAGAATCAGATGTACACATGAATATTGTTTCATGAGCAAACAGAGCAGATCCTGACCTAACGGCATGAAAAGGCATCTTTACTAAGGGTCAAACCTTTCCTCCATAAATACGCCTTTCTACGCCGCTGTAAAAGTCATCTGTTGAAACCATTGTGATAAATAGAGCATTAAAATTTTGTCCTATGGAGCAAATGCTCTATTTATCAAAATGCTCTATTTATCACAATCTTTTCAAATTACAAAATTCTAAAAAAAATTCCTTTTCTCTAGTTAATGCTCCTTTTCGGTAGATTTATTCAAAGTGGTTGGATCTAAAAATAGCCTATGAAGGAATGGGTTAAACATTGATACCATCACCACCACTAACAACACTGACATAGCTCAAATTTTTTGTTGGATGATCTGCATCATCACCACATAGAGCACTGACGGTCTCAAAATTTGATGACTGATCTGGTTCTACTCTGCAAAGTCGATAATGTCATGATGTTAGGCAGATAATGATGTAAGCAGTATTAGCTCCTTGCATGCCAGCAGCAAATTTGTGATAAGCTATTAACACTTTTAAAGATGAGATGCTGAGTAACTTGGCATCTCAACAGGATCAAAACTGTTTGACACCCTAATGAATCTTCAAAGAAACATTTATTTTGAGAATCTAGGGGGGGGGGACTACAATTACAGTAACACCCCTCTAGAGGGATCACTAAGTTAATTGACATTATTCTATTTTAAAACAGTTGGTTGCTTAACCCATTCTCTCTTACTGATGCTTTTTATTGCCTCTGTAAAACTCGTTTATGGAAACCATTGTTATAAATAGAACATTTGCTCAATAGGAGCAAATGCCCTATTTATCACAGTGGTTTCAAATCTTCACAATTCTAAAATTATCGTTTTCTATAGTTAATACTCCTTTTCTGTAGATTAATTCAAAGAAGTTGGGCCTAAAAATAGTCTAGGTGGGAATGAGTTAATGCAGGATGAAAGTAATGCAGAAAGCTCCTGTAGGAGCTTTCTGCATAACTTGACCTGCATTAGGCTACCACCTTCCTCTATGACCCACCCAGTATTATACAATGTACCTATTTTCTGTGGATATATAGAGGGGTTTTACTGTACATTCAAACAGTAAACTACTGCTTACCTTCTTGTTCCTTCTTCATTTTCTGCTCCTGTTCAAGCCTCTCATGTTCGAGTTGGCGTTTGATGCCCTCCAGATCTGCTGCAGTTTGCTCAGCATCCTGGGCACCATCCTTGTTAGCAGAAAACTCACGCAGGGCATCAGCAAATTCCTAAAACAATATACGCCTGTATGAGGGAAAGGGTTAAAGGGGAAGTAATTGCTCTACATATAAACATCGAATGAAGAAATCGTAGTTCTGAGATAGTTTTCTAGTAAAAAGTGCCTCCTCAGCCAATTTCATTCTCTATTAATAATTGATGTACAATCTGTTTCCTAGGTGATGGTTACCATGATGGTCTAACTCTTTTCCTATTCAAGATTCTTGTAAGAAATAGTGACATTTATCAAAATAATTATTAGCTGAATTTTTATGATGGCATAATTATATACACAGGGTATTTTTGCAATGGTAGAAAATGTAGAGTCAAATCTATTATAATTTCATAAGCAAACAATGCAGCCCCTGATCTGATGGCTCCTACAAGAGCCATCTGATCTGGGTCTACTTTGTTAGCAAATGTGTGAAAAGGCATTTATATGAGGGAAATGGTTAAGCATTACAATAACAAGTGATTTCACAACTGATTTACCTTGTAGTGTTTTTCCTTCATAGCCAGCTTTGCCTTGGCAAACTTCAGTTCCCAGTCTGCTAGGGCACCACGCTCAGCAGCACCTTTCTCACTGGCATGTTTGTGATCCAGATCAGCAAGTTCATGTTGCTGAGTGTTGAGCAATTCAGCCCGTCTCTGACGCAATTCTTCTGGGCTTAGACCAAGTTTCTGGGGAAAAGTCACAAAGATAGAATGTATAGATATATGTAAACCATTCTCTCCTTAAGAAATAACATCATTATCCTTAACTCTATGCACGCTAGGGGCGGAACTGTGATTACCTATGCCCACAGTTTGGATCCAGATGAGACGCCGCATAATGCGGCGTCTCATCAGGATCCAAACTGTTTGTCATCACGAGAGGGATTTTATGCTTAGCTTAAAACCTGATACACAGACCGATATTGTTAATGCTTTTAATAAAACTTCACGGTATTTAGACGATATTTTGAATTTAGATAATCCTTATTTTGATACAATGGTTTCTTCAATTTACCCAAAAGAACTGTCTTTAAACAAAGCTAATCAATCTGACATTAATGCTTCATTTTTAGATTTGAATCTTTCAATTACAAATGATAAAGTTTCGTCCAAAGTATACGATAAAAGAGAAGATTTTAATTTTTAAATTGTTAATTATCCTTTTCTAGATGGGGATGTGCCACGTTCTACATCTTATGGGGTTTATATTTCTCAACTTATTAGGTTTGCCCGAGCCTGTTCTTTGCTTGAAGATTTTAACAGACGTAATTTAGTTATAACTGATAAACTTCTTAAGCAAGGTTACAGATATCACAAACTTCGGAAAACTTTTTCTAAATTTTATTATCGAAATTTACCTCTCATTAGTAAATATAATTGCAATCTACGGACGTTACTGCGACAAGGCATTTCTCAACCAGAATTTTATGGGGATGTTATCTACAAACTTATGAAAATTCGGGGTCATATCCATTTTCATGATTTGTTTATAAAACGCATTAAAACATTTAAAAAGAAAGGTTATGATCCTATTATATTGCAACGCACTGCATGTTTGGTTATCGACCCTTTTACAGTCGGTAGCTTCCCTCTTTGCTTGCGCGATGACAGGCCGAGGGTAGTACTCTATGATGGTATACTCTTAAACTTGGATACAGGATGAGCTTACCAGACTCATGTATTACTTTTTCCCTGTCGTGCCCTTAACGGCTTACCTGCAGGTGCTCTGACTTCAGCAAAGTCATTGAGTACATATTTGACGGATTGTCACAGTTATTATGCTATGATTTACATGTTGTCCTGTGTTCACCGTCGTCTATGTTGTGGGTAAGTCCAGCGGGGATACCTTTATTTACAATATTTGTAAAGCTAGGGTGACTTTGAGAGAAGTGTGAGGTTAGGACGTCCGTAAACCGGTTTAAACCCCCAGTGGTGTTTTTGCTACTGACCGTGCCAAGGCGGTACTCTCTTTGTCACCCTTCCTTTTGTTTGCCTTGCGTCTTTGTGCTTGTGATTTGTTCATGTGTGGAACGTTTGTCCCTGGTTCTTGTGTGTCTTTTGGTGTTTTCTGTGTTCATTTCGTGTGTGTGCGTTTGGGTGTGTGTGTGTGTGTGTGTGTGTGTGTGTGTGTGTCATGTTGTCTATCGGTCTTTTGGTGGTGGTTGCGTCTTGCATGTGGCTTTGCCTGTTTGACTTTACTACTTTTCCATTGACCATATTTTTGCAAAAAAATGTGAGAAAGTATATTTTAAGAATTGAAGCAGACGACAATTGTTGCAGACGAAAAATTACGTGAAAAGAGTTAATTAGTTTAATGTTTATGATGACATAATAATGGAAAAGGTAATTTTTGGCTATAACGGGAATCTACTTTATTCCATATTAAGCAAAAAGGAGCTCCTACAGGAGCCCTCTGATCTGGGTCTGTTCTATTTTGCAAGGACTATCAAGTACAGAGTTAATGATCAACTTAGACCAGAGCAACACATAACCATGTGTACTCAGATACTAAAATCGTAATTTCTCCACCAAACCTTATGTTTTGACCACTCTTTGGAATCGTCTCAAAGAGACGATTCTAAAGAGTGTTCACAACATAGGGTTTGGTGGAGAAATAAAGAAGTTCTTAATTTTTTTTTAATTTACACATCTTATCTGGACCTCTGTTTGACTGTTGATTTTGAGAAAGTTTTCAAGAAACAAACCTGCAGATCAGCCAGTTCTTTGCTGTGTCGCTTCATCATGTCTTCGCGATGCCTGTCATACTTGTCGTTAAGCTTATTCAAGGCCTCATCCACCATCATTCTTTTCTCTGCTGCAAACTGGTTCTCTAGATCCTCTAGTTCCTATGATGAAAAACAAAACATCGATCAAAAAATAGATTCATATCCACATGCTAAAATTCAGCCATGTTCAAAATTTCCTAGTTCATAACATTCCCCCCACACACACTTACACATACACACACTAAAGTGCCAGTCAGTCACTTGAAGTGTGACCTTGACCTTGACATGGCACCACTCAAAAGTTTGCATTTTCATGAGATGAGTAAGCATGTCAGATATAAGGTCTCTTAGTATCCCTACCCAACGTGCATTCTAATTAAAATGACTGATGGATTATTGATCAGAAACTGTTTAGCCTACTGACAGACAGATGAGAGGATTGATGGACTGACTGATCGAAGGTGAAAATCAATATAACCCCATTTTTAAAGAAGGGAATAATGAAGTCTAAATATTGCAGGACTATTAATTTCATTTAGTATTAACCAATTTCCTCATACCCTATTTTTAGACCCAACCTCTTTGAATAAATCTACTGAAAAGGAGCATTTACAACAAAAAAGGAAAATTTCAGAATTATGCAGTTTTGAAACCATTGCGATAAATACAACATTTGCTCCTATGGAGCAAATGCTCTGTTCATCAAGATGGTTTCAAAAAGTGATTTAACAGGGTGTCAAAGGCAAATACAGTAAAACTTCGATTATCCGAACACTAACATACGTATTATTATCGATCTTTAAGACAGGTGGCAGCTTAATGCATGGTGAAAGTCATGCAGAAAGCTCCTCTAGGAGCTTTCTGCATGACTTTCACCATGCATTAAGCAGCCACCTGCCTAAAAGGGTCTAAATTCTTCTATACCGAAAATTCGAATAATCGAGGTTTTACTGTATGAGGGAATGGGTTAAGCATCAACTTACTATTTCAAAGACCCCAAAATTTATGTTCATTTAATATTAGGTTGCTTCAAAAACTATTAATGTATTGCTATGCAACAATGTTTGCCTGAGGTCATCTGCAAGCCACCACTACCTAAAGGATATTTACTGTATTGCTATAAGATAATGTTTACCTGAGGTCATCTGTAAGCCACATCTACCTAGATTAGAGCATATTTACTGTATTGCTATGGGACAATGTTTACCTGAGCTTGTCTGTGAGCCAAGACAGCTTTGATCACTTTCTCGCTGTCCTCCGCACCATTGTCCTTGATGCCCTCTCTGATGGCAACCTTCTCTGCTTCCTTGGCTTTCTTCAGTCTTATTTCATCTATCTCTTTTTTCTGTTCAAGCATTTCCTTTGTTATATCAACATCCTGTCTGCGACGGAGATCTTCCAACTTGCGTTGTCTCCTGGCAGCCATCTTGCTTCTGAGTGCCACCATCTGCCTATGCTTTTCGTTGTCAAGGCGATCAGCCAGGTCATCAAGATCTTGTTGATGTTTGGTCATAAGCTGTTTGAAGCAATAGCAAAATTGGTATTTACCCTTTGACTATTCATGTAAGATATAATGACATCATGAATCATTATTTGGTATTTTTCTTTATAATAGTATGTGAACACAGGATTGCTTTGGCCATGGCAGGAACTGTAGAATAATATGTATATTATGTCATAAGCAAACAGAGCAGACCCTGATCAGACGGCTCCTATAGGAACTGTCTGATCTGGGTCTACTCAGTTTGCAAGGTGTATCCGATAACAACTGTTATTTAAGAGCCATCTGATCTGGATTTATTCCGTTTGCAATGGAATGAAAAGGTTTCTCAATCAGGTAACGACTGTCAATCGGTGTAATATTAATCCTTTCCTCTGTCACACTGTGGATATTAATTTAAGAATGTATAACTAAACAAATATTGATGGGCTATCATTTAATAATTACACAGGAAATCTTTTGACTGTGACAAAAACTTCAGAAACAGAACTATACAATTCCATAAACAAAAAGAGTGGACCCTGATCACACAGCTCCT
Source organism: Azorinus chamasolen (assembly GCA_963576725.1). Taxonomy (NCBI): domain Eukaryota; kingdom Metazoa; phylum Mollusca; class Bivalvia; order Cardiida; family Solecurtidae; genus Azorinus; species Azorinus chamasolen. Next base: position 53,656,218 of record OY755239.1, on the reverse strand, counting down.
ATAGCAGCTGTCTAATCTGGGTCTATTCTTTTTGCAAAGGTACCAAACGTCACCTATGTGTGGATAAGCATGGTAAGCTGGTAACTGCTTAACCTGTTACCTCATAGAAACATCATACTTGCAGTAAATTCTGTATAAAGAAACCACCTGCTTTTATAGACTCCCATGCTTTATTCACTAAGTAGTATCTTTGAAAGGGCTGTAGTTTTAACCAAGTCCCTCATACGCTATTTTTAGACCCAACCTCTTTGAATTAATCTACTGAAAAGGAGCATTTACAAGAAAAAGGAAAATTTTAGAATTGTGTAGTTTTGAAACCACTGTGATATATAGAGCATTTGCTCCTATGGAGCCAATTCTCTACTTATCACAATGGTTTCAAAAAGTGACCTTTACATGGGTGTCAAAAGGCTTCAATATGAGGGAATCTGTTAATGTCTAACATGTTACACACTTCGTTAATCTGTTCCTGGCTGAGGTCTGGACGCGCAGCCAATTCTGCTGCCTGTTTGTTCTTCAGTTCATGCAGCATTTTGTCTCGTTCCCCATCGAGGTCTTTCTTCAAAGCCATCTCCTCATGATTGGACTCTATCTCGAGCTGATCGGCGACCTTCTGGTACTCCCTCTTCTGCTGGTCCTTTAACTGGGTCTTCTGCTTCTCCTGTAAGAAAATTAGCAGAGAAATGAGATGTGCAAACAGCATAGAACTAGACCATCATGGCACCAATGAATCATCTAATTGGTTACTATCCCTTTACTCCATAAATATGCTTTTCTAAGCCTTTGCAAACAGAGTAGACCAAGATCAGACAGCTCCTATAGGATCATGGTCTGCTCTGTTTCCTTTGGTGTAATATAGATATGATTCAACAGTTTCTGCCATGACCAAATAATCTTATCATGATTATCAATAAGATTTTTTTATAATGGCATAATTATGAACATATAGAGTTTTGGTCATGGCAGAAACTGTAGAATCAGAATTAGAACATATTATTCTATTATCAAACCGAGCAAACCCTTATCAAATGGCTCTTGCAGGATCTGTCTGATCTTGGTCTACTCTGTTTGGAAGGTGCCAAAGCTCATCTATATGGGAGAAAGGGTTAGTGTCATGAAAGCATACCTGGTTCTTCTTCAGGGCCTGTTCTTCAATAGATGTTCCAAGGTTAACCTTTGGTGACCTCAGTAAGCCAGTATCCATGGCAACACTTTCTTTGCCCTGTGATTTTACCTCCTGCTGCATCTGTTTGCGTTGCTCTGCAATGATTCTCTGGGCTTCATCTTCCTCTAATTTACGCTGAGCTTCGGCTAGTCTGCGGGTACGACGGGCTTCCAACTTAGCCTAAAATGGAAAAACAAAGGCTAAAAAAAATGATAATACTCTAATCATTAATCTCATAATGCAAAGTTATCAAAACATGATACTTCTACTATGGAAAAGATTATTCTAAAGAGTGGTCACAATAATGGGTTTGGTGGAAAAATAAATGAGTTATTCTTGGAAATGTTTTAATTTACGCATCTGATCTGGACTGCTGCGAAGTCTGGATCAATGAGATGTCTGATCACATACCTGCAGATCTCCAAGCTGCCTGTCTCGTTCCAGTGTCAAATCCTGGTCCATCTGTTGCAGATCCTTACGGTGCTGGTCCATCAACCGTTGCATGGCAACCTGTTCAGTTGCTGGGCAACTGTCTGTAGCTATTTTTAGGATTTCTCTCTGTTTCTCTTTCAGCCCAGCTGTGTGTTCCTCACTCAGTGACTTGGTCAATTTGGAGATGTGTTCGTTTTCTTCAGCATCCATTTCAGCCTCAGCTGCAGCCATTTGCTGATCTGCTAATCTCTTCAGGACTGCCAGTTCTCTCTCCAACTCATCATTTCTACCCTCTTGAATCATTCTGGCAGTCAACTGTAATCATAAAGGCCAAATGATAGCTACAATGCGCAAAACTTACCATTCTCCATATATATCAACACCTTTTCATGCCTTTGCAAACAGAGTAGACCCAGATCAGACAGCTCCTGTTGGATCTGCTCTGTTTGCTTATGAAATTATGTAGATCTGATTTTACCTTATTGACAAATACCAAAAGATCCTATGTTTGTGTGCCATAATGGAAATTCAGCTGATAGATATTCATTGTGTCATTATTTCTTACATGAATATTCAACAGGGAAAGGGTTAAAACTGTGTTATTACCTCATTCTTGTCTTTCTCTTGTTGGTCTCGCAATTTGTCGAAGCGACGTCTACGTCTCTGGGCCATTTTTTCATGCAGATTCCGCAGCTGCTGCTGTCTCCTGGCATCGTGGACCTTGGCCAGTGAATCTTCTGTCTCACGCTGCTGTTTAATGAATTGGTCTCTCAATTCAGGGGTTATAACACCCTGGGCAGCCATGCGATCCTGCAATTAACAAAAAGTTAAGCTCACCCTTTACTGCACAGATACCTCTGCAAACAGTGAAGACTCCTGGGAAGCTCTCTGATCAGTGTCTGCACCCTTTTGTCATAAAAATCATTTTCTTCAATTAGTTGATATTCAGAAAGGGAGGAGCCAGTATTTAAATTTTCAGTGCATTAAAACAGTTAAAACATTTTTTGTCTACACCCTCAAAAAATTGTCCATAAGCAATGAATCCAAATTTGAACAGACAGCTTAGAGTAGTATAGACAGCTAACAGTAGTATAGACAGCTGAGAGTAGTACAGACAGCTGAGAGTATTACAGACAGCTGAGAGTATTACAGAGAGCTGAGAGTAGTATAGACAGCTGAGAGTAGTACAGACAGCTGAAAGTAGTGTAAACAGCTGAGAGTAGTATAGACAGCTGAGAGTAGTACATACAGCTGAGAGTAGTACAGACAGCTGAGAGTGGTACAGACAGCTGAGAGTATTACAGACAGCTGAGAGTAGTATAGACAGCTGAGAGTAGTACAGACAGCTGAGAGTAAAAACAGCTGAGAGTAGTATAGACAGCTGAGAGTAGTACAGACAGCTGAGAGTAGTACAGACAGCTGAGAGTAGTATAGACAGCTGAGAGTAGTACAGACAGCTGAGAGTAGTACAGACAGCTGAGAGTAGTACATACAGCTGAGAGTAGTACAGACAGCTGAGAGTAGTACAGACAGCTGAGAGTAGTATAGACAGCTGAGAGTAGTACAGACAGCTGAGAGTAAAAACAGCTGAGAGTAGTATGAACTGGTACAAAACGAGCATTGTTGACCTTTTACTCCATAAACAACACTTTTTTATGTCTTTGCAAACAGAGTAGACCCAGATCTAATGGCTCAGATTGTCTGCTTTGTTTGTTTTTGAACTACATTGTCATATGATTTTGATTCTACAGTGTCTGTCATGGCCAAAACACCCCATGTCCAGGTGCTGTTATAACAATTAAACTAATAAATATTTATTTTTTACATGAAGATATTTACAGAGCAAAGAGCTAACCCGTTACTCAATAATTACATGCCTTTCTACACTTTGCAAACAGAGTAGATCCAGTTCAGACAGCTGCTATAGGAGACATCTGAACAGGGTTTGCTGTTTGCTTATGAAATAACCGTGACCCAAAACTTTCATGTTCAGGTAACCATTACAAAAATCAATATTCATGATGTCATTTTTTCTTACATGGGGTAAATTAAAAACCAACACGTTTTTTATTTTACTGCATACATGTTTCGATTTACATCTTTATCAGTGCATAACAACTATAAAATGTTACGGAAGTGACGTCATCGTATAAACAATGGTGGGAAAATTAAACATAACGTTACAACAATTTTTTTCTTTTATATTATTTCTTACATGAATATTCATGGTGTAAAGGGTTAAGCGGAACATCCAATCATATTAAATGGGTGCTAATGAATGTATCTATTAGTCATTATTGTTTAGGTCAGAATGTTCACCATATAAAAACATAATTTTGATTTGTTAGTCTAGTTCTAACAAGTCCAGATCTAACAAATCTTTTTAATTTATTCACATTCAAGATATACGTAGATATTTATCAATTCCATTTGCATCATTGATAATCTTGGTTTGTTCTGTATCCTGGTCAAAATTTTCTGTTCAATACATATATCTGTTTCCTATATCTTGACCTATGACCTTGAAAATCCCTACATCTAGTCAGTTTGTTTCCTTTTCCAAATTCTGCTTCCTTGACCTTGACCAGCAATAAGGTCATCACAGGGAAAAAGGCATGCATAATTGAATGATTATGTGTGCCATAGTTTGTTCTCTATCATGTTCAAAAAGTATTTCAAAAGCAGCCTCTTCAAGATTTGCCCCCTGTGATCTTGGCCTTAACCCTTTTTTCCATAAATATGCCTTTCTACACCTCTGTAAAAGTCACCTGTTGAAACCATTGTGAGAAATAGAGCATTTGCTCCTATAGGAGCAAATGCTCTATTTATCACAATGGTTTCAAACCACAAAATTCTAAAATTTTCCTTTTCTCTAGTTAATGCTCCGTTTGGGTAGATTTATTCAAAGAGGTAGGATCTAAAAATAGCCTATGAGGGAATGGGTTAACCATCTCATCCTGTGTAAAAATCACTCAAATTTGGATGAATCTGTGTACTATGGTTTGTTGTCAGAGGATAGTTATTGTATCAAATATCAACCCTTTACTCAATGAATATTTATGTAAGAAATAATGATGTCATAAATATTAATTACATTGATTGTTATGATAGCAGATGGATGCAGGAATGTTTGGCCAGGGCAGAAACTGCCAAATCATTTCTGTATTACCTCATAAGCACATCCTGATCAGACGGCTCCTATAGGAGCCATCTGATCTTGGTCTTCTCTGAGAAAGGCATATTTATGGAGTAAAGGGTTAAAAATGTTGATTTCAAGAGCTGAAAATTGTTTACTCTATATCAACAACAGCCCTTACCAAGTGCTCTTGCATTTTCTCAGTGAGCTGCTTGCGCTCCTCATTGCCAAGGTTGTTTTCCAGATCAGTCTCCATCTTGGCAGTTCCAGCTGCCTCTTCTGCCTCAAGTGTGTCCAGCACACTCTGTGATATCTTCAGCTTTGTCTCTGTTTGGTCCAATTTATCAGGAAGAGGTGGCAGACCAGCTTGCTCAGCCTATCCAATGAATATAAAGAACAGATACATGTATATATAATTACCAATCAATATAAAGAACAGAATGATATAAATAACTTCCAATCAATATAAAGAACAGATATATATATATATATAATTACCAATCAATAAAAAGAACAAATGTAAATAACTTCCAATCAATATAAAGAACAGATACATATAATTACTAATCAATATAAAGAACAGACTGGATTGCATGTACAATGTAAATATAATTACTAATCAATATAAAGAACAGATATATAATTACCAATCAATATAAAGAACAGATATATATAACTTCCAATTAATATAAATAACAGATATAAATAACTTCCAATCAATATAAAGGACAGATATAAATAACTACCAATCACTACCTCATCATCACATTTTCAAAAGCTCAATATTCCCAAACATCCCAGCTGGGAACCAAGTAAACATCTTTGTAGAATATAATGTACTTTTAAGCTCAAACATTTAAATTCTGAAGTTAGTTTTTGCCTTTCCTGGAACATCTGGGGATGTTTATTCAGTCAACAAGACCATAACCCTTTCCTTGCTGAATATTCAGAAAATCTTTAGCCCTTTCCCTGTTCTATATTTATACCAAATTTCAATACCTACTGAATATTCATGGCCAAATAATTATACTGAAATATGGAAAGTGGAACATTGTAGCCATTTTAGAAAGTAAACAAACAGATCTTTCCATTAGCAAACAGAGCTACTCAGATCTACATTGTACTCAGTTTGCAAATGCGTGAAAACATGTTTATATGAGGGAAAGGGTTAACCCTTCGCTTGCTGAATTTTAAAATACATTTCTCCTTCTTTACCTATGCCCTGTTGTATAATTACATATATCTTCGCTGTGTACAAGTATTTCGCTGTGCAATCACTGCTGTATGTAATACTGGTGCTTCTCCTTATCCCTTACTGTGTTGAACACAAGTCCCTAATGTCCTTTGCAAACAGTGTAGACCCAGATGAGAGGGCTCCTAGAGGAGCCCTCTCATCAGGGTCTGCACTGTTTGTCATGTTACACTTTTCTTTTAAAAAAAAATCCTAAATATACATTGATAGTCAAGTTAAATATGGTGTAAAAAAATTCAGCAGGTGTCGTATTTTACCGCATGATTAATGATTTAAGTATTTGAATGAGAGAAAGCAAACAGAGACCTCCTTCTGCTGTTTCTCTCGCAAAGTGTCCTCCCGAGCTTTGCGTCTCTGCGCAAGTTTCCGATGAAGATCTTCAGTCTGGCGAGCCTTGGATTGATCATGCTTAGCCATGGTATCATCAAGGTCCTTGCTGTGCTTGTTCATGATGGCCGACACCGCAGCAGCATCGGTAGCCCCTACACAACACAGAAGTAAATATAGTAAAACCGGGCTAAAGCAACTACAAAAAAGAAGTCTTAAATCTGGGCCTTAAAGATAGGCAGTAGCTTAACCCTTTACCTGTATCTATATTTATTCAAAATTTCAATACCGGAAATATATTGAACATGCATGGACAAAATAGTTATAATGAAATATGGAAGGTGCAACATTGTAGCCATCTTAGAAGTAAATAACCAGATCTATCAAATTCCATTAGCAAACAGAGCAAACCCTGATCAGAAGGCTCCTGATCTGGGTCTACAAATTGCAAATGCATGAAATCACATTTATATGAAGGAAAGGGTTAACCCTTTGACCTGGTCAATATTCATGTAAGAAACAAGGCAGTCCAAAGGACAGCTATATCCCCCACCGCCGCCACCTAAATTAAGACATTGACCTTAAGGTGATACAATGGGTTTTAACGTGGTTGACATTCAACCTTCCAGTTGTTAAGAAAATAGGACGCGGAAACAAATATAATGGAAACTGAAGGTAAGAACACGACTTTCAAATGTGACCTTGACCTTGAGCCGACATGACTGCCACATGTGTTCTGCACATCATCTCAATTCGGTTAATATTTGACTCAAGTTTTATGAAAATCCTTCAAATGGTTTAGAAGATATGGAGCGGACACGAAATGTAATGGAAATTGAAGATTAAATCACTTGGCCTTCAAATGTGACCTTGACATTGAGCCGACATGACTGCCACATATGTTCTGCACATTGTCTCAACGTGGTTAACATTTGAGGCAAGTTTCTTGAAAATCCTTCAAGGGGTATAGGAGATAACGGAACTATAATGGAAATTGAAGGTAAGAACACTTGATCTTCAAATGTGACCTTGACCTTGAGCCGACATGACTGGCACATGTGTTCTGCACATCGTCTCAATTTAGCTAACATTTAACTAAACTTTTATGAAAATCCTTCAAAGGCTTTAGAAGATATGGAGCGGACATGAAAATGTAACGGAAATTAAAGGTTAGAACACTTGACCTTCAAACGTGACCTTGACCTTGAGCCAACATGACTGCCGCATGGGTTCTGCACATCGTCTCAATTCATTTAATATTTGACTCAAGTTTTATGAAAATCCTTCAAAGGGTTTAGAAGATATGGAGCGGACACGAAACTGTAATGGCAACTGAAGGTTTAAACACTTGACCTTCAAATGTGACCTTGAACTTGAGCCGACATGACTGCCACATGTGTTCTGCACATCGTCTTAATTTGGTTAATATTTGACTCAAGTTTTATGAAAATCCTTCAAATGGTTTAGAAGATATGGAGCGGACACGAAATGTAATGGAAATTGAAAATTAAATCACTTGGCCTTCAAATGTGACCTTGACCTGACATGACTGCCACATATGTTCTGCACATTGTCTCAATGTGGTTAACATTTGAGGCAAGTTTCTTGAAAATCCTTCAAGGGGTATAGGAGATAATGAAACTATAATGGAAATTGAAGGTAAGAACACTTGATCTTCAAATGTGACCTTGACCTTGAGCCGACATGACTGGCACATGTGTTCTGCACATCGTCTCAATTTAGCTAACATTTAACTAAACTTTTATGAAAATCCTTCAAAGGCTTTAGAAGATATGGAGCGGACATGAAAATGTAACGGAAATTAAAGGTTAGAACACTTGACCTTCAAACGTGACCTTGACCTTGAGCCAACATGATTGCCGCATGGGTTCTGCACATCGTCTCAATTCATTTAATATTTGACTCAAGTTTTATGAAAATCCTTCAAAGGGTTTAGAAGATATGGAGCGGACACGAAACTGTAATGGCAACTGAAGGTTTAAACACTTGACCTTCAAATGTGACCTTGAACTTGAGCCGACATGACTGACACATGTGTTCTGCACATCGTCTTAATTTGGTTAACATTTGACTCAAGTTTCATGAAAATCCTTCAAAGGGTTTAGAAGATATGGAACGGACACAAAAATGCAATGGAAATTGAAGGTTAAAACCCTTGACCTTCAAATGCGACCTTGACCTTGAGCCGACATATCTGCCACATATGTTCTGCACATCGTCTCAACTTGGTTAACATTTGAGGCAAGTTTCTTGAAAATCCTTCAAGGGGTATAGGAGATATGGAGCGGACACGAAATTGTTACGGACAGACGGACGGACGGACATGCTAACAAATGGGTAGTTGTGTGACTTTTTCCTTTGATCTTTTCTTGTGTGACTAGTCCCACAAGAAAAACTATTTTTGGCTCTAACTTTGAAAAAGAATGATCTGGAAGCTAACCCTAACCCTATGTCCCACAACTGGCCAGGTTAATGTCACAAGAAATGGCCAGGTTAATGTCACAAGAGATGGCCAGGTTAATGATTTTACTTGTGGGACTAGTTAGAAAAAGTCACACAACTACCCTTTGGTGAGTGCGGACGGACGGACGGACGGACAGATGGACAGACGAAGGCCATTCCTATAACCCCCCTCCGCTATGCGGTGGGGGATAATAATGACATCATAATTATATATTCATTAGCTGATTTTTTTTAAATGTAAACTTTTCAAGGGTAATTGTTGCTTTGAGAAAAACTGAAGAATAATATCTATATCATGTCATAATTAAACAGAGCAGACCCTGAGCAGATTGCTCCTACAGGAGCCATCTGATCTTGGTCTACTCTTTGCAAAGGCATGAAAAAGCATTTATATGAAGGAAAAGTCTTAATGCAGGAAAAAAGTAATGCAGTAAGCTCTTGCAAGAGCTTTCTGTGTTACTTTCATGTTGCATGAGGTAACCACTTGTGTTTACTAACAACTATGTTTATGCTTTAGTGGAGAGTAGCATGATACAAAAACAACAAAATTAATAAATAACAAGAGCCGCATGTGGCCAACACTTCTCCTTAAAGAGATCTACCAACCTATGAAGTTTCATGTTGATACCTCTTATAATTTTTGATTAATCAGCTATATTAAAGTTTTTAACGCCAACAAAGACGCCGCCGACGCCAACGCCTACAACCCAGTGATCACAATATCTTGACTTGACTTCTTCAAAAACAGACGAGGTAAAAATCTACTCATTGAAAGGAAATATGTTATTTTTCAAATTTTTGTCAAAATATATTTAAAACATTTTCTAGGTTATAGACCACCAGGTAAAAGGCATATCTAGGAAATCTTTGATAAATTTGTTTAAATACTGAGAAAAAGATTCACTGAAAACAAATCCAGGCACTTTACAAATAATCTGTTGAAAGATCTGTTTCTTTACTTTCTGAAATGGATACAATGTTCCACCTTCCATATTTCTTCAAGACAATTCTAAGGAGTGGTCACAACATAAGGTTTGGTGGAGAAATAAAAAGTTATTCTTGAAAATGTTTTAGTTTATGATGTATCTTATCTTTTAACTCTGAATTAATATTATGATGTCATTATTTCTTATATGAATATTCAACTGGTGAAAGATTAAATGACAAGGATTTCTCACCTTGCAATGAGGTGGTAAGTCCATCTGTCAGCAGGTCAGATAAGCCAAGACGCTTCTTCTCTTCCTCTGCCACAAGTTTGGCAATAGCGTCCTGTTCTTCCTTTGCAAGCTCTCTCTCTAGTCTGAGTCGCTCTGCATTCTGTCGTCTCAGCTGCTCGGCAAATGCTGAACTAACATTGCCAAGATTACCCTGAAACATGGGTCAAAGGTTATAAAAACTTCTGAGTCTCAGTCTGAGATCATTCTCAAATATCTGATTGGTCAGTTTTCTGACCAATCAGATGCTTGAGAATGATCTCAGACTCAAGCAAAAAGTTGTGTAACCTCAAGGCCTGGTATTGACTGTAAAATCTCACTTAACCCTTTACTCCTTGAATATTCGTGATAGAAAAGACATCATGAATATCAATTAAGATTAATGTTTAAAACTGGCACATGGACACAGGGATTCTTAGCCATGACAGAAACTACACAATCATATCTATATCATATCATAAGCAAACAGAGCAGACCCTGATCAGACGGCTCCAGTACACTGTTTGCAAAGGCGTAGAAAAGCATATTTATGGAGTAAAGGGTTAACCCTTTCCCTCATGCATGGTGTTAACCCTTACCCTCATTTAAACATGTTTTCACACATTTGCAAACAGAGTAGACCCAGATCAGACAGCTCCTAGAGGAGCTGTCTGATCAGGACCTGCTCTTTTCGCTAGTGAAATTTGAAAGATCTGTTTCTTTACTTTCTGAAATAGCTAAAATGCACCACTTCCCAATATCTCATTATAACTATTTTGTCCATGAATATTCAGTAGGTATTGAAATTTGTAATAAACATAGAACAGGGAAAGGGTTACAAGGCGTATCTATGGAATAAAGGGTTCATGATGAAGTCCATTCAGTATGACAGGGTATAATATGCGAGAAGATTTTGGATGACAAACAATGCAGATCCTGATTAGAGGACTTCTACAGGAGCTCTCTGATTTGGGTACACTTGTTTCCTGCATTCAAAGGGTTAAGCAACCACATAAATGAATTTTGATGGGCAGAGTTTCAATCCATGATAAAAGGTGTGTAGAAAGATATCTGCAAGAGTGATACTTTAGGCCTCACCTTTAACCCATTACCTCATAGGCTATATTTAGATCTAACATCTTTGAAAAAATCTAGCGAAAAGGAGCATTAACTAGAAAAAAGAAAATTTAAGAATTTTGTAATTTGAAACCATTGTGATAAATAGAGCATTTGCTCCTATAGGAGCAAATGCTCTATTTATCACAATGGTTTCACAAAGTAACTTGAACAGAGTCGTCAAAATGGGGGAAAGGGTTAACAACTAGTGTTCATCAATATTATAATGTGTATTAAATACAAATTAGACTTTATGAATATGAAAACAGAACACAGAAAACCATACCTGTTTAACTGAACTGAAGACATTTGTGACGTCACTGGTCTGACTGCTTGGTTTTCCACCTGCCCCACCTTTTCTGAGCTGCTCAAAGACACTCTGGTTGACAGGAATGTTGCCCGAGTTCAGTCGATCCAGGAGAAGTTTGAGTGCAGCCATCAGTTCTGCTTCTCGGCCACCCGCACCTGCGCCTGTGATGATGTATCAAATACTGAAGTTTTAACCCATTCCCTCATAGGCTAATTTTAGACCAATCCTTTTTGAATAAATCTACCGAAAAGGAGCATTTACTAGAGAAAATATCTTTTTTAGAATTATGTAGTTTTGAAACCATTGTGATAAATAGAGCTATGGAGCAAATGCTCTATTTATCACAATGGTTTCAGAAAGTGACTTTTACAGAGGCGCAGAAAGGGTTAAATGTAGGCTCTGTGGGTAAAACTGGTCATTCTCAAGTTTCTGATGAAGACTGATAATTAAAAGCTAGTTGATACTACAGTGAAACCCCGCTAATGCGACCACTTAATAAACAGCCACTGATGTCGTCTAAAGCAGGTGGTTGCTTAATGCAGGACGAAAGTTATGCAGAAAGCTCCTATAGGAGCTTTCTGCATAACTTTCGTCCTGCATTAAGCTACCACCTGCCTCTGCCACCCAGAATTATGCCCGTTTTTGGTGGTCGCATTAGCGGGGTTTTAATGTATTTGATAAATAACATTTCGGAGGCCTAGACTGATATTACTCTCCCAATTTGACCCAAGACTCGTGCATATTCCATTTATTATCGTTGGTAATCTTCAGATATATTTATGAAGGTATTCATAATCAACAATAACATAACATAACTCATTCTCTCCAAGGCTACTTTTAGATCCAACCTGTTTTAATTAATCTACAAAAAAGGAGCATTAACTAGAGAAAAGGATTTTTTTTTTAGAATTTTGTAGTTTTGAACCACTGTGATGAATAGAGCATATGCTCCTATAGGAGCAAATGCTCCTATAGGAGCAAATGCTCTATTTATCACAATGGTTTCACAATGTGAATTTTATAGAGCCGCAAAAATGCGTCACTAGGGGATAATGTGTTAACAATATACAATGTACATTCATCACGACAAATGTGCTATAAGAATACAATCCTCGTGGAACATGATTATTATTGGTTTTCGTTCTGCTATTTTTTGTCATAGAGTATTATGAACCATCCAGATAAAAAAGCCAAAGATTAATCGAGTCTCTGGTCAAATTGGGAGAATAATATCTGTAGTTATTTACATTACATTTAGTTTGCACTTCGGGAGTATCTGAATGGTCAGATTTTGAGTTAAACTATTACCATGACAGATATTCATGTAAGTAATAATGATATAATTAATATTTAATAGCTTATTTTTTATAATAATATATTTTGGCCATGTCTGAAAATGAATAATTAGATATATCAAATTCAATAAGCAAAGAGACAAGTCCCTGATCAGATGGCTCCTAAAGGGGCTGTCTGATCTGGATCTACTCTGTTTGCAAACTCGTTAAAAGGTGTATCTATGCAGTATGGGGTTATTGGTTTCTACTGTCAGTACCTGCAAATTTATATTTTCCAGTACCACCAAACAGTGCTGTGGTGTTGATCACATTAGTACTATCTGCTCCTGCTTCTGCTAGACCACTGGCTCCTCGTAATTTTTGTCTCTGTTCAAGCTTATACTCCAGCTCCTCAAGTTTTTCAGGGTCGAGATTCTGCAGGAGGTTCTTAAGTTCCTCGTTCTGCTCACAGATCTTCTTATAGAAGTTCTGGAGGTCTTCCTTCTGACGGGCAAGCTGTGCTGCAAGATGGAGGTTCTGGTCCTCCAGTTTGTCATAGAACACACGCACATTGAAGTCCTCCAGGTCTTCTTCTTTGGCTCGTATGGCTCCCTTCTCTGTATACGGAAGAAAAAGATTATCAAATTTTTGCAAACAATATAGACTTCTATCAGTTCAGCTCAGGGTCTGAACTACTTGCAGCTGCTTGTAAGTAACAAAATTAATACAGTAGAACCCGTCTTAAGCAACCATGAAATAGAGCTCTAATTCAGGTGATAGCTTAATGCAGCTTGAAAGTAATGCTGAAAGCTCCTATTGGAGCTTTCTACCTTACTTTTGCTATATGCATTTAGTCACTAACTGCTTTATAAGAATCCTATTGCCAAAACGTTTATGGTCACTTAATCCTTTCCTCCATAAATACGACTTTCTACGCCACTGTAATTGTTATTTCTTAAAACCATTGTGAAAAATAGAGCAATTGCTCCTATGGAGCAAATGCTCTAAATATCACAATGGTTTCAATACTACACAATTCTAACATTTTCCTTTTCTTTAGTAAATGCTCCTTTTTGGTAGAGTTATTCAAGAGATTAGGTCTAAAAAATAGCCTATAAGTGAATGGGTTAAGACAGGTTCTACTGTATTCACAGTGCAGATTCTAATTAGACATCTCTTTGTAATGTGGTGGCTAATATATATATATAAACAGCAGAGCAACAGATAAATGTGCCCACTCAAATACTAAAATCCATTTTCCCACCAAACCCTATGTTGTGAGTCTTGTGACCACTCTTTAGCATCGTCTCTTCAATACAATTCTAAAGAGTGGTCACAACATAGGGTTTGGTGGAGAAAAAAAGGAGTTATTCATGAAAGTGTTTTAATTTACACATCTTATCCGGAGTTCTGTAAACTGTCTGCAAAATGTAGAGTTACATTAAAAGGCCTTTGATGCAATACGAGCAAAACTATGGCAGCAAAACTATACACTTCTTTGACACTTCGTCGATTTATGCTGTTTACGGGCCACTGTTTTCTTTTCGACGTCAATTCATCATTGTATCAAATACCATTTACACGGAATTTCATTCAATATGTCTATCACTAAAAACAGTTCATTGTCGGTGCTCCTGGAAATACTCACACCCCGGTGTTCACCAAGGTTAGGCCAAAACGCTATAGCATTCGCATCCATTGTTTACCTTAGGCCCCGAATAGGTATAATTAAAACCGGTCAACAACAGCGCGTAAGCACGAGAATTGCCTTGTTAATACATGGTCTAGCGGGACTACAGCAGCACATTTTGTGCAAGAATACACCTTTGCAAACAGAGTAGAAACAGATAAGACGGCCCCTATGGAGCAGTCTGATCAGAGGCTGTTCTGTTTGCTTCTGGAATAGTATAGGTCTGATTCTACACTTTCTGCTAGGCCAATTTCAACAGTTCGTATAAAAATTCACGTAATTAATATTTATGATGTCATCATTATTTCTTACATGATTTTTCATGGTGAAAAGGGTTAAAGCCATCTATGTTTATCCATAAAGTGGTCATATTAGGTTTTTTTCTGTACTTCCTTTATAAATGAAGCAGATTTATTTACAAAATTAACTTGGTATGTGTACAGTAAAACCTGTCTTAAGTGGCCATCAAAAAGAAGTCTTATTATGGGTCTCTACAGCAGATGGTAGCTTAATGCAGGTCAAATGACCCACTTTTTGCACTAAATTTGTCCTATATTAAGCTGCCACTTGCCTTAACCCTTTCCCTGTTCTATATTTAGTCCAATTTTCAACAGCTACTTAAAATTCATGGACAATAATATAGTTGTAATGAAATATGGAAGGTACATGTAGAACATTGTAGCCATTTTAGAAACTAAATAAACAGATCTAACAAATTCCATGGGCAAACAAAGCAGACCTTGATCAGACGGCTCCTATAGGAGTCTTCTGATCTGGGTCTACTGTTTGCAAATGCATGAAAAAGCGATTATATGAGGGAAAGGGTTAAACATCCAGAAATAGATTTATTTTTAAGAAAACAAGTTTTACTGTACATTAACAGCATCTGATGAAAAATTACACAGTACAGTGTTGAACTTCGATATCTCAAACTTCAAAGGATCATACAAATTACTTCACGATAACAAAGGTTTGAGCAATCTGATTGCTTATCTGAACAATTTCTTAATTTGAATGAATAAAATACTTTCTTTAACGAGGGTAACTAAATTAGTCATAATGATTATAACTAATCTACCTTGAGGCATTCAAACAAAAGCATTTCATACAAAATACAAAACAGTTCACAGCTTAATGCAGGTCTAAAGTAATGCTGAAAGCTCCTATAGAAGATTTCAGCATTACTTTCGACCTGCATTAAGCTGTTTTCTAGATATGCAGTGATACACTTTAGAACAATTATGTATCATAAAATTTGGATGGATCAAACTTTTGCTTCAAGTTATCTCAAAGTTCGAGTGTTCAGAGTTCGAGCTATTGAAGTTCAACTGTATATACCGGTTACCGTACCATGATAAATGACTAAAAACACAAAAAATATCCAAATAACCAACATTGGCACTTGCCTGAAAATGTCTTCTGAAAATTCAAACAAGATATAGATATCAGACTATTTTCAATAAAAAAAAATGTGCATACCAAACACTCCCATTGGTGCAGCCATCAGGTCAGCTTCAGCCCCATCTCCAACAACACGAGGTCCCAAGGATTCCCGGACATCGGTCTCCCTACAATTACACATGAATATCAATAACCTGGTATATTACTTTTGGCATATCAACACAGAAAGTTTTGCCCATGGCAGAAACTGTAGACTTATATCATTCCATAAACAAACAGAACAGACTTTGATTGGAAGGCTCTTACAGGAGCCATCTGGTCTGGGTCTACTCTGTTTGCAAATGCTTAAACGGTATACATAATTATGGAGTAAAGGGTCAATCTGTCTAAAATGTGTTTCCTTTGCAAATTTTGAGCTTGAAGTTAACACAAATCTTGTTGCTGATTCATTGGTAATAGTGGGGCTACTTTAACCCATTACGTCATGGGCTATTTTTAGAAACAACCTCTTTGAATATATCTACCGAAAAGAAGCATTATCTAGAGAAAAGGAAAATTTTTAGAATTTTGTAGTTTGAAACCATTGTGATAAATACATGTAGAGCATTATTATGCTCTATTTATCACAATGGTTTTAACTAGTGACTTTTACAAAGGCATAGAAAGGCGTATTTATGGAGGAAAGGGTTAACCCTTTACTCAGTAAATATGCCTTTCTACGCCTTTGCAAACAGAAAAGACCCAGACCAGACAGCTCCTATAGGAGCTGTCTGGTCTGGGTCTGCTCTGTTTATTTACGAGATGATATTGATATAATTCTACCGATTCTATCAGGATAAAAATTCCCTTGTTCATAGTGTCAATAAAAAAAATCAGTTAATTAATATTAATTACATTATTATTTCTTTCAGAAATATTCATGGAGTAAAGGTGTCTACACTATTTTATGTCAGTTAACCTTTTCCCTCATGAATATTCAAGTGAGAAATTATAAATGTATGAATATTAATTAGCTGAAATTATTACAAAATCATGAATAAGAGATATTTTCACCACGACAGTAGCTGTAGAATCAGATCTATATTATTTCATTAACAATTAGAACATAGCCTGATCAGATGGCTCTTGTTACAGCCATCTGATCTGCTTCTACTCTGTTTGTGTAAAACAGCATTCGTATCCTGCAAAGGGTCAACAATACAAACATATACTCACAGTGGTTTCTCAGGCCAGTGATCTGGGTCATAGCGTAGATAGTGGGGCACTGGTGGAGGTTTGCCGAGACTTCTGTATTTGGGTGCCCAGTGCAACATGGGATACAGACCAGCATTGCGCGGCAGCCAGATGATGATAGCAATCACCAAGAGAAGGCACAAGATGGCAAAGAACACACAAATGGCTGAAGAAAGAGACAGAAAGAACAACCTTTTGAACACTGAATCACCTTCAATTAACCCTTTCCCTCATACAAACGTGTTTGCACACATTTGCAAACAGAGCAGACCCTGACCAGACGGCTTCTCTAGGAGCCATCTGATCAGGGTCTGCTCTGTTTGCTAAAAGAATTTGATAGAACTGCTTCTTTGCTTTCTAAAATGTCTACAATGTTCCAACTTCCATATTTCTTTTTTACAATTTTATTAATGAATATTCAATAGGTATTGAAATTTGGAATAAATGTAGAACAGGGAAAGGGATATACATTGTACATTATATATAAATAATGACATCATGAATATTAATCAGATTGTTATGATATCACAAGGACACAGGAAGTTTTGGTGATGGCAGACTGATGACTCATATCTATATAATATAATAAGCAAACAGATCAGACCCTGATCAAATGGCTCTTATCGGAACGGTCTGATCTTGGTCTACTCTGTTTTCAAAGGCGTAGATAGGCATATTTATGGAGTAAAGGGTTAATCCTTTCAAAGCTGAATTGTCATATGGACTATTCCAAAATTCACTCAGGTCAAGCTTCCTGTGTACTGTGGGATTTTGTTTCAAAGATAAGTGTAACATGACAATGCATAACCCAGAAGAAAGGGGTTCTGTAGGAGCCCATTCATCTAAGTTTACACTGTTTTGCAAAAGACATAAGTGACTTGTTTCCCGCAATAAAAATATTAACAGTTCAGTGGCTGCTAAGATATCCAGTTTAACTCTTTGCTCCATTATTACACATATCTACACATTTGCAAACATGGTACACCCAGATCAGATGGTTCCTATAGGAGCTGTCTGATCAAGGTCTGCTCTGTTTGCTTTTGATATCATGTAAGTCTGATTCTCCAGAGTCTGTCATGGTAAAAAAAAATCATAAAAATACAATGAATAGATATTTATGATGACATTTTCTTACACGAATATTCATGGAGTAACGGGTTAGTCTAGATCCAAACTGATTGCAAAGGTTTATCATACATTCATCAGCAACAATGTGGAAAATGTCAATAAGAACTGATCTAATTTCTCTAAATGCAATATGCACAGAAACCTACCATGAACATCAGTAGGAGTCAAACAGAGTCCCATGGAGAATCACAGTAATCCTATATCAAGTAAACTGGTGTGTGATTTTCTTATAGTTAAACCATTACCTCATAGGCTATTTTTAGACCCAACCTCTTTGAAAAAATCTACTGAAAATGAGCATTTACTAGAGAAAAGGAAAATTTTAGAAATGTGTAATTTTCAAATCATTGTGATAAATGGAGCATTTGCTCCTGTGGAGCAAATGCTCTGTTTATCACAATGGTTTCAAAAAGTGATTTTTACAGAGGTGTCAAAAGGCATCAACATGAGGGAATGAGTTAAATACACTCACCTGTAATCAACATCCAGTCCGGGGCAATGTTGTTAGAGTCCTGCACAGAGAACCCAAGTGCCACCAGGTTGGCTTCAGTCGCTGGTTGGATCCTGCTGGTCGTACATGAAGAACCGGAAGGCTCAACATTGAACAAGATCTCACTGAAGAAAAACCATGGCACAAAAACTGTTACTATGGTAGCAGAGACTCATCATTCAGATCTATTGTGTTACATAAGAAAAAAGTATTGTTTAAAATATAGAAAAAAAATTTACCCTCACACAGCAATGTCATTGGAGACATTAGAGTAATTTGAGCACTTTTGGAAAAGGATTACCTAAGGATTATTCCGAAAAATTACATAGAAAATCTGGTTTCAGAGAAGAAGATTTTTTTCATTTTTCCTACAGCCATAATAGAAATCAAAATATAGTAATAATGATAATGTATAATAATCAATCTAACACTTTTGAAACACCTGCCATTAAGTTCCGAGTATGCATATTCCCCTACTTATCAATTTTCAGCATAATCTAATATATAAATTTTTACTAATCAGAGGCCACCACTCCATTACCATGGTAACCAACTCTTTTTAAACACATATGATTGAGTTTGGGGTACCCAAATACTCAATCATACCAATTTTCAGCAAAATTAAACAATATCTAAATTTTGACAAATCTGAGCCCACCATTCGGTTACTATGGCAACATTTTAAAAACCAAATGTTGAATGCATATAACCAGCATTGTTCATGGGAAGTTTCATTAGGATTGGACTATTACTTATGGAGAAATGTGCGGGACAAGTTCAAGGCCGAAAAAGAAGAAGTATAAGAGCAAGAGTAAGAATTGGAAGAAAGAATACTAATAAGAAGAAAACAATATGTCCCCCCAATTTTGTTTCCAAACATCATTCTGCCAAATTACATTTGAATTGGCCCAACTGTTTCAGAAAAGAAGATTGTAAAGATTTTTCTTTTGGTTATAACCACAACAATTAAAGAGAACCATACCAGACTATTTTTCTGTGAACTTTACTCACAATGGGCCCAATGTTTTAAAGAGATGTTGTTTGACCATTTCACTGTTCAGTATTTATGTCAGAAATAATAACATCATGAATATTTATAAGCTGAAGTTTTATAATGCAAAACTTTTCAAGGGATTTTTTAGCTCTGACAAAAACTGTAGAATCAGATGTAAGCAATCAGAGAAGACCCTGATCATACAGCTTCTACAGGACTGGGTCTACTCTGTTTGATAACCCCTTTCCTTTATATAAACACATTTTCATACATCTGCAAACAGAGTAGATCCAGATCAGACGGCTCCTATATGAGCCATCTGATCAAGGCCTGCTGTGTTTGCTTATAAAATAAAATACATGTATATCTGATTCTACAGTTTCTTCTTAAACCAAAACATTCTATGTACATAATTATGCTATTACAGTAAAACCTCTTTATAACGACCACTAAATTACATCAAGTATTTTGTGTTAAAAGCAGGTGGTTGCTTAAAGCAAGGTGAAAGTAAAACAGCACGCTCCTATAGGAGCATTCTGTTTTACTTTCACCTTGCTTTAAGCAACCACCTGCCTAAAACACCAACTGATTAACACAATTTAGTGGTCGTTATAGAGAGGTTTTACTGTATAAGAATTCAGCTAACAGATATTCATGATGTCATTATTTCATACATGAATATTGAACAGGGAAAGTGTTACGAAAATCGTTGACAGCCAGTGGTCATGACACTATCACAATAGTTCACCTTGAATACCTCATACTCATGTCAGAGTTACAGATGCATACAAATACTAAAAGCGTCATTTCTCCACCAAACCCTATACTGTGAACACTCTTTAGAATCATCTCTTCGAGACTATTCTAAAGAGTGGTCACAGTACAGGGTTTGTTGAAGAAATAAAGGAGCTATTTTTTAAAAATGTTTAAATTTACACATCCTATCTAGACCTCTGTCATGTGACTAATAAGTTAGCATAAACTGGTTGTAATTACACAGAAGAATCCTGGGAGTCATAGAACACGTAATTCCCGCCATCCTGGAACACATATGCAAATGTGGTAATGTTAGCATTTGTGTTTACAATAGTATCTGCCAGCAGGGTAAAGGCTCCATAGTCAAACGTTGGATTGGTACTAAATGCATGGTTTTTGTTGTACACAGGGTAGTGGCTTAAGGTTCTGTCTGTCTGGTTAATCAAGAGTTTAAAGAGCACCATTTCTCCTGCCTCAACACACAGCACTGGGTTCTGAACCTCATTTGTTGGCACTGTGAGTGCGAGAAGACGTCTACGAGTGTAAGTTCCTCCAGCAAGGACAGACAGGTCATTCACAGTCACTGTAAGAAAGAATTTTATAACAGTACAGCCTCATTAGCTCTCGCTGTCTACAAACAATTGTTCTAAACTATAAAAATTATTTTTTAATTTCTTCTGTTTCCTAACCCTTTCCTCCATAAATATACCTTTCTTTCCCCTTATAAACAGATTATAGACCCGGATTAGACAGCGTAGAAAAGTGTATTTAATGCTTTCCTCCATAAATACGCCTTTCTACGCCTCTGTAACAGTCACTTCTTGAAACCATTGTGATAAATAGACCATTTGTTCCTATTTATCACAATGGTTTCAAACTACAAAATTCTAAAAGTTTCCTTTTCTCTAGTTTATGCTCCTTTTCGGTAGATTTATTCAAAGAGGTTGGTTCTAAAAATAGCCTATGGAGGTCAGGGCTATGGAGTACAGAGTTAAGTTAGTAAAGCTACAGATAACGGTGCGTACACTTTTCACTGAATTTAATACTAAAATCGTCATTTCTCCAACAAACCCAATACTGTGCAAACTACGCCTTTTCAAACAGATCCAATAGCTTCTGATCAGGCTCTACTCTGTTTGCTCATGACATCATACAAATAGAATTCTACCATTTTTGCCACATCCAAAATTTCCCATAGTCATTATTCATTAAAAATGAATCAAATAAAGACTCACTATTTCTTCTATAAATATTCAATATTAAAGGATAAAATGGAGAATGCATTAACCCTTTTCTCCATAAATAGGCTCGTTTACTTTGCAATCAGATTAGACCCAGATCAGATGGCTCCTGTAGGAGCCATCTGATCAGGGTCTACTCTGTTTGCAAATGAAAGGATTTAGATATGATTCAACAGTTTCTGCTATGACCAAATATTCCTGTGATCACATACTGTTATAATAATTGATTTTTCTCCATATAGTTTATATGCTTTTTTATTGCTTTTGCAAGCTGCGTAGATCCAGATCTGGATTAGGGTCTGCTCTGTTTGCATCTGATTCTACAAGTTCTTTCATGGTAAATCATAGTTTGTTCATTGTCAACATTCATTTATTCCTTTACTCCATAAATACGCTTTTCTACGCCTTTGCAAACAGAGTAGACTCAGAACAGACAGACCCTATATATCATAATTATGCTCTTACGGACTAATATAGATCGGATTCTATAGTAACTGCTTCGGCAATGAAAGTGTTCATGTGCCATTTTAAAAATTAATCTAATTAATATTCAGGATGCCATTATTTCTTTCATGAATATTCATGGAGTAAAGGCTTAATTAATACGCATGTTGTTATTATTTGTTACCTGAATATTCATGGGTTAAGCATGAAAGAATTACATTTGCTTGTGTATTTTATGGAGCCCTCTGATCAGGGTTTACACCACTTGCAGAAGCTATTATATCCTTTCCAGCATTTAACTCTTTCCCTGTTCTAAATTTATTCCAAATTTCAATACTGAATATTCATGGACGAAATGGTTATAATGAAATATGTAAAGTGAGACAATGTAGCCATTTCAGAAACTAAAGATACATATCTATCAAATTCCATTAGCAAACAGAGCAGACCCTGATCAGACGGCTCCTCTAGGAGCCATCTGATCTGGGTCTTCTCTGTTTGCAAATGCGTGAAAATGCGTTTATAGTAGGGAAAGTGTTAACCTATTTCCCTTTAGATCTAGCAAGTCATAAGCAAACAGAATGCTCCAATAGACACTTTCATTCTGCAGTTGTAACTACCCATGTACAAAATATTAAGCCCCTGGTTTAACTAGAGATAATACAGTACAGTAGAACCCCTCGAACGTGACCACTTAAAGAATAACCATAGCTGCCTTTATAAGCAGGTGGTTGCTTAATGCAGGACAAAAGTAATGCAGAAAGCTCCTAGATAGGAGCTTTCTGCATTACTTTTGTCCTGCATTAAGCTACCACCTGCATCTAGCACCCAGAATTATACCTCTTATAGGTGGTCGCATTAACAGGGTTTTACTGTATTTACAATACTGTTTAACCCATTCCCGGATATTGACTCCTTTTGAAGCTTCTGTAAAAGTCACTTCTTGAAACTACCGTGATAAATAGAGCATTAACTTTGCTATTGCTCTATTTATCACAATGGTTTCAATACTACACAGTTCTGAAAAAAAAAATTCTCTAGTAAATGCTCCATTTTGGCAGATTTAGTTAAAGTGGTTGGATCTAAAGATAGTCTATGCGGGAATGGGTTAACCAATTCCCTCATAGGCTATTTTAGATCCAACCACTTTGAATAAGTCTACCGAAAAGGAGCATTAACTAGAGAAAAGGGAAATTTTAGAATTTTGTAGCTGGAAACCATTGTGATAAATAGAGCATATTCTCCTATAGGATCAAATGCTCTATTTATCACAATGGTTTCAACAGGCGTACAAAAGCGTATATATGGAGGAAAGGGTTAATCCTTTACTCCATGAATATTCATGTAAGAGGTAATGGGATCAGGCATATTAATTAGCTGTATCTTAACCCTTCGCTTGCTATTCACATCAATATACCTACCTGTAAATAGTGAAGACTCAGATGAGACAGCTCCTGCAGGAGCTGTCTCATCAGGGTCTGCACTATTTACAAATTGATTGTGCAACCAGTGCACTCCAAAGCAGTGATTGCACAGCAAAATACTTGTACACATTGAAGATATATGTAATTATACAACAAGGCATGGGTAAAGAAGGACAAATGTATTTTAAAATTCAGCAAGCGAAGGGTTAATAATAACATAATTATGAACATACAAAAATTTAAAAGAAGACAGAAAGTGCAGAATTAGATATATATCAAGTCATAAGCAAACAAAACAGAACCTGATCAGACGGCCACTATAGGAACCATCTAATCTGGGTTTACTCTGTTTGCAAAGGCATAGAAAGGTTTATTTATGGAGTAAAGGATTGACCCTTTAACTGTTCTGAGCTTATTCCAAATTTAAATACTTATTAAATAATCATGGACAAAATAGTAAAAATGAAATATAGAAAATGGAAAATTGTAGGTATTTCAGAAAATAAAGAAACAGATTCTCCAAATTCCATTAGCAAACAGAGCAGACCCTGATGAGATGGTTCCGACAGGAACCATCTGATCTGGGTCTACTCTGTTAGTGAAGGTGTAGAAAGGTGTATTTATGGAGTAAAGGGTTAACAGAATAATCTCTTACGAAACAGATTAGCTGCTGCAGTTGAAGAAGTATCGTAGATGGTTCCTGTGCATACACTGCCATAGTGTGCGACTACCAGCACGTTGGAAGAAATGCCTGTGAGCCCTTCAGGTGGGCCATATGTGTCTGGCATGGACTATAAAAAGAAAAAAACACAAGCACTATGACATCTTTCTATCTCGGAATAAATCCTATACATGTACTTTTGAAAATCTGTCATCTTTCGATATTCTTTGCCCCTCTAATGCGATCACTCAATATTTCATCATGGATGTCTTTGACAGCAGTTGGCTGCTTAATGCTGGGCAAAAATTATACATTTATTTCTTGACTAAACCCTGTAGAATAAATGTAGAGTTTTGTGAAAAAAATGTATGATTTTAACCCTTTCCTCCATAAATACGCCTTCCTATGCCTCTGTAGTAGTCACTTCTTGAAACCATTGTGATAAATAGAGCATTTGCTCCACATGAGCAAAATTAATGCTCTATTTTTCACAATGGTTTCTATACTACACAATTATAACATTTTCCTTTTCTCTAGTAAATGCTCCATTTCGGTAGATTCCTTTAAAGAGGTTGGGTCTAAAAATAGCCTAAGGAGGAAAGGGTAAACATCTTTGCACCCAGAGTATACCCAGATTAGAAGCTGGATCCATGCTTATAAAACTTTTAGTTGAGTCTGAGAACGTTCTCAAGCATTTGATTGGTCAGATTTGAGCCTCTGGCTCAAATCTGACCAATCAAAAGCTTGAGAACTCAAATCTGACCAATCAAAAGCTTGAGAACGAAACTCAGGCTCAACTAAAAGCTTTATAAGCATGGACCCTGATGTAGGACAGAAGGAGCAACTGTCTCATCAGGGTTTGCCCCGTTTGATTATGGAATGGTAAAGATCAAATTTTACAGTTTCAGCCACTGATTAACATTCCTGTGCTCTTACGCTATTATGGAAAAACACCTAATTGATATTCATGATGTCATTATTTCTTGCATGAATATTCATGGAGTATAGGGTTAATGGGCTAACCATTTCAAAATTGTCATCAGTTTCAAAGATGTTCATTATCTGAGTCTTTCCAAAAAGTAATGATCTGGGTCCATGCTTATAAAACTTTTAGTTGAGTCTGAGTTCGTTCTCATGTTTTTGATTGGTCAGATTTGAGCCAGAGGCTCAAATCTGACCAATCAAAAGCTTGAGAACTCAAATCCCACATATTGACGCCTTTTGACCCCTTTGTAAAAGTCACTTTTTGAACCATTTTGACAATATTTATCACAATGGTTTCAAAACTACATAATTCTAAAATTTTCCTTTTCTCTAGTAAATGTTGCTTTTTGCTAGATTTATTCCAAGAGGTTGGATCTAAAAATAGCCTATGAGGGAATGGGTTAACGACTGTTTACAGTACAGATATCTCAGATTGCAACAATATTCACAGGACTGTACTTGAAGACCATTGTTATATCAAAGAGGGCTTTTCACTCTTTGGATGTGTGGCATGCATATACTGCGCTGACAAACAGTGTAGAACCGGATCAGAGATATCCTACAGGAGCCCTCTGATCAGGGTCTGCACTGTTCATAATTCAAAATCCTCTCACATGATAAGTAAGAAAGGCAAACTGTAGAGACCAATATCAAACTGTTCCTGCTACTATTGGCAATTAAATGAAAGACAAACACTTTAACCCATTCCCTCATAGGCCATTTTTAGATCCAACCGCTTTGAATAAATCTACTGAAAAGGAGCATTAACTAGATAAAAGGAAATTTTTTAGAATTGTGTAATTTGAAACCATTGTGATGAATAGAGCATTTGCTCCTATAGGAGCAAATGCTCTATTTATCACAACGGTTTTCATTAAGTGACTTTTACAGAGGCATAGAAAGGCATATTTATGGAGGAAAGGGTTAACCCTTTCCCTGTTCAATTTTCATGTAAAAAATAATGGCATCATGAATATTAATGAGTTCAAAGATTTTACATGTAACATAAAAAAATTACGTTTTTTGTTTGCTTTTGACAAAAACTGTAGTATCAGATCAATATCATGTCAAAAGCAAACAGAGCAGCCCAGAGCAGACAGCTCATATAGGAGTCATCCGATCAGGGTCTACTCTGTTTGCAATTGTGTGAAAATGCATTTATATAAAAGAAAGGGTTAAGAATTGCAACAGATAACCAGTTGAAGTTGTGTTAACCCCTTACTCCATGAATATTCATGAAGGAAATCATGCATATCAATTAGCTGGGTTTTTTTTATTTGGAATATGTACACAGGATGTTTTGGAGAGTCATATCTATTTTATGTTCATAAGCAAACAGAGCAGACCCTGATCAGATGGCTCCTATAGATGTCATCTGGGTCCATGCTTATAAAACTTTTCGTTGAGTCTGAGTACGTTCTCAAGCTTTTGATTGGTCAGATTTGAGCTTCTGGCTCAAATCTGACCAATCAAAAGCTTGAGAACTCAAATCTGACCAATCAAAAGCTTGAGAACGAAACTCAGACTCAACTAAAAGCTTTATAAGCATGGACCCTGATCTGGGTCTGCTCTGTTTGCAAAGGTGTAGAATGGAGTATTTATGGAGTAATTGGTTAATTGTTAACCCATTGGAAAAGTCACTTTTTGAAACTACTGTGAAAAATAGAGCATTTGCTACACTGGACCAAATGCTCTATTTATCATAATGGGTTAAAAACTACACAATTGTAACATTTTCATTAATAAATGCTCATTTTAGGTAGATTTAAAAATAGCCTATAAGGTAATGGGTTAAAAGTGTCAACTTAAAGTGTTAACCCTTTCCTTCATATAAATGCCTTTTCATGCATCTGCAAACATCTCCTATAGGAGCCGTCTGATCAATGTCTGCTCTGTTTTGATAGAATTCGATAGATTTGTTTCTCTTGTTTCTAAAATGGCTACAATGTTCCACCTTCCATATTTCATTATACATGTAGCTATTTTGTCCATAAATATTCAGTAGGTATTGAAATTTGGAACAGACATAAAACAGGGAAAGGGTTAAATTTGTGGTTGTTGTACAAAACTGTAATAAAACAGTACATACGTTACTACTTGAGGTATTGGTGACTGGATCATACACAGATACGGACAAAACACCATCGCTACCGAGAGATGCAGTGACTGCAGGCATCGTTGTGAGTTCACAAGTGTTATCACAGATTTCCAGGTTGGACCTGTAACTGCTGCATTGGCATCTGAAACAGAAACACACAAAGTACAATAAAATCCATCTAGATCGGCATTCTAGTAGAGAAGAATAGAGATCCTTTTAACCCTTCGCTTGCTATTCACGTCAATATATCTACCTGTAAATAGTGAAGACACAGATGAGACAGCTCCTGCAGGAGCTGTCTCATCAGGGTCTGCACTATTTACAAGTTGATTGTGCAACCAATGCACTCCACAGCAGTGATTGCACAGCGAAATACGTGTACACAGTGAAGATATGTGTAATTATACAACAGGGCATGGGTAAAGAAGGAGAACTGCATTTTAAAATTCAGCGAGAGAAGGGTTAAGCAGGTGGCTTCTTAATGCAGGGTGAAAGTTGTGCAGAAACCTACTACAGGAGCTTTCTGCATGACTTTCACCCTGCATTAAGCTGCCACCTGTCTCGTAGATTGAAAATTTTAATTATTTGGGCGTCCAGTTTGGTGGGTTTTTACTGTATACCATAAAATTACAACATTGTGTTATTCATAATGTTATATAAATACTTGAATTGCTCTGATCTAATATTTCGACCACTATTTCGTTTTTATAATGGCATAATTATGTACACATACGTTTTTGGTGTTGGTAGGCGCTATTCAATAGTATAGAGTCTATTATAATTCATAAACAAACAAAGCAGACCCTGATCAGATGTGTCTTACAGGATCCATCCGATCTGGGTCTACTCTGTATGCAAAGATATGTAAAGAATTAATACCAAGGAATAGGTTAACCACACCGACAATTTTGGAAAATTATGTGCCCTAAAAAATGCCCCCCCCCCCCCCCCTGGCATTTATTAACCCTTTCCTTTTCCTTCATATAAACACCTTTTTACACCTTTCCAAACAGAGTAGACCGAGATCAGATGGTTATTGTAGTCTGATTCTACAGTTTCTCCAAATACCAAAACCGCTGTGTACATAAAATGCAAAAATTCAATAAAATTCAATATTCATCATATCATTGCTTCTTTTATGAATATTCAACAGGGAAAGGGTTAAGAGTTTTCATGTGATATCAAGCAAATCTGCATGTGATATCAAGCAAATCTGTGATGTATTTAAGAATGCATTTTGTAGAATTTTACTATTTTAAACTTGATAATGTATTTCTTTACAGGCTGTTAGTTAATTTTATTGTTAGGAAACTTATGTAAATAGCTTTTAGCTAATGTTAAATATGTTGTGAAAACACCCGACTATAAATAAAGTTTCTTGTATCTTGTATCTTGTATTTATGCCTTTGCAAACAGTGTGGATCCCAGATCAGACAGGAGCCATCTGATCAAGGTCTGCTCTGTTTATTTGTAACATTAAAATAGATCTCACTCTACTGTTTGTATTAATATAAACAAGAGGGCCAGAATGGCCCTGAAGCGCTCACCAGACAATCAGAGGAGAAGATTTTCAAAGTTTTCACTATATGTTTCTATAGAGAACTAGCCGGCCCTGGGGCGGGCCAATTTTGACCCCAGGGGAATAATTTAGAAAAACTTGTAGGGGACCTGAACATGACGCTATGAGCCAAATATGAAAACTGAGATTAACCTTCCAGTTTCAGAGAAGAAGATTTTCAAAGTTTTCTCAATATGTTTCTATTGAAAACTGTCTACTACCCCTGTGGCAGGGCCAATTTTGACCCCAGGGTCATAATTTATATAACTATTGTAGAGGACCTAAACATGATGCTCTGTGACAAATATGAAAGCTGAGAGTCTTCCAGTTTCACTATTTGTTTCTATTGAAAACTGCCCACCCCTGGGGTGGGGCCAATTTTGACCCCGGGGCCATACTTTATATAATTTTTGTAGAAGACCTGAACATGATGCTATGTCCCAAATATGAAAGCTGAGAACCATCCAGTTTCACAGGAAAAGATTTTCAAGGATTTCACTATTTGTTTCTATTGAAAACTGCCCACCCCTGGGGCGGGGCCAATTTTGACCCCGGGGCCATAATTTATATAACTTCTGTAGAGGACCTGAACATGATGCTCTGTGCCAAATATGAAAGCTGAGAACCTTCGAGTTTCAGAGAAGAAGATTTTCAAAGATTTCACTATTTGTTTCTTTTGAAACCTGCCCACCCCTGGGGCGGGGCCAATTTTGACCCTGGGGCCATAATTTATATAACTTTTGTAGAGGACCTGAACATGATGCTATGTGCCAAATATGAAAGCTGAGAGCCTTCCAGTTTCAGAGGAGAAGATTTTCAAAGATTTCACTATGTTTCTATTGAAAACTGCCCACCCCTGGGGCGGGGCCAATTTTGACCCTGGGGCCATAATTTATATAACTTTTGTAGAGGACCTGAACATGATGCTATGTGCCAAATATGAAAGCTGAGAGCCTTCTAGTTTCAGAGAAGAAGATTTTCAAAGTTTGCACTATATGGTTCTATTGAAAACTGCCCACCCCTGGGGCGGGGCCAATTTTGACCCCAGGGCCATAATTTATATAACTTTTGTAGAGGACCTGAACATGATGCTATGTGCCAATTATGAAAGCTGAGAAGCTTCTGGTTTCAGAGGAGAAGATTTTCAAAGTTTTACTATATGTTTCTATTGAAAACAAGGCACCCCGGGGCGGGGTCAATTTTGACCCCAGGGGCATAATTTATATAACTTTTGTAGAGGACCTGAATATGATGCTATGTGCCAAAGATGAAAGTTGAGATCCCTGTAGATTCAAAGGAGAAGATTTTTAAAGGTTCAAATTGTTGACGACGGACGACGAACGACGAACGACGCACGACGCACGACGACGGACAACGGGCGATCACAAAAGCTCACCCTGAGCACTTTGTGCTCTGGTGAGCTAAAAACTCAAGGATACAAATTCAGCTAGTAAATATTCATGATGACATTATTTCTAACATTAATTTTAAACAGGGAAAGTTTACCATGTAAGCAAATGAGTAACACTGTAAACAATGAATTACAAAAGAACAAGAGATGTTTGTAAAACATGTATACCCCCCCAGACCCCTGACCTTTGATCTAGTGACCTCAACTATAGAGGTCATCTAGCGGCCATGACTAATCACCACAGCAACTTTGAAGATCCTAAGCCAAACCACTGATCGTTTATTGATCTGAAAACATTTCACAAGTTAAGGTCTTGGTGACCTTGACCTTTAACCTAGTGACCTCAATAACTATACGGGTCATCTATTGGTCACGACCAACTACCACAGCAAGTTACAGATCCCGAACCAAACCATTGAGCAGTTATTAATTGGAAACCATTTAATCAGTTAAGGTCATGGTGACCTTGACCTTTGACCTAGTGACCTTAATATCAATAGGGCTCATCTAGTTGTCATGACCAACCACCACAGCAAATTTGAAGATCCTAAGCCAAACCCTTGAGCAGTTATTGATCGGAAACTATTTAACCAGTTAAGAGCATGGTGACCTTGATCTTTTGACCTAGTGACCTAAAAAACAAAAGGGGTCATCTAGTGGTCAATACCAACCACCATAGCAAATTTGAAGATCCTAAGCCAAAACCTTGACCTTTGACCTAGTGACCTAAAACATAATTGGACTCATCTAGTTGTCATGACCAACCACCTATTAAAGCAAATTTGAAGATCCTAAGCCAAACCCTTGAGCAGTTATTGATCAGAAACCATTTCACCAGTTAAGGTCATGGTGACCTTGACCTTTGACCTAATGACACCCTTGACACCTTTGACACCCTTGAGCAGTTATTCATCGGAAACTATTTCACCATTTTTTAGGTCATGGTGACCTTGACCTTTGACCTAGTGACCTCAAAAACAATAGGGGTCATCTACTTGTCATGACCAACCACCACAGCAAGTTTTAAGATTCTAGGCCAAGTCGTTTATTAGTTATCGTTCGGAAACCATCGATCTACCGACCGACCGACAGGTGCAAAGCAATATACCCCCATTTTTTCAAAAGGGGGGTATAAATATACAATTAACCCTTTTCTTTTATGCATTTGCAAAATTTATAGAGTAGACCAAGATCAGGCGGTTCCTGTAGGAGCCTTCTGATCAGGATCTGCTCTGTTTGCTAATGGAGTTTTGATAGATCTGTTTCTCTAAAATTGCTAAAATGTTTCACTTTCCATATTTTATTACAACTCTCTTGTCCATGAATATTCAGTAGGTATTGAAAATTGGAATAAACATAGAACAGGGAAAGGGTTAGACAGATTAAAAAGCAGCTATTCCAATCAATAAAGATCAACCACATGTAGTTGTTACCTGGCTGTCCTCCTACTGTATGATGCTGAACCAGTGCAGCCACCTGAATTGTCACAGTTGATGTTGGGGTCCCTACATGTCCTTGAAGCTGCATCAAGCACCTTCTTTTTAGAGCACCGGGGTGTCACTATTTCCTGACAGTCTGACCTGCCATCGTCATCAGTGTTTTTTGTATCTGTTGGATCATAGGAAACATAACCACTATAGCATACACATGCTCCAGATGTTGACATGTGGTATCGATTTTGGCCTCTGCAAGAGCACACTGAGGATCTTTCAGGAGCATATGACGACCCTCCACAAGGTAGACAGGTAGTGGCCGCAGCAACATTTGAATATGTATTAGCAGGACAACTAGTACAGTCTGCTGATGATGCCGATCTATTAGCAGTGCCATAGGTTCCAGCTGGACAGGCAGTAGGCTCACCAGACCCTGCAGGGCAGTAGTAGCCAACCACACATGGGTATGTGTCCCCGTAGCCAGTTCCTGCAGGGCAGTAATAACCTGCTGGGCACTGTAAGCAAGAAGCTCTATCAGTGTCATTACCGTATGTACCTGCAGAACACTCCTTGCATGAGTCACTTTCACTTGTTCGATTTCCACTAATATTCATTGACATAGACCCAAGTGGGCAAATTAGTGGGAAAGGACTTTTTACGGGGCAGTAGTATGGATTCTCACACCTGATAGGATTTTCAGTATTATTCGGGCAGTAGTAACCTGCGGGACATTCAGGAGGTTCCCCTGTTGTGACTCCACAATAATAACCACCTGGACAGCTTGCTGGCAGCGGTGATCCCTCAGGACACGCATATGTTGCCTCACAAGGTATTCCAAGTATATTTTCTGTATTATTGGGACAGTAGTATCCAGGTCTGCACGGAGGGCAGTCAGTTTCAGATGCGAGACCCGTCGTACTGCCCATTTGCCCTGCAGGACACAGGTATGGGTCATTACCAGTTACACAGTAATAGCCTAAAGGGCAGGGATAGCGATAAGTGTCAGTCATGCCTGAAATAAAAATGATAAACTTGGGTCCATGCTTATAAAGCTTTTTAGTTGAGTCTGAGTTCGTTCTCAAGCGTTTGATTGGTCGGATTTGAGTTCTCAAGCTTTTGATTGGTCAGATTTGAGCCAAAGGCTCAAATCTGACCAATCAAAAACTTGAGAACGAACTCAGACTCAACTAAAAGTTTTATAAGCATGGACCCTGATTGTATCTACTTACTCAAAAAAAGGCTCACATACTACACATCACTACAATGTCAGAAAAAAGTGGTTCTTCACGACAAACTCCTCTGAAAATTGATCTCATTCAAGCCTTTATTCATGACAATTCTTATAGAGAATATTAGAAATATTAGAATTTGCGCCATTGGAGCAAATGCTCTATTGATAACACTGGTTTCTAAACTACGCAATTCTAGTTTTGTCCTTTTTTCTAGTAAATGCTCCTTTTCAGTAGATTTATTCAAAAAGGTTGGATCTAAAAATAGCCTATGAGGGAATGGGTTAAAGCAAAATTTGAGAAAAATTGGTCAAGAAATGAAACTACTAGATGAACAACAATTAGTTGGATACAGGATGGATTGATTGACAGACACACTGATGGGTGGACGGATTGACAGATGTATGGATGGGTCAAAACGTAATTATACACCCTATGCAACTTTGTTGTGTGGGGTTTAACCCTTTCCTCCATAGACTATTTTTTAGATCCGACCTCTTTGAATAAATCTATCAAAAAGGAGCATTTACTAGAGAAAACCACTGTGATAAATAGAGCATTAATTTTGCTTCTATGAATCAAATGCTCTATTTATCATAGTAGTTTCAAAACATGACTTTTACAGAGGCATACATGTAATTGTTTAGTATAGAAACCATTGTGATAAATATAGCATTTGCTCCTATGAATCAAATGCTCTATTTATCACAATGATTTCAAGAAGTGACTTTTACAGAGGCATAGAAAAGCTTATTTATGGAGGAAAGGCTTAAAAAACAAACAGGCTGAAACATTTATTTTCATTAACCCATTACCTCATAGGCTACTTTCGAACCTAACCTCTTTGAATAAATCTACTGAAAAGGAGCATTTCGTAGAAACATTATTTCTTTTTAGAATTGTGTAGGTCTGAAACCATTGTGATAAAGAGAGCATTTGCTCCTATGGAGCAAATGCTCTCTTTATCACAATGGTTTCAAAAAGTGATTTTTACAGGGGCATGAAAGGCTTAACTCTCTTCTCCATGTGAAAAATAATGTCATCATGAATATCTATTAGCTGAATTTTATTCATGGCATAATTATGAATACAGGACATTTTGACCACAGCTGAAAATGTAGAATCAGATCTCTATATAATTTCATTAACAAAGCAGACCCAAATCAGATAGCTGCTGTAGGAACATCTGATCTGGATCTGCTCTCTTTGCAAAAGCATTCAAAGTAGGGACGGCAAGGGTTATTTGATTATTGGACAGTGCTCCAGATAATATTTTGAGAAATCAGTATGAAATTGATCAGTTTTAATTAACCCATTCCTCCATAGGCTATTTTCAGACCCAACCTCTTGGAATAAATCTACCAAAAGGAGCATTTCCTAGAGAAAAGGAACATTTTAGAATTGTGTAGTTTTGAAACCACTGTGTTAAATACAGCATTTGCTCCTATGGAGCAAATGCTCTATTTATCACAGTGGTTTAACCCTTTCCTTCATATAAACGTGTTTTCACGCATTTGCAAACAGAGTAGACCCAGATCAGACGGTTCCTAGAGGAGCCGTCTGATCAGGGTCTGTTTTGTGTGCTAATAGAATTTGATAGATCTGTTTCTTTGCTTTCTAAAATGTGTACAATGTTCCACCTTCCATATTTCTTTAAAACTATTTTGTTAATAAACATTAAGTAGGTATTGAAATTTGGCCGAAATACAGAACAGGGAAAGGGTTGAAAAAGTGACTTTTGCAGAGGCAAAGAAAGACGTATTTAAGGAGGAAAGGTTTAATCAGTATCCATATTTTGGAATCAGTATTAAAACAATGTGAACTCATTAAGTTGTCAATTTGACTACTTTGGACGAAACTTATTACAATAAGGTAATTTAGTGTATTTTATCAACTCTTGTACTTAATTGTATTTACACCCATTTTTTTATTTTACCTTATAATCAATATTTGCATTTAGCCCTTTTAGCCCATGTTTGGCCTGGGGGTCATGATTTAAAGAAACTTGATAGAGGACTACCCAAGGTACATTTCTGTAAAATCCTCCCAGTGTTTTAGGAGGAGAAGCCATTTGAAACAAAAGTGAACAGACAGATGGACAGACGGATGACGGAAGGTCAGTGGTCACAATAGCTCACATTGAGCCTTCAGCTCTGGTATGCTAAAAGGGAAAATTTAGAATTGTGTAGTTTTGAAAGCATTGTGATAAATAGAGCATTTGCTCAATAGGAGCAAATGCTCTATTTATAACAATGCTTTCAAAAAGTGACTTTTAGAGACATCAAAAGGCTTCAGTATGAGGGAATGGTTTAACGTTATATTTACCTGTTTCATTACAAATGTAGCCATCAACACAGGAGAAACAGTCATTAAGTCTGGCACCACCCGTTATATTACGAAACGTATTAACTGGACAAGCTGTAGCATTGATGCCGGTTCCAATTTCACAATAGTGACCAGTTATACATTCAACTGGATCCGTGGTACCTGAAAAAAAATAATTCATTAGTCCTTTTTTCCAGCAACAGCAACGTCCTTTAACCCTTTAATCCATGAATATTCATGGAAACAAGAGCTGTGTGCGGCACCAATGCTCGTCTGATTTGGTGATTGTCCACTCCATACACTTCTCCTCAAAGAGATCTACCAACCTATCAAGTTTCATGTTGATATCTCTTACACTTTTTGTTTAATCAGCTACATTAACGTTTTTGCACGCCATCAACGTCAACAACACACACAATGCCTATGAGCCAGTGATCACTAAAGCTTGACTTTTTTCTTCAAAAACAGACAAGCTAAAAATTAATGACAACATGAATATTAATCAAATTAGTGAATGACTTTGTTGACACAGGCAGTTTTGGTCTTGACAGAGGCTGTATAATCATATCTACAGTGCTCCCTCTCTACAACGACACCCTTTGGGATACGAAGATTGTATGTGTTGTTCAGAGGGAGTTGTTATAGGGAGGGAAAATCAAACATAATTAGCTTGTGTGCAGATCCCCAGATAAGGTGTATTTCGAGAACTAAAACCGTTATATCTCTATCAAACCCTATGTTGTGACCACTCTTTAGAATCGTCACAAAGTGACGATTCTGAAGAGTGGTCATAACATAGCGTTTGCAGCCTTGTTGTTTCGGAAACAGTGACATGCGTTGTTGTAAGGAGGGAATCGTTATTGAGAGGGTCGTTGTAGGGAGGGGGCACTGTATATTATATCATAAGCAAACAGAGCAGACCCTGATCAGACAGCTCCTATAGTTTGAGAGGAGTTGCGCTTACAAGGATAGGGCTAAAACCTAAAAGATCTAGTGATTTCTAAGTTCAAAGGGGCATAACTCACATAAAAATTGCAGAAGGAAAATTCCCAGACATTATGCACATCTACATATTGTGTCCTTGCTACATACATGGTTTAATGAAATTCTGTTGAACAGTTTGAGAGGAGTTGCGCTTACAAGAATAGGGCCAAAAGACCTAGTGATTTCTAAGTTCAAAGGGGCATAACTCACATAAAATTTGCAGAAGGAAAATTCCCCAACAATATGCACATCTACATATTGTGTCCTTGCTACATACAAGGTTTAATGAAATTCTGTTGAACAGTTTGAGAATAGTTGCACTTACAAGGATAGGGCCAAAAGACCTAGTGATTTCTAAGTTCAAAGGGGCATAACTCACATAAAATTTGCATCAGGAAAATTCCCTGACAATATGCACATCTACATATTGTGTCCTTGCTACATGCAAGGTTTTATGTAAATCTGTTGAACAGTTTCAGAGGAGTTGCGCTTACAAGATCGGCAGCTGCCCATCCGCTGTACATCACCATTTCAATAACCGGATTTTCCGTGCAAAACCAGATTAAATATCATTTCAATGTGCCCTAATTACAATTATTACCTTACTAAACTACGACAGATAGTGTAGACCTATATAAACTACGACAGATAGTGTAGACCTATATAAAATGGCCATTTGATCAGGCTCTTTTTTGTTTGCTTCTACTTCAGTCTTATTTAACAATTTACCGCATAGAGATGCCTTGTTGGTCCTTTGCAAAAAACGTAGACCCAGGTCATATGGCTCCAGACCATATGCCTCCTGTAGATGCTATCTGTTCAGGATCTATCCTGAGACCCAGATCATATTGCTCATGTAGGAGCCATCTAATCAGGATCTATGCTGAGACCCAGATAATATTGCTTCTGTAGGAGCCATCTAATCAGGATCTATTCTGAGACCCAGATCATATGGCTCCTGTAGAAGCCATCTGATCAGGATATATTCTGTTTTCAAACCCCTATGTTGGGACCATTCTTTAACCCTTTCCCTGTTCTGTATTTAGGCCATATTTTAATACCTACTGAATATTCATTAACAAAGTACAGTAAAGTTCCGCTATTAAGACCACCTCGGGTACTAACAGAAAGTGGTCTTAATATCGAGTCGGACTTAATACCGAGACCCATGATATGGGCAAGATTGCGTAATCGTTAATCCGAAAAACTCGCGATCCGGACGAAAATCGAGGGGAACATATTTTTTTATTTTTTGTGCAGTAAATTGACTCGTTACATCCGGAAATTCACGTTCCAGAACCGGACATAGATTTCCGGTAACCAATCTATGTATTTACCTGTATTTGTGACTCGTTAATCTGGCTGGGTCCATAGCCCTGGGGCTTAATTGCCCACCCTGACACTTAACAATAGTGCACCGCGGAGGTGCGAATTCTTGTGTTTACAATCATGGGCATGGGTAAAACAACCCCCGACTGTGTTAAAATTGTTTAATTGGTGTCGGCTATTTATCAAAGCGTTGCATATGGCACGCGGGTAGTGATGTTTGATATTCTTTAATGTTCTTTAATGAGATGAACACTCGCCAATTAACTTGTTAAGTTAAAACCGTGCCGCCATCGTTAAACTGTTAATTATTTGCTAATTTAGAAATTACAAGGCTATATTCATTGGGGATTCACGCTAGGACTGTTTTTGAAAAGAAATGAAAGAAAGCAATGATATTTTAGCTCTTCTCTTACTGAATTTTAAAATACATTTCTCCTTCCTTACCCATGCCCTGTTGTATAATCACATATATCTTCACTGTGTACAAGTATTTCACTGTGAAATCACTGCTGTGGAGTGCACTGGTTGCACAATCAACTTGTAAATAGTGCAGACCCTGATGAGACAGCTCCTGCAGGAGCTGTCTCATCGGGTCTTCACTATTTACAGGTAGGTATATTGACGTGAATAGCAAGCGAACGGTTAGAATTGAAGCAGACTACAGTATCTGCAGACGACATTTGCTCAGAATGAAGAAGGTTAACCTATTTCCTAGTAAATATCTATTTCCTAGTAAATATCAATCAGCTAGATTTTTATCATAGCATTGTATACAAGGGAATTACTGGCCATGGTAGGACTGTAGAATCACATATATATTACAGTAGAACGTGTCCTAAGTGGTCATTCATTAATTGAACATAGGAGTTTTAACAAGATGTGTTTGTGAAACACTATGCCCCCCAATATTGTCAATCTAAATTTAACCCATAATTTGACCTTTGACCTTGATGTATGACCTTAACCTTAATAAGTCACTCCTAAAAATGTGCGCCTCAATAAGTTGCACATGCATGCCAAGTTTGAAGTACATACGTGCAATGGCTACAAAATTATCGCAAACGTTAAAGTTGGGGAAAACCAACCAACAAACCAACAAACAAACCGACAGACAGACCAAAAACAATATGCCCCAATGTGGGCATAAAAAGCAGGTGGTTGCTTAATGCAGGGAAAAGTAATGCATTCCCTTTTTTGATGGCCACTTAAGACATGACATTTGTTCTACTGTACTCCATAAATGTACAGAGCAGACCCTGGTAGTTTTTTGGCTGAATTTTAACCCTTTCCTCCATGAATATACTGGTAGAAATAATAATGTCATGAATATTAATGAGATTAATTTATTATATTAGCACATTGACACAGGAACTTTGACCATGCAGAAACTGTAGAATCATATCTATATTATTTCATAAGCAAACAGCAGACCCAGATCAGATGGCTCCTATAGGAACCATCTGATCTGGGTCTACTCTGTTTGCAAAGCTGAAAGGCATATAAATGGAGTAAAGGATTAATAATGGCATTATAAGGAAGAAATGGTTAGCCGTGGCAAGGGATATAGGATTAGATCAACATTATTCCATAAGCAAACAGAGCTCCTACAGGAGCTGTCTGATCTGGGTCTACTCGGTTTGCAAATGCATAAAAAAATGTGTCCCTTTCATGAAAAGGTTTAACAAAACGAATTTGCCTACCAACATCACACATGAAGCCCTCTGGACAGGTAGAACAATCCGACGATTGCTCCGCTCCAGTTGCATTTCTAAATGTTGTCGCGGGACATGGTGTTGGGTACACTGTGCCCAATTCACAGTAGCTACCAGTTGGACATGGACCTGCACATTCATCATAAGCAGCACAGGCAGTGAAGTTGTTGTCGATAGCTGAGGGTATGTCAGACTTGGCACCAGATTTGCAGTAATATCCAGCAGCGCAAACATTCTCCATTATTCCACTACGGCAGTAGAAGGATGTATTACAAGGCAGGCATTCGGCAGATTCTTGTAGACCGGTTGTGTTGGCATCTGTGTATGTTCCATTGGGGCAGAGTGGTGGAATGAATGTACCTATATAACAAAAGGCATATAATACAGTGTAGTGCAAAGATCCTGGTGCAGAGATATGTCATTTTACCCCTTTACTCCACAAATAAACCTTAACTCCATGAGTATTCATGTAAAAAATAATGATATCATGAATATGTATAAGATTAGAGTAATTGTTATAACAGCACAGTCATGGAGACAAGAATTTTTGGTCATGGCAGAAGCTGTAGAATCAAATCTATATAATATCTTATATAAGCAAACAGAGCAGACCCTGATCTGACGGCTCCTACAGGAGATGTCTGATCTGGGTCTACTCTGTTTGCAAAGGCGTAGAAAGGCATAGTTATGGAGAAAAGGGTTAAACATGTAAGGAATAATGAATGTAGGAATATTAACTCAGTTTTGGGGTCTCTGTAAAACTCATTCTTTGAAACCATTGTGATAAATAGAGCATTTGCTCCATAAGAGCAAATGCTCTATTTATCACAATGGTTTCAAAACTACACAATTCTAAAATTCTCCTTTTCTATAGTTAATGCTCCTTTTCTGTATATTAATTCAAAGAGCTTGGGTCTAAAATTAGTCCAGGAGGGAATGAGTTAAGAAGTCTAATTTTCATAATGGCCGATGAACATGTGCAGTATTGACCCTTATATGTAAAGAATGTCGGAGTACGGAGTAAAATATTGCTAATTTACCCCTTTCCCTGTTCTATATTTAGACCAAATTGCAATACCTACTGAATATTCATGGGAAAAATAGTACCTATTTTAATTAGTTATAATAATATAAAGAAGGTGGAATATTAAAGCCATTTTAGAAACTAAAGTAACAGATTCATCAAATGCCATAAGCAAACAGAGAAGACACCCATGTTGATACTTCTTATACTTTTTGAGTAAATTGAGCTACATTAAAGCTTTTAATATATATCCTATGTAAGAGCCATCTGATATGGGTCTTCTCTGTTTGCAAATGCGTGAAAACATGTTTATATGAGGGAAAGGGATAAAAATTTAAGAGAGTTGCTTCTATTTATATTTACTGTGCAGTAATTACACATTGCATTTCAATCTTATGATGACCTTCATGGGATGATTATGATGGCGTAAATATGTTTATAATTTATATACAGTATAACTCCTCTAAATAGACCATTTAATGAATAAACATGGGTGTCTGTATAATCAGATGGTTGCTTAATGCAGGTTAAAAGTAATGCAGAAAGCTCCTCTAGGAGCTTTCTGCATTACTTTTATCCTGCAATAAGATACCACCTGCATCTAGCACCCAGAATTATACCTATTTTAGGTGGTCGCATTAGTGGGGTTTTACTGTACATCCTTTAACCCTTTCCCTGCTCTATGTTTATTTCAAATTTCAATACCTACTGAATATTCATAGGAAAATAGTTATAATGAAATATGGAAGGTGGAACAGTGTAGCCATTTTAGAAACTAAAGAAACAGATCTTTCAAATTCCATCAGGAGCCTCTGATCTGGGTCTTCTCTGTTTGCAAATGCGTGAAAACACATTTATATGAAGGAAAGGGTTAACCCTTTTTCTCATAAATATTCATGAAAGAAATAATGACATCAAGAACATTAATCATATCCTAATCTACCATTAATTCATTGAACATTGCAGTCTTAACCCATTACCTTATAGGCTATTTTTAGACCAACCCTCTTTGAATAAACCTACCCAAAAGGAGCATTAACTAGAGAAAAGGAAAATTTTAGAATTGTCTAGTTCTGAAACTATTGTGATAAATAGAGCATTTGCTCCTATGGAGCAAATTCTCTATTTATCACAATGGTTTCAAAGAGTGATTTTACAGAGACGTCAAAAGGCGTCATTATGAGGAAATGGATTAAAATGCAGGTGGTTGCTTAATGCAAGGCAAAAGTAATGCAGAAAGCTCACAAAGGAGCTTCCTGCATAATTTTGACCTGCATTAAGCTATATATTTATCACAATGGTTTCAAT
Source organism: Azorinus chamasolen (assembly GCA_963576725.1). NCBI lineage: Eukaryota > Metazoa > Mollusca > Bivalvia > Cardiida > Solecurtidae > Azorinus > Azorinus chamasolen. The sequence continues at coordinate 53,614,672 of OY755239.1, read as the reverse complement.
ACCACACAATTTTAAAATTTTCCTTTTTTAAAGTTATTAAATGTTCGTTTCAGTAGATTTATTCAAAAGAGATAAGGTCTAAAAATAGCCTGTGGGGTAATGGGTTAAGACAGGTTCTATTGCATATGCCCACAGGAATAGCTGGCTATGGAAGAAACAGTAGAATCTTATCTACGTAATTATATTAGCAAACAGAGCAGACCCTCATCAGAGCAATCTGATCTGGGGTCTTCTTGTGAAAAATTAGTGAATTACAGTCTTTTTTAACCCATTCCCTCATAGGCTATTTTTAGGTACGTCCTCTTTGAATAAATCTACCGAAAAGGAGCATTAACTAGAGAAAATGAACATTTTAGAATTTTGTAGTTTGAAACCATTGTGTTAAATAGAGCATTTGCTCCTTTGGAGCAAATGCTCTATTTATCACAATGGTTTCACAAAGTGACTTTTACAGAGACGTCAAAAGTCGTCAATATGAGGGAAAGGGTTAATATTTCCTCATTCAAAGGTTTACAGAGAATTATAATGTTGAATCTCTAACCATTAGGGCAGTAATGGTGAGGTGGACATATGATCTGGTCAGGCGTTGAGCCACTGGTACAGTAGTAGCCAGCTGGACATGGGTCACACTCCCATTGACCAGTTGTGGTAGAGAAAGTGCCCTGATCACATGGAGTCGGTGCAGCTGATCCCTCTATACAGTAGTAGCCAACTGGGCACTCAAAACCTGTGAATAGATACATACAATTAACATAAGAATCTGAATCTCAAAATCTCTACAGTGATATCATGAATATGTATATAAGAAATAACTAGAATTACCACTAAAGATGATGAATACCCCCACTAGCACATTTGACACAGAGATGGGAGTTATAGAAATAAATCACTACAATATCTGCTAAAGTTTAGAAAAAACTCTGGAAAACCTGAAAATTTGTAAAAATGCTCTAATTCCGTTTAAAATCAATGTAGTGTAACAAAATTCAAACTTGATCTGTAACTCATTATTATAAAGCTACATACCAAATATCACATCAATATCTGCAAGGGTTTAGAAAAAAACTCCGGAAAATCTGAATTTCTGGAAATTTTCTAAGTAAAATCACTGTATTTCAGTGAAAAATTAATGAAGCGTAATGAAATTCAAACTTGATCTGTAACTTATTATAACTAGAACTGTAAGCCAAAGGCTAACTAATACCCCCCACCTGTCTGCTTTTCAGAACACCTATCATCAATCTGAACATATGTACATACAGAAACATGAAGAGATTTAAAAACAGTACATGCCCCAACCTAATTTATGTATAAAAATGAAGAATAATTCAGAGAAACAAGACCGTTTCATGAGGTTTTTGTCAAATCCAAAGTTAAAAAACTAGGTACCTTTTCAGAAAAACATTAAGTTCAAGGAAAATAACTCTGACAAAAACTATTCAACCAGACCCATATTTGAACTTAAGCTGTACCACATCAAGATTTAGCTTTATTGCAAATATGAAGTTAATATCTCCAACCACTTCCAAAGAAAGACCAGAAAATTGAAAATTTGACAAAAAAATAAAGTTCAAGGGTCGTAACTCTGGCAAAAATTATTCAACCAGACTGAGATTGGGAATTAAGCTGTAATTCATCTAGAGTTAGCTTTATGCCCAATATAAATTTAATATCTGCAACCACTTCCAAAAAAAGTCTGGAAAATCCCAAATTTGAAGAAAAAATTAAAGTTCAAGGGCAATAACTCTGGAAATACTTATTCAACCGAGCTGAGATTGTATCATAAGCTGTAACTTATCTAGATTTAGCTTTGTACTAAATATTGAGTTGATATCTCGAGTCACTTCCATAAAAAGTCCAGAAAACCAGAAAACATTGGTAGGGGACTAAAAAGGGAAGATAACTCCTGAAGTAGTGGTCCGATCATAACGGAAATATGCGGTGCACAGGTATATATGGTCATATGGCTATATATGAACTTTCAACAAAATTGAAACAAAACTGTAGAAGAAGAAGGCCGGACAAAATTGTGTCCACGGACGGACAGACGGACGGACGGACGAACTGATTCCAGTATACCCTCCCCCCCAAACTTCGTTGTGGGGGGTATAATAAAGCCACATACCAAATATCACTTCAATATCTGTAAAGATTTAGAAAAAAAACTCCGGAAAACCTGAATTTCTGGAAAAAATTTAAGTAATGAAAAATCAATGAAGCGTAATGAAATTCAAAATTGATCTGTAATTCATTATAATAAAGCCACATACCACTTCAATATCTGTAAAGGTTTAGAAAAAAAACTTCGGAAACTGAAAAATAACAAAGGAGAATAACTCCAAAATACTGAAGACAGAGTTACAAACCTTGTGCACTGCACTTTTGGTCAATGTAATCTATCTATGTATGAAGTTTGAAGTCATCAGCTTTTATACTTTAGAAGTTATGATCTGGACAAGCCGGACTGACGGACGGACCGACAACCGGACAGACATGGTGACTCCAGTATACTCCCCAAAACTTTGTTTGTGGGGTTATAATGATGTCAGGAATATTTATTAGATGAATTTTAACCTTTTACTCCACATATACATCTTTCTAAGCATTTGCAAACAGGGCAAACTAAGATTAGATGGCTCCTTTAGGTGCCATTTGATCAGAGTCTGCTGTGTTTGCTTATAATATAATATAGACCTGGGTCTATGCTTATAAAACCTTTAATTGAGTCTGAGTTCGTTCTCAAGTTTTTGATTGGTCAGATTTGAGCCTTTGGCTCAAATCTGACCAATCAAAAGCTTGAGAACTCAAATCTGACTAATCAAAAGCTTGAGAACGAAACTCAGACTCAACTAAAAACTTTATTAGGATGGACCCTGATTCTACAGTTTCTGCTATAGCCAAAATGTCCTGTATCATGAGTCATTATAAAACTTTATCCAATTATTATTGTTCATGGTGTCATTATTTCTTACAAGAATATTCATGGAGTACAGGCTTAAATATTTTATTAACCCTTCCCTCATAGGCTATTTTTAGATGCAACCACATTGAATAAATCTACCCTAAATGAGCATTAACTAGAGAAAAGGAAAATTTAAAGTTTTGTAGTTTGAAACCACTGTGATAAATAGGGCATTTGCTCCAATATAAATGCTCTTTTTATTTATCACAATGGTTTCAACAGATGATTTCTACAGAGGCGTAGAAAGGTGTATTTATGGAGGAAAGGGTTAAAATGGCATCAGCATCCACAGAGCTACAGATACGGGTGCATACCCGAAAACTAAAATCATCATTTCTCCACCAAACCCTATACTATGTCCACTCTTTAGTTACATCTCAAAGAGGCGATTCTAAAAAATTGGTCACACTATTGGGTTTGGTTGAGAACTAAAGAAGCTATTGTTGAAAACAAAGCTTTATGATCCTGAGACTGATCATAAAATTTCTCTTTTTTGAGGAACATTGGGCCAGGACTTAACCTATTACCTAATAGGCTATTTCTAGACCCAAACTCTTTGAATAAATCTACCAAAAAGGAGCATTTACTAGAGAAAAGAAAAAAATAGTAGAATTGTGTAATTTTAAAACCATCGTGATAAATAGAGCATTTGCTTCATAGGAGCAAAAGCTCTATTTATCACAATCGTTTCATAAAGTGACTTTTACAGAGGTGTAGGAAGGCATATATAATTATGGAGGAAAGGATTAATCCTTTACCTCATGAATATTCAAGCAAGAAATAATGACATCATGACTATTTATTAACCCTTTCCCTGTTCAATATTTGTATAAGAAATAGTGACATCACGGATATTTATCACTTCTTTATAATGTAAACTTTTCAAGGAAAACTGTATAATCAGATCTACATCATTTCAAAAGCAAACAGAGTAGACCATGATCATATGAAAGAAAGGATTATATGAATTGTTTGTCCATGGCAGGAAAATGTAAAATCAGATCTAGATTAGTCTTTCAAAGGCAATCAGAACCTGGTCAGACTGGTCCTACAGGAAGGCATCTCTTACAGGTCAAGTCCCTTTACTCCATAAATACACCTTTCTATGGCTTTGCAAACAGACTAGACTCAGATCAGATGGCTCCTGTAGGAGCCGTCTGATCTGGGTCTACTCTGTTTGCAAATGCATTAAAACATGTTGATATGAAAAAAAGGGTTAAAAATGTTATGCCTCTGGGGGCGTTGATTACAAATAATATGGCATGACTCTTATCTACAGCTCTACAACACTCACCTGTAGGTGTCGCTGTACTAATGCTCTCGTTGTCTGGACAATAGTAACCACGTGAGCAGTTGCCGGTCGGGGCAGAAAGTCCATCACTTTCACAATAATAACCACCAGTGCAAGAGGTGCAGTCAGCAGCAGACGCGCCACCTGTAAAAATAAAAAGGAATACAGAAGCATTCTGTTTTACTTTCACCTTGCTTGAAGCAGCCACCTGCTCTAAATACCAACTAATTAACACAATTTAGTGGTCGTTATAAAGAGATTTTACTGTATACAAATTTCGTTATTTTGAAAGGCTACCATAGTACAGTTTTGCTATTATGACTGGCTTACTATTGCAGCTGCTTTTTGAAAGAACTGTTTGGTTTTATACATATTCAAAATGTCGCAACGTCCAATATCATGGGCAACCCAATTTTCTGTATAACGTTCATATTTCAAAGAACTGAAAGATGATTGCTTATTAACACCCATTTATATTTTCACACTTGACTGGCATTCCTCTAATCTGAGGCAGCTGCCAATTTTGGGCGAAAATAGCAAAGAAACTTGTGAAAACAGGAGTTTGTTGACAACAAGAATTAGACCTCTGTCTTGTCCTCTCTTTTAAATCTTTACTCTATGAATATTTATGCAAAAGTGATGACATCATGAATGTGAATTAACAGAATTTCTATAATCACTATTAACAAGGGGAATTTTTATACTGACAACAACTGAAGAATTTAAGACCTGTATCATTATCATAAGCAAACAGAGCAGACCCAGATCAGACAGCTCCTATAGGAGCCATCTGATCTGGGTCAACTCTGTTTGAAAAGGCATAGAAAGGCGTATTTATGAGTAAAGAGTTAACCTACAGCTCTGCTGAAGCTTGACTTACCTGTTGTGCTTCTGAATGTTCCAGCTGAACAGTTGACAGGGTAATCCGTGCCGGATGGGCAGTAGGTACCAGTGGGGCATGGACCATTGCTGGGATAACTGGTGGAAGCCCCTGGTGCACTTGAATTAGCACCACCCTGGCAGAAGAAACCTGCTGAGCAGTTACCTGAGGATGAATGGTGAAAATAATGTTTTATGTGAAACTTTAAAGTTTATCCTTTACTCAATGAATATTCAAAAAAGAAATAATGAGATCATGAATAGCCAATTGCACATATTTTTAAAACGACATACATTAAAACCTCTCTAAAATGGCAGCTGAATTACATCAAATATTTTGTGTTAAATGCAGGTGACAGCTTAAAACAAGTTGAAAGTAAAACAGAACGCTCCTAAAGGAGCTTTGTTTTACTTTCACCTTGCTTTAAGCAGCCACCTACCCTAAAGACCAACTAATTAACACAATCTAGTGGTCGTTATAGAGAGGTTTATGAACATAGGAATTTTTGATCATGGTAGAAATGTAGAATCAGATCTATATTATCACATTCCTCCCTAGTGACACATTTTGGCACCTCTATAAAAGACATATTTTGAAACCATTGTGATAAATATTTCAAATAATTTGGCCATTGACATAAGACTGTATAATCATGGTAAGAAAGAATAATATCATGAATATTTATTTGCTGAAGTTTTATAATATAAGATTACTAAAGAAATTTTTGTTCTGAAAAAAACAACCCAACAAAAAACACTGTAGAATCAGATCGACATTATGTCATAAGCAAACAGAGAAGACCCTAATCAGGAGACTCCTATAGGAGCCATCTGATCTGGGTCTACTTTGTTTGCAAATGTATGAAAAGGCATTTATATGAGGCAAAAGTTTAATGAAACATGGATGTATATACAGACCATCTGGAACAGAGTTTCCTGTTCCCTCACAGTACAATCCCACCGAGCAGTCAATACAGTCTGATATGTCACTCCTTCCTGTGTCGTTGTTGAAGGTCCCAGCAGGGCAGGGCACTGGATTAGGGTCGCCAAATACACAATAATGACCTATGGCAGAAAATATTAATGTCATGACAGTACCAGTAGGGCAAGGCAATTCTTTAGGATTCCCAAAACATAACAATGACTTAGACAGAAATTATAAGTGACGAACTGAGAAATGTTCAAAATGTGATAGTGTCATGTAAACTGAGTTTAAAATACGAAACATTGTAACCACAATATGTATTGACGAAGATACAGTAAAACCTCTCTATAACGGCAACTAAATTGTGTTAATTAGTTGGTATTTTGGGCAGGCAACTGCTTAAAGCAAGATGAAAGTAAAACAGAACGCTCCTATAGGAGCGTTGTTTTACTTTCACATTGCTTTAAACAGCCATCTACCTTAAAAATACAAAATACTTGATGTAATTCAGAGGCCGTTATAGAGAGGTTTTACTGTATATTTCTATATACACACATCTATATTTAGTGTCCTCAGTTTTGGCCTTTAGCCATACAGAAAACAATGTCTATGAACAATTTATTATATTGTTCATTTCATGAACTAACACTACATACCTGTCATACAGACGTCTGGTGACGTCATATTATTTTCCAGACACATGAATCCAGCAGGACATGTGGTACAGTTACTCTGTCCCAGACTAGCCTGGTACGTGCCCGGGGGACACGCCTCCTCCTGAAGGGTGCCTTGCTCACAGAAGAAGCCTGCTGGACATATGTAGCCTGTCACATTGTCATTTGGAGTCGGAGAACTACTTCCCTCTAAGCAGACAAATCTGTAAAATTTAAAGTCTGATTTCAATTTCTTAATGAGTCCAATATAAAAGACTATTAAGGAGCTGTAACATTTACATGGCTGATAAATGGGATATTTTCAGAATTTATGAGATGACAATGACACGATTTTGTGCTGTTGTGAGTCGTCTGATCTGGGTCTGCTCTGTTAGCTTGGAAAATAATATAGATCTGATTTTATAGTTTATGCCATGGCCAAAAGTTCCCTGTGTTCATGAGTCACTATGTTAACGAATCAGTTAACATTTTCCCTCATATAAACGCATTTTCACACATTTGAAAACAGAGTAGACCCAGATCAGATGGCTCTTGTAGGAGCCGTATGATCGAGGTCTGCTCTGTTTGCAAATGTGTGACATAATATACATGATATAAATCCAGGTCTACAGTTTTTGTCAGAGCAAAAAATATCTCTTGAAAATTTAAAAAATACAGCTACTAAATATTCATGATGTCATTATTTCTTACATGAATATTGAACAGGTAAAGGGTTAGTAAATCTTCATTAAGTCATACTCTCATAAACATTGAACAGGTAGTTGCCTAACCCATTCCCTAACAGGTAGTTGCCTAACCCATTCCCTAACAGGTAGTTGCCTAACCCATTCCCTAACAGGCTATTTTTAGATCCATCTACTTTGAATAAATCTACCTAAAAGCTGGCTAAAAGGAGTATTAACTAGAGAAAAGGAAAATTTTAGAATTTTGTAGTTTGAAACCATTGTGATAAATAGAGCATTTGCTCCTATAGGAGCAAATGCTCTATTCATCACAATGGTTTCACAAAGTGACTTTTACAGAGGTGTCAAAAGTCGTCAATATGATGGAATGGGTTAAAAAGGTTAAAGGTCAGTATAGACAGGTTTTACTGTACTTTTTCACAAGTGTAGAGTTACATACCCTTCATCACACACTGGCATGGTGTCGTTGGTTTTGACATTAGCAAGTACATTGCAGTAGTGTCCTGGCAAACATGGTAGACAGTCGGACTCGCCGGTGACCCCAGTGCTTCTAGAGAAGGTTCCAATGGGACAAGGATTTGGGTAGGAAACTCCAATAGTACAATAGTATCCCATGGGGCAGATATCATTGCCTGTGTAGGTACTGTTGGAGGCATTGACCTGTATGGAACAGCAAAATAATATCAGCAACTGGGTTGGAATAAAAAAAGAAATCCTAAGTCTTGAGACTCAAATGTTCCTATCTATACAGTACACCCCCTAGGAATTCTAGCAGAGAAGAATTTAGACATTTTTAGGCAGGTGGCTGCTTAATGCAGGGTGGAAGTCATGCAGAAAGCTCCTCTAGGAGCTTTCTGCATGACTTTCACCCTGCATTAAGCTACCACCTGTCTCCAACACCTATATTTACTGTTCAATAAATAATACATATTTACACACCCATTCCCCTCTCTACCAATTTGTAAAGCTGAAACTTTTTTCAATTTGATTATACCATTTTGATAACTTAAAATTTCACTGACAATGGCAAATAGTAAGGACACTGATCAATTACTATTGTTGGTGCACTTTGACCGGGATCTGCATTATTTGCTTAACCCTTTACATCATATGAGTGCATTTTTTATGCCTTTGCAAACAGAGTAGACCCTGATCAGAAAGCTCCTATATTTATATACATAAATATTGAACAGGAAAATGGTTAGCATTTTAATTCATTTCCTCATTATTGTCACTTTTTTGAAACCATCGAGATAAATAGGATATTAAATTTTGCTTACTGAATTTTCATAATGGTATTACCGGTATGTACACAAGACATTTTGGTAATGGAACAAACTGCACAGATCGATCTAAGATAATTTCATGGGCAGACACAGCAGACCCTGTAGGAGCCATCTGTATCCATGTTTATAAAACTTTTAGTTGAGTCTGAGTTCGTTCTCAAGATTTTGATTGGTCAGATTTGAGCCTTAGGCTCAAATCTGACCAATCAAAAGCTTTAGAACTCAAATGTGACCAATCAGAAGCTTGAGAACGAACTCAGACTCAACTTAAAAAGTTTTATAAGCATGGACCCTGATCTGGATCTGGGTCTACTCTATTTACAAACGAGAAGTGAAAAAACATTTAAATGAAGGAAACTAAAGACTGAAAGATGAAGCAGGTTTGCCAAGACAGTGAGTATTGTTGAGTATTGTTCATAAGTAAAATTGTCTAATTTTGAGTAAATCTTACATTATGGTTAAATGGATTGGCTACTTCAGCACCACCAGTGCAGTAGTGACCAGCTGAACAGTTTCCTGTTGGAGTTATAAGACCTTCTGTGGCACAATACATGCCAGCAGTACATGAATGGCAGTCGGCTGCGTCAATGAAGTTCTCTGAATCTCCAAATGTTCCTATTGGACATGGCTCAGGCACACTTGTTCCGACAGGACAGTAATTGCCCATGGTGCAGTTGGCTGGAGTTGTAATTGGGCCACCTAAAGCAATAACAATCATTATAATTACTGTCCTATGGTGCAGTTGGCTGGAGTTGTAATTGGGCCACCTAAAGCAATAACAATCATTATAACAAAATCATGATTATTTCAACCAATAATTGTACCAGTAGTCAGAAGAAATAACACACAAACCAATTGTAATGCAGTAAAACCCCTCTAAACTGGAATTCTAGTAGAGGAGGATTTAGATACAGTGAAACCTCTCTATAACGACCACAAAATTACATCAAGTATTTTGTGTTAAAGGCAGGTGGATGCTTAAAGCAAGGTGAAAGTAAAACAGAACGCTCCTATAGGAGCGTTCTGTTTTACTTTCACCTTGCTTTAAGCAACCACCTGCCCAAAATACCAAATAATTAACACAATTTAGTGGTTGTTATAGAGAGGTTTTACTGTATTTCAAATGAGAGCTGCTTAACCCTTTACTCCATAAATACACCTTTCTACACCTTTACAAACAGAGCAGGTCCAGATCAGATGGCTCCTAAAGGAGTCGTCTGATCAGGGTCTGCTCTGTTTGCTTATACATGTAACATAATATAGATCTGATTCTACAGATTCATTTATGGCCAAAGTATCATGACTGTTTTGTGTTCATATGTCATTATAAAAATGAATCTAATTAATATTCATGATGCCATTATTTCTTGCATGAATATTCATGGAGTAAAGGGTTGACCGTTCCAATTCTCATTAACCTTTTGACACTGGGTAAAATTTGTGAGATGATTTTGAATGACAAACAGTGCAGACCCTCGATCTACACTGTTTGCAAATGACAGTACACTTGGTTCTTGTATCCAATGGTTAACCCTTTCCCTAATATAAACGTGTTTTCACGCATTTGCAAACAGAGTAGACCCAGATCAGACGGCTCCTAGAGGAGCCGTCTGATCAGGGTCTACTCTGTTTGCTTATAGAATTTGATAGATCTATTTCTTTGCTTTCTAAAATGTCTACAATGTTCCACCTTCCATATTTCTTTGTTACTTTTTTATCCAGGAATATTCAGTAGGTATCAAAATTTGGAATAAACCTAGAACAGGGAAAGGGTTAGGCTGCCACCTGTTTAAGACAGATATGTATACCAAATTGAATGTCCAGTTCAGAGGGTTTTTTACTGTATACAAATATGGTACAAAATAAAACTGTTGTTACCTTTAGGAGTCTGCACTGTTTGCTTATAAAACAGATTCTGTCAATATGATTTTTTATCAAACAATCCCATGGTCATTATAAAATTCAGTTAAAAATATTCTCTTAAATGAATATTCAATGGTTAACCCTTTACTCCATGAATACTAATGTAAGAAATTATGAAATGAAAATTAATTAGATTAATCATAATAATATCATATGAACAGAGTTTAATGTGGCCAAGGCAGACACAATACAATTAGATATATATTATAACATAAGCAAACAGAGCAGAACCAATGAGACGGCTCCTATAGGAGCCACCTGATCTGGGTGTACTCAGTTTGGAAAAGGAGTAGAAAGATGTATTTATGGAGTAAAGGGTTCTGAAAGACAAAAATCTCCTTTGAAAACTTTAAGCATTTTTTCCCAAAAGAAGTAAATGTTAAGGTCAAATTACATGTACGTGTACAATGTATATCAATTATATCATAAACACATGTACATATAAAACAATGAAGATAATTTCTGATATGTCCTGAAATTGAAATAAAAGTACAGTAGAACCTCTCTTAAGTGGCCATTCAGTTATTGAAGAAAAAAAAGTCTTAAAAAGCAGGTGGCCACTTAATGCAGGCAAAAATAATGCAGAAAGCTCCAATGGGAGCTTTCTGCATTACTTTTGACCTGCATTAAGCAGCCACCTGCCTTACAGACCCACAATTAGTCCTCTTTTTGATGGCCACTTAAATAGGTCCTACTGTAGATCTGGTGTAACCTCTTTATGCTGACATCTTATCCCTTTACCTAATGACTATTCATCTTAGAAGTAATGACTGTATGAATATTGATATACAGTGAAACCTCTCTAAACCCGAAGTTAAATTTAGTATAAATTTTGGTCTTGGAGACAGGTGGCAGCTAAATACAGGGTGAAAGTCATGCAGAAAGCTCCTAGAGGAGCTATCTGCATGACTTTAACCCTGCATTAAGCAACCACCTGTCTGAAAGTATCTAAATTCTTCTTTACTGGAATTCCAGTTTAGTGAGGTTTTACTGTAGCTAAATTGTTATCCTGTCCTTATGATTAACCATTCCAGTGCGGGACCCGAGTCACTAATGTCCTTTGAAAACAATGTAGACCCAGATGAGAGGGCTCCTAGGGGAGCCCTCTCATCAGGGTCTGCACTGTTTGTCATGTTACACTTTTCTTTAGAAAACATCCCTAAATATTCACCATAAGCTTGACCTATTTGATTTTTGGAATATTCCATTTGAAAATTCAGCGTTGTAAGGGTTATGCGAAAATCTGACCATGGAACAAACTGTAGAATCAGATGTATATCATTTCATAAGCAAACAGAGCAGACCCTGACTAGATGAGGCCTACAGTCAGGGTCTAGTCTGTTTGCAAAGGAATTAACCCTTTCCCTCATATAAACATGTTTTCGCGTATCTGCAAACAGAGTAGACCCAGTTTGCTCTGTTTGCTAATGGAATTTGAAAGATCTGTTTCATTAGTTTCTAAAATGGCTAAAATGTTGTACTTTCCATATTTCATAATAACTATTTCCTCCATGAATATTCAGTAGGTATTGAAATTTGTAATAAACATAGAACAGGGAAAGTGTTAAGAGGTGTGTCTATCAGATATGGGGTTAACAGAAGTCTTACTATTGGTCTTCAAAACACTGGTGGTAGATTAATGCGGAGCAAAAGCAATGCTTCAGAAGGAGCTTTATGCGTTACTTTTGTTTTGCCAACAAAAGTTGACACCAGAATTAGCCCTTATCCTGCCAATTGCGACTTTGTTGTTGTTGTGTGAACAGCGTGGACCCAAATGAGATGCTGAGTAAGTAAGCATCTCATCAGGATCCAAGCTGTTTGACACTTGAACAACAGTTTCTCAAAAGCTATTTGAAATTGAAATAAGCAAAGGACTACTGGAGATCAGGGTGTTTGCCAGCAGGATAAGGGTTAAAAACAACCAATGTAGTGACTGCCTCAAAGACAACTTTCTGCATACATGCTAGTACATGTACAAGCAAAATATATATACAGTGAAACCCCTCTAAACCGGAATTCTAGTAGAGACGAATATCGATACTTTTACGCAGGTAGCTGCTTAATGCAGGGTGAAAGTCATGCAGAAAGCTCCTGGAGGAGCTTTCTGCATGACATTTTTATCCTGCATTAAGCTGCCACCTGTCTTTTCGACAGATATTCATACTAAATTTATTGTCCGGTTGAGAGGAGTACAGTAAAACTCCTCTAACATGACCACCAAAAAGATGTATAATTCAGGGTTTTAAAGGCAGGTGGTAGGTTAATGCAGGATGAAAAATATGCATTAAACAACCACCTGCTTTTGAATATATCTATACTTATTCATAAAGTGGTCATTTTAGGTGGGTTTTACAGTATGCAGGCCTCGCACAAACAGTTGGATATAACACACTCTAATTACCATTCAAACTAATGAATTAACCCTTTACTTCATGAGTACTCCTATAAAAATAACATGAACATTAGCTTAATTTTTTAAAATGGCTTAATAGACACCGGAAAATTTGCCAATGGCAGAAACTGCAGAAATTGATCTACCGTATTATTCCAAATAGACGCCCCTGCCCTAATAAAGGCCCCCGGCTATTTTTGTAGGAAAAATCTACTCACCAGGCTAATCTCAATGGAAAATCCAAATCCAAATCCATACAAATCCAGTATATCTTAATAAAATCCAATTAATCCAAAAGTTAAAATTATTTCAATGAACACTTAAATGTAACATTAACAAAAACTTCCGAACAATGGATTCAGGAAAAAGCTTACCTTAATAATCACCCCCCTTTTGGAAAATGTTAAGCCCCCGGGGCGTTTATTAGGAATAATACGGTATATACAGTAAAACCTCTCCATAACGGACACTAATTAGTTTTTTTTACTATTTGGTATTTGGGGTAGGTGGCCGCTTAAAGCAAGGTGAAAGTAAAACAGAACACTCCTTTAAGCAGCCACCTACCTTTAACACAAAATACTTGAAGTAATTTAGTGGCCGTTATAGAGAGGTTTTACTGAGGTAAAGAAACAGAGTAGAGACTGATCAAACTGCTCCTAAAGGAGCTGTCTGCATGATCTGATACTACTCTGTTTGCAAAGACATTTAAAGGAATACCTATGATGTAAAGGATTAAATCATGGATGGGAAGGGATGCATGTATATAAATACAAAAGCAAAGCAAGTGCATGCAGACACTCATCTGATTATTATGTCACTTCAAATATTACACATACATGTAGAGTACCATATCCTATATCATATATACAATAGGGTTGCTACATATGAGCTGCTACATATGAATTGCACTATGGCATATGAGTTGCACTGCTACATCTGAATTGCACTATGGCATATGATTTGCACTGCTACATATGAATTGCACTATGGCATTTGATTTGCACTGTTACATGTAAATATGAATTGCACTATGGCATATGAATTGCACTATGGCATATGAGGTGCACTGCTACTTATGAATTGCACTATGGCATATGAGTGGCACTGCTACATATGAATTGCACTATGGCATATGAGTTGCACTGCTACATATGAATTGCTCTATGGCATATGAGTGGTACTGCTACATATGAATTGCACTATGGCATGAGTGGCACTGCTACATATGAATTGCACTATGGCATATGAGTGGCAATGCTACATATAACTAGCACTACAACAAAAGGTAGCCTTATCTTTAGCCTTATCTTTTTACTTTAACATTGTTTACCAATTTACTTTCACATACAGTAGAACCCCTCTAATGCGACCACTTAATGAATAAACATTGATGTCTATATAAGCAGGTGGTTGCTTAATGCAGGACAAAAGTAATGCAGAAAGCTCCTTTGGGAGTTTTCTGCATTATTTTTTCCTGCGTTAAGCTACCACCTGCATCTAGCACCCAGAATTATACCTCTTTTAGGTGGTCGCATTAGCAAGGGTTTTTACTGTAGTTTATAGCAATTTATAATGCACTAACGCTGTAAGCAAAACATTAAAAGATACCCCTTAGCCCCTTATTCCCATCTTGGTTCCTAATGAAACAAACTAAAAAGGTCAACAACTCCTGTATTTGCTGTAAAGTCGGTGTCCTCAAAACATAGTTAACCTTTGACTTGTTATTATGATAGTAACTCCATGATACTCTGACCAAAACAACAAGAAAATTAAATGTGAAAACAGCAGAACCTCTCTAAGTGACCACTGAATTGATAAACATGGATGTCTTTAAAAGCAGGTGGTGGCTTAACTATTTCCTACATATAAACAGCCTTTCATGCCTTTTGTAAACAGGGTAGACCCAGATTAGATCAGGGTCAGCTCTTTTTGCTTAAGGTATAACATCGCTCTGATTCTACTGTTTCAGCCTGAGCAAAAATGTCATATGCCGTTATAAAAAAGAATCTACCGTAATTTATGCTGGTGATGTCATTACTTCTTAAATGAATATTACACAGGGAAAGCATTAGTGCAGGACAAAAGTAATGCTGAAAGATTCTGTATAACTTTCGTCCTGTATTAACTGATTCCTTTATACTGACACCTTTTGATGCATCTGAAAAAGCCATTTATTGAAACCATAGGAGCAATTATTGCTTTATTTATCACAATGGTTTCAAAACTACAAAATTTGATTTCTTTTTAGAAGATCTGTTCAAAGAGATTGGGTTTGTTAACCCTTTTTCTCATATAAGAGCATTTTTACACATGTGTTTCTTTACTTTCTAAAATGGCCACCTTCCACCTTCCATATTTCATTGTAACTATTTTGCCCATGAATATTCAGTTGGAATTCAAATTTGAAATAAACATAGAACAGGGACAGGGTTAAAGTCACCTGTCTCTAAGACCCAAAATTAGACCTCTTTTTAGTGGTTGCTTTAGAGAAGTTTTACTGCATTTTAACCCATTCTTAGGCTATTTTCAGACCTAACCTCTTTGAAAAAATCTACCAAAAAGGAGCATTTCTAGAGAACTTTTTTTTAGAATTGTGTAGTATTGAACACGTTCTGATAAATAGAGCATTTGCAGTTACAGAGGCGTCAAAAGGCGAAATATTATGGAATGGGTTAAACAGCATGCGCTGGAGGATTACAAATACAAATACAAATACAAGCATAAGCTCATGCACATGCACACAAAGGGATTCAAACTTTTACCATCACAGTAGACGCTTGCTCCTGGAAGTATGTTAATTACATGTATTACGAAATATTAAGATGATTTCAGTATACTTTTCCTAAATATTTATTATGGTACAAATAGGAACTATAAGATTTGAAAGACAATTCTGTAAAACCATGCACAACAATTAAATATGCTGAAAAGTTACATCTATATTAGAGTAATAAAGATAAAAAGGCATAATTTTAAGGCTGAAATTAACCCTTTCCCTCATACTTAAATTCTTTTGCTCCTTTGCAAATGGAATAGACCCAGATCAGAGGGCTCCTATAGGAGCCCTCTGATCTGGGTCTACACCAAATGCTTATAATATTATATTAGATCTGACTCTACAGATTCTATCAATACTAAAAAACATTCTGTGTACATATGCCGTTATAAAAATTCTACTGATAAATATTGATGATGTCATTATTTCTCACGTGAATATTGAATGGGGGGAAGAGTTAACCCTTTCCCTCATATAAACATGTTTTCACGCATTTGCAAACAGAGTAGACCAAGATCAGGTCTGCTCTGTTTGCTAATAGAATTTGATAGATCTGTTTCTTTACTTTTTAAAATGTCTACAATGTTTCACCTTCCATATTTCTTTATATCTATATTTAATGAATATTCACTAGGTATTGAAATTTGGCCTAAATGCAGAACAGGGAAAGGGTTAATACATAAGAAATGAGTAAACTATACACCTTGCAAATAGAGATAAGAAAGAAATCAAAAGTACTTTTATCAACATTATACAAGCAAATAAAAGACATAGAATATGAAAAATGAACATGTCCTTGTAATCCAATACAATACAATGAACCCTTTCCTCCATAAATACGCCTTTCTATGCCTCTGTAAACATCACCTGTTGAAACCATTGTGATAAATAGGGCATTTGCTCCTATATGAGCAAATGCTCTATTCATTACAATGGTTTCAAACTACAAAATTCTAAAAAATGTTCCTTTTCTCTAGTTAATGCTCATTTTGGGTAAATTCATTTACAGAGGTTGGGTCTAAAAATGGCCTATGGAGGAAAGTGTTAATTAACTTCAGTGAGCAAGCTCAAATACTCCACACTGTCACATTGTCTGAAAAAATGCCTCTGAAAATAAATTGAACTCATCCAAGCTTTTATTCATGACAATTCTTACAGCAAATTTGAGAAATATTGGTCAAGATATGAAATGGCTAGATGATCAACAATGTATTATGACACACGGATGGACTGACAGACTGATGGAAAGACAACCTACCCAGGGCGATATTACAGTAGAAACCAGCTGGACAGGCAAGACACTCCCACTGGCCAGAATTAGGCTGGTAGGTTCCATTCGGGCAGAAAACTGGTGTTGTTGACCCTGCTACACAGAAGTGACCGGCAGTACACTCCAATCCCATGGGTGTCAGTGAACTTTGACCTCCTGGGCAGTAATAGCCAGCAGCACACAGGCCACTTACTGCAGTAAGTCCAGTTCCTATTGATAAACAAAAACAAAATATAATGTACAGTAAAACCAGTCTAGAGCAACCACCAAAAATTAAGTATATTTCTGGATCTTTAACCCTTTACCTGATAGAAGCGGCTTTTAACGTGTTTGATTTATTCCTCCGCTGAAGAAAATAGTTCAAATTCATACAGTCATGAACATATTGCATAATAAATATTTTCTATAACCTAGTAGGTGGTAGCTTAAAGCAGGCTGAAAGTAAAGCAGAATGCGCCTTAAGGCGCATTCTGCTTTACTTTCAACCTGCTTTAAGTGGTCATATGTCTTCAAAACTAGAAACAGGCTATTGGGTAAAGGGTTAAGACAACTGTTAGCTTAATGTAGGATGAAAGTTATGCAGAAAGTTCACCCAGGAGGGCTCTGATATGGATCTTCACTGTTTGCAAATGCTAGTAAACTCATTTCCCACATCCAAAGATTAAACAATTAAAGCAATCTGATTGCTATCAGAGTAGACACAGATCAGATGGCTCCTTCAGGATCCATCTGAACAGCATTTGCTAATGCAATTATATAGATCTGATTTTTGTCTAAACCAACAATTTCCTTTTAAAATTTTACCTTTATAAACATTAAGTCAACACATATTCATTCATAAAGAGATCAATTCATGTATAAATGTTGGTTAGGGAAGGGTGGGGGTATGTAACAATGAGATTTACAGGGAAGGGTGGGGAGTATGTAACATTGAGATTTACCGTTACAGTATGATCCTGCTGTACAGTTGCTGCAGTAGGTCTCATCCTGGTTGTTCTGGTTGTTGGAGAAAGAGCCGGCTGGACATGGTGTTGGTTGCTCCCCACTCAGGCAATAGTGCCCTACCGGACAGGAGTACTGGAAGGGCGTGGTACTCACATTGTTGCAGTAGTACCCAGCAGAACAGTTTCCTAAAATAAGATTACACACTTTAACCCTACACTCCAGCAATACGCCTTTCTGCACTTTTTGCAAACAGAGTAGATCCAGATCAGACAGCTCCTGTTTGCAAATGTATAAACCTTTTAATGCCAGGCAAAATGAGAAAACTCAGATCAGATGGATCTTGTAGGAGTCTTCTGATCAGGGTCTGCTCTGTTTGCTTAAGAAATGATTTAGATTTGATTCTGCAGATTCTGCTCTGGTCAAAATTCTCCAAATCATTCACTTAAAGTTCCTAATAACATTATTTCTTACATGGATATTTATGAAGCAGTTGTTTTGAGCTGTCGATTCTGAAATGTTTTGCAATATACAGTAAAACCCTGATAGTTTGAACACGAAAACAAGTATCATTATCAGTCTTTAACCCATTACCTCATAGGCTATTTTTAGATACAACCTGAATAAATCTACCGAAAAGGAGCATTAACTAAAGAAAAGGAAAAAATAGTATTTTGTAGTTTGAAACCATTGTGATAAAAAGAGCATTTGCTCCTATAGGAGCAAATGCTCTATTTATCACAATGGTTTCACAAAGAGACTTTTTACAGAGTCATCAAAAGTCGTCAATATGAGGGAATGGGTTAAGACAGGTGAAAGCTTAATAGAGGGTAAAAGTCACGCAGAAAGCTCCTCGAGGAGCTTTCTGCATGACTTTCACCCTGCATTAAGCAGCCACCTGCCTAAAAAAGCATCAACTCTTCACTACTAAAAGTATCGAGCTATCACTCAAGTTCCAAGCTAGCACTACCGACCTGTAGGGGAGGCAAGACCTGGTGTTTCACAGTACTTTCCAGCATCACAGGCTGTTGGCTTGTAAGATCCTTGTGGGCAGTAGTAGCCCATTGGGCAAATGCCGCCATTTGTCATCAAGAAATCTGTGCATGTGCAGTCCCATGTTGGTGTACAGGTGTCATTTGAGTAGAGACCACTAAAATATTGAGAACCATAAAGATGTAACCCTTTCCTTCTTATAAATGCCTTTTTACATTTCCACGAACAGAGTAGATACAGATTAGACAGCTCCATTTTTTGCTTATGAAATTATATAGTTTAATGCAGGGCAAAAGTACTGCAGAAAGCTCATATAGGAGCTCTCTGCATTACTTTTGACCTGCATTAAGTTACAAACCTGCCTTACAAAACCATTATTATATGTAGATCTCTTTTTGATGACCGCTTAAGACAGATTTACTGAAACTTTCAGTGTCAAGAAACCAGTTAACTCTTTACTTAAAAAATACACCTTTGGAAACAAGAGTAAAACCAGATCAGATAGCTCCTGTTAAAGTCATCTGGGTCCATGCTTATAAAACTTTTAGTTGAGTCTCAATTCATTCTCAAGTATTTGATTGGTCAGATTTGAGCTCAAATCTGACCAATCATAATTTTGAGAACTCAAATCTGACCAATCAAAAGCTTGAGAACGAACTCGGACTCAACTAAAATGTATAGATTGGTATAGATCTGATTCTACAGTTTTGATCATGATCAACCATTCCTGTGTTTATACGCCATTATAAAAAATTATAAACAGTTTACCCTTTCCTTCATATGAATGCATTTTCACATATTTGCAAACAGAGTAGACCCAGATCAGAAAGCTTACATGACATAGATCGGATTCTACAGTTTTTGTCAGGAGCTGACTGATCAGGGCCTACACAATTTGCAAAGGCATTTGTAAGAAAGAAACAGTTTAAGTGGTTGCTTTAAAGAGATTCTACGGTACAAGGAAACAACAGCCTTACGTTGAGTTTGTAGTGCCAGGATCATAGGGTCTTGCGCTAGAGGCACCTCCTGCACACCAGAATCCTTCGTCACACAAAGCATCTGGGACAACATTTCCAGTTCCCTCACAGTAGTTACTTGGTGGGCATACTATACACTGAGTCTCATTGCTGGCACCTGAAAAGAAATGATCATTCTCCAACATATGAATAAATCATATTCTCAAACATGCTTGCTTGGTTCCAAAGTTCAACTATTCTGGTAAAAGCTGGAAATCAAGGCTATTTCAGAACTAAAATCTACTGAAAAGAAGCAATCACATGTTCTGTTTGCTTATTGTCTGCTCGGTTTGCTTATGAAATAATAAAGATACAATTTTACAGTTTCTGCCATGTCCAGAAGAAATATTCATGATGTCATTATTTCTTACATGAATATTCATGGAGTAAACAGTGAGTGAGTTGGGTTTTACGTCCGACCAACAGTATTTCAGTTATTTGCAGACGGCACCCGCATGAGACAAGTTATAGTGCTGCCTCAATGGAATACCCCTGCCGCAGGTACATGGCAAGGGCACCCCACCCAGTCACATTATCCTGATACCGGGTCGACCAGTCCTAGAACTACACCTTTAATGTTGAGCGTAGACAAGGGAGCAACTAGTACCAACTTTTAACGACTTTTTGGTCTGTCGCGGCCGGGGATCGAACCCACGACCTTCCGTACCGCAGGCGGACGCTCTACCACTGAACCACGCGGCCGGTGGAGTAAACAGCTTACCACCTCATACATTCCAGGTTCCAGATGTAACAAGAGCAGCCTAAACATTGTGCAACAATAAAAAATTTTTTCCAAACTCAACCAGTAGTTATAATTACCCATTAACCCTAACTGTGTGAGATATGAGTCCCTAATTAACCCTTCGCTTGCTAATCGGTCAATATACCTACCTGTAAATAGTGAAGTCCCAAATGAGACAGCTCCTGCAGGAGCTGTCTCATCAGGGTCTGCACTATTTACAAGTTTATTGTGCATCCAGTGCACTCCACAGCAGTGATTGCACAGCGCAATACTTGTACATAGTGAAGATATATGTAATTATACAACAGGGCATGGGTAAAGAAGGAGAAATGTATTTTAAAATTCAGCAAGCGAAGGGTTAATGTCCTTTGCAAACAGTGAAGACCCAGATGAGAAGGCTCCTAACTGTTTGTCATGTTACACTTTTCTTTATATTAATCCCTTAATATTCACCATAAGTTTGACCTGTTTGAATTTTGGAATAGTCCATTTGAAAAGTCAGCGTTGTAAGGGTTAACCCTTTCCCTGTTCTATATTCATCTAAGAAATAATGATATCATAAATACTTATTAGCTGATTTTTTGTAATATATTCTTTTCAAGGAAACTTTTTGAGAATCAGATCTGTAACATGTTAAAAAGCAAACAGAGCAAACCCTGATCAGATGGCTCCTATATGAGCTGTCTGATCTGGGTCTAATCTGTTTGCAAGTGCATGAAAAGGCATTTATATGAAGGAAAGGTTTAACCCTTTGCTCTATGAATATTCATGTCAAAAATAATTATTTATGACTACAGTAAAACCTCTCTATAACGGCCACTAAATTGTGTTAATTAGTTGGTATCTAGGTCAGGTGACTGCTTAAAGCAAGGTGAAAGTAAAACAGAACGCTCCTATTGGAGCGTTCTGTTTTACTTTCACCTTGCTTTAAGCAACCACCTGCCTTTAACACAAAATACTTGATGTAATTTAGTGGCCGTCATAGAGAGGTTTTACTGTATTTTATTATGGCATCATGAAAAGGGGAATATTTACTACAACAGAAATCGTAGAAATAGATCTCTGTTACTGCACAAGCAAACAGAGCACACCTTGATCAGACAGCTCCTACAAGAGTAATCCGATCTGGGTCTACTCAGTTTGTAAAAAGTCACTGAGGCTGTCTTTATATGAGTAAATGGTTAAAATATTCATAATACATATAGGTATGATTATTTATCGATAAAACTTGGTATTTTACCAGTGACATTATTGTAGGTTCCGGCTGGGCATGGGAACTCATTGGCAGCTGTTGTTGACTCGGGACAGTAGTGACCAGCTGGACAAGTTACTGGTGTTACAGTGTTGTTCAAGCAGTAGTAACCTGAAGTAGGTAATTATTTGGTTCACATCTGCATCATAGGACAGACATAATAAATCAAGTACAAAAAGGATCTTGAAATTCTGTTTATAAGAACAAGATTTACAACATCAAAAAAAACCTTTTTACATTCAAAAAATTGCTTGGTTTAAGATTGAAATTCCACCATCATTCTGTAAACAGGATATTATAATGTCTGTCTTATGACAAAATTTGTATTTTGAGATAAAAAGCATTTTCTAAATTGCTGATTTATGAATTGCAGGAATAAAATCCTCTGCAAATTGCTGCAAGTGTATTGCTGAAAAAGGGTACATACACACAAATTTTTAACAAGCAATAAAATCTTCCTATGCAGTATTCATCAATTGAACACATTGTACAGCAGAGCATAAAACAACCACAAAAATAGGTACATGTATAAAACAGGGCCTTAACACTTTACTCCCTGAATATTCATGAAAGAAATAATGACATCATGAATATTATTAATTAGATTCAGTTTTAAAATGGTACATGAAAATAGGATTTTTTTTTGTAAAAGCAGAAACAGCAGAATTAGGTCAATACTACTCAAGAAGCAAACAGGACAGACACTGATTAGACGGATCCTATCTGTCTGATATGAGTCTACTCTGTTTGCAAAGGCATAGATAGGTGTATTAATGGAGTAAAGGTTTAAGACAGATGGCTGCTTAATGCCGAATCACATTTATGCAGAAAGCTCCAGCACTTTCTGCCTAACTAACAGCCTGCATTAAGCAAACACCTGCTTTAACCAATCCCTTCATAAAAACATTTTTCACGCTTTTGCAAACAGAGTAGATCCAGATCAGATGGCTCCTGTAGGAGCCATCTGATCAGGATCTGTTCTGTTTGATTCTGAATTTGTGAAACATCTGAATCTTCAGTTTCCACCATGACCAGGAACTCCTATGTTTATATGCCATTTGAAAAGATCGGCTAATTAATATTCATGATGTCATAGTTTCTTACATAAATAGAGTAAAGAGTTAAGTGATAGGGTTCAGTGGTACAGCAGAACCTGACTTAACCCATTACCTCATAGGCTATTTTTAGATACAACCTCTTTTAATAAATCTACCGAAAAGGAGCATTTACTGGAGGAAAGGAAACATTTAGAATTTTGTAGTTTGAAACCATTGTGATAAAGAGAGCATTTGCTCCTATAGGAGCAAATGCTCTCTTTATCACAATGGTTTCACAAAGTTACTTTTACGAAGTTCTCAAAAGTCGTCAAAATAAGGGAATGGGTTAAGCGACCATTCATTTATTGAGGCAGAGCACAGAAGTCATAGACAGCAGATGTTTGCTTAATGCAGGGCAAAATTAATGCAAAAAGCTCCTAAAGACCCATAATTAGACCTCTTTTTGATGGCCCCTTAAACCTTTCCTTCATGCAAATGCCTTTTCATGCAACTGCAAATCAAGGCAGACCCAGATCAGACGGCTCCTAGCCTTCTATAGGAGCCGTCTTATCAGGGTCTGCTCTTTTTGCTAATAGCATTGATAGATCTGTTTCTTTAGTTTCTAAAATGGCTACAATGTTCAAACTTCCATATTTCATTATATCTGTTTTGTCCATGAATATTTAGTAAGTACTAAAATTTGGAATAAATATAAAGTAAAACCTCTCTATAATAGCCACTAAATTACATCAAGTATTTTGTCTTAAAGGCAGGTGGTTGCTTAAGACAAGGTGAAAGTAAAACAGAACGCTCCAATAGGAGCGTTCTGTTTTACTTTCACCTTGCTTTAAGCAGTCACCCACCCTAATATACCAACTAATTAACACAATTTAGTGGCCGTTATAGAGAAGTTTTACTGTAGAACAAGGAATGGGTTAAGACAGGTTCCACCGTAATTGGAATAAATTACCAAAGACTCAGAAAGATAGCAATTTACCTGCTGTACATGGCAAGCATGCAGCCATTCCATCAGCTGAAGCATAGGTTCCTGGAGGACATGGACTGTAGTTAGAGGAGTTGCTTGGGCAGTAAGACCCAGCTGGACATCTGTCACCAGTTCCTGTATGGACCAGGGTGTTAGTGTCAGGACTCTGTAAGCTAACACCTGGAAATAGAGAATTCAGGGATTTAATTAACATGGCATAGCATACCTTTTACCTTTTGCGCATTTCTAAAGAGAGAAGATATAGATCAGGTCAGGTCTGCCCTGTTTGCTTATCAAGTTATATAGATACATGTATGATATTAGTTTAAGTCATAATCAAAAGCTCTCTTGTTCCATAACGCAGTTACAAAAAATCAGATTATAAAACTTTATAAAGTCTTTATTTATTTATCCCTTTCCTCCATAAATATGCCTTTCTACGCCTCTGTAAAAGACACTTCTTGAAACCATTGTCATAAATAGAGCATTTGCTCCTATAGTAGCAAATGCTCTATTTATCACAATGGTTTCAAACTACATGTACAAAATTCTCAATTTTACTTTTCTCTAGTTAATGCTCCTTTTCAGTAGATTCATTGAAAGAGGTTGGATATAAAAATAGCCTATTGTGGAATGGGTTGAAACCCTTTCCTTCATATAAATGCCTTTTCATACCTTTGTAAACAGAGTAAACCCTTGATCAAACAACTTACTGTAAGAGTCATATGATCAGGGTCTGCTCTGTTTGCTAATGAAATTATAATAGATCTGACTTTAGTTTCTACCAGTACCAAGACAACCCTGTATGCATAATTATGTTGTTATAACAATCCATCTTATAATTATGCGGTAACTTCCCATTTCGTCTACTTCCCATTTTGTCTACTATTTTGGCATTTGTTCCCATTTTGTCTACTCCTAATTTTACATCCTTTCCCATTTCGTTTACTGCTTATATTTTTCATGTCTACTGCTTATATTTTTATATCTTTGATCAATATTATACCATCTTCACATTAGGCAAAAATTCATGCATTTAAGGACTTTTTAATATCAAGTTATGTTTTTTTTTGTTTATCTTGACCCAAACTAATGATCTGGATAAAAACCCAAAACAGTTTTCTGTTGCAAAAATGCAGTAGAAATGGGAATAAACCAATTATGCATTATGTCACTATTTCTTACATGAATAAATATAGAACAGGCAAAGGGTTAATAAATTCAAACTACAATTCTCAAATGCCTTGTAGCCGTATTTACCAACAACACAGTAGTGTCCCGGAGAACATCCACCTGTCGGAAGCGTAAGTCCTGCCGTCTCACAGTAGCTACCGCCAGTACAGCTGCTACACTCAGTCTCATTGGCAAGTCCTACCATAGCTCCATATGTTCCTGAAACCAAATGTTAATGGCTTTATTCCAGCAAATATTTTGTTTGCCGTGCCCCCACCAAATGTGGATGGATTCCAAAGTAAGACCTGGACAGGTTTTCCTTAACCCTTTACGCCATAAAGATGTAGTAGCCATATGATCTGGGTCTGCTCTGTTTGCTTTTAATATAGATATGAGTCTACACTTTCTGACATGGAAACATTCCGGCGTACATGTTCTATTATAATCTAATTAATATTCATGATACCTTTATCTTGTACATGAATATTCAGGGAGTAATGAGTTAAACTCTTGTCTGTTGTATTTTTCTATCATGGTGTCAGATTAACCTCATCTCTCATGTGCTATTTTTAGACACAACCTCTTTGAATAAAAAATCTACCGAAAAGGAGCATTTACTAGAGAAAAGGAAAACTTTAGAATTATGTAGCTTCAAAACCATTGTGATAAATAGCATTTGCTCAAATTATCACAATGGCTTCCAAAAGTGATTTTTACTGAAGCATCAATAATATTATGAGGAAATAGGTTAAACCTGCATGTACTCCCAAGAATTTTCAAGTTAAAAAACTATGTATGTATGAATATTAATTTGTTGAATATTTAACCCTTTGCTTGCTGTTCACGTCAATATACCTACCTGTAAATAGTGAAGACCCAGATGAGACAGCTCCTGCAGGAGCTGTCTCATCAGGGTCTGCACTATTTACAAGTTGATTGTGCAACCAGTGCACTCCACAGCAGTGATTGCACAGCGATATGCTTGTAAACAGAGAAGATATATGTAATTATACAACAGGGCATGGGTAAAGAAGGAGAAATGTATTTTAAAATTCAGCAAGCGAAGGGTTAAAATGGCAAATGAACAATAACTATTTGTATTATTCTGTATGCAAACATATGCAAAGGTGTTAAAATGCGTGTCTATGTAGTAAAGGGTTAACTTTGGCCTGCATAAGTATGATGTGAATCATGTTAACATAAACACAAGAATAGTTGTTAATATTTTACTCCATAGATATACCTTTTTTCGGTCTTTTCTGCCATTGCAAACAGAGCAGATCCAGATCAGATGACTCATAGCAGCTGGTTGATCAGGTTCTGCTCTGCTTGCTTAAGATATAATATGTAACTGATTGTACTGTTTCTGCCATGGCCTAACTTTTTTGTGTCCACATACCATTTATGAAAATTCATGTACATGTAATTAATATTCATAATGTGATTATTTCTTACATACAATAAAACTTGACCTAACGGTCACCTTAAATGAACAGTCACCTCGTCTTAACGGTTAGTTTGAAATCCTCCCGACGAAAATCAGTCTATAATGCACCTGTTTTAGACGGTCACCTTCCTTCCGCGGCTAGCGGCCACCATATTTCACCCCAAACCCTATATTTCGACCCCATTAGATGGCCAGCAGACAGCCTGGCAGCCAGATTGAATGTGTGAAAACCCAATACACAGCCAGCTGACACATGTCAAAATGGAGATTACGCATCGTAACTTTCCGACATTACGGAAATCGCCGATCGAAATATCGTGACCGCTTCGGAAACTTCCGTTGTGTCGGGAAAGTGCATAGATTGGCCGCTTCGTTGTTTTTCGT
Source organism: Azorinus chamasolen (assembly GCA_963576725.1). NCBI lineage: Eukaryota > Metazoa > Mollusca > Bivalvia > Cardiida > Solecurtidae > Azorinus > Azorinus chamasolen. The sequence goes on along the minus strand of OY755239.1, from coordinate 53,587,640 downwards.
TATGTCGGAAGTGAACGAAATAAACCAAGCGATGACCTTGGCCTTAGGGCAAGATTATAATCGATGGCCTGATAATCCTTTCAACTCCTTTACCTGTTAAATATGCAAATATGGGGGTGTTGAGAAGTTTGTCTGCACGTTACCGAATCAAAAGAGATAACATCAAAACAAAACATTCACGCCTTTTCCAAACGTAAGTTCCTCACGTTAGAGAATCGAGCGAAGTGTAAACATACTTTGTATTTCCGGATGTGTCGAATGATTCTGCCTGATGTTTATTTTTCTTTTGTGCATGCAATTTACAGTACATGTTGTATTTTACCTGTTTTTATAAGGATAAAATACATAATATTTTGGATAAGGCATTAAAGTACATGTAGATATATTTTGCGTTTGTCTGACCAAACAGAAAAATCTCCCAAAATATCCACCCCTCAATTAAATGGTCACCTCGCTTAAGCGGTCAATTTGGCCCCACTTCCCTTGACTGGCCGCTTAACACAGGTTTTACTGTACATATTCATGAAGTAAAACGTTAAAAACAGTCATCAGTTCAAAAGATTATTACTATTCACAAAAAGAAAAATGTCTTACCAACTGGACAGTTTACTGGTGCCAGACCAGTTCCCGTAGGGCAGTACTGACCCTGGGGACAATCATTTACTGTTGATCCTCCAGTGCACTGGAACCCTGCTGGACACACATCACATGTGGCTTTCCCTGTCTCATTGGTAAAGGAACCTGGGTCGCAGATTGTGAAGGTTGCTGACTCCAACGGACAGTAGTAACCAATAGGACAAATATCTCCAGTCACACCATCTAAAGAGGCAAAAAGTTTCATTAAGCCTTTACGCCATAAATACACCTTTCTACTCCTTTGCAAACAGAGTGGACCCAGATCAGATGGCTACATGAACATTCACAGAGTAAAGGGTTAAAGCTTTTGATTATTCTACTTCTTGACAAAGCAAATGGAGTGTCAAGCAATATGAATGCTTGTGATGAGACACTGAAACACTCAATCTAAGATCTGGATCCAAACTGTCTGCAAATATTATTATAAATTCATTAAAAATGCTGACAGAGTTAGCCCTTTAATTGATAGAGATGCATATTTAAACATCTGCATACCCTGTCTTAAATGACCATTAACCCATTCCCGCATATTGACGCCTTTTGACGCTTCTGTAAAAGTCACTTTGTGAAACCATTGTGATAAATAGAGCATTTGCTCCACAGGAGCAAATGCTCTATTTATCACAATGGTTTCAAAACTACACAATTTTGAAAATTTCCTTTTCTCTAGTTAATGCTCCTTTTTGGTAGATTTAATCAAAGAGGTTAGGTCTAAAAATAGCCTAAGTGGGAATGGGTTAAATGACCATTAAAAAGGTCTAATTCTGGGTCTTTCAGACCTAATGCAGGTAAAAAGCAACGCAGAACGATCGTACATTCCTTCATGAAGCAACATGTAAGTATAGGCTTTTTCATATTCTTATGTTCATTCAGTTAGTTAATAGCCCTTTTCTTGATAGAGATACATATATTGTACAGTAGAACCCCTCTAAACTTGAATTCTAGTAGAGAAGAATTTAAATACTTTTAGGTGGGTGGCTGCTTAACCCATTCCCTCATATTGACGATTTTGGACGACTCTTTAAAAATCACTTTGTAAAACCATTGTGATAAATAGAGCATTTGCTCCATAGGAGCAAATGCTCTATTTATCACAATGGTTTCAAACTACAAAATTCTAAAAAAAAATCCTTTTCTCTAGTTAATGCTCCTTTTCGGTAGGTTTATTCAAAGATGTTTAGCAAAGAAATAGCATATGAGGTAATGGGTTAATGCAGGGTAAAAACTCAGCATTGAAATGGTCAACTCTTTCCTTCATATAAACACCTTTTCAAGCCTTTGCAAACAGAGTGGATCCAGATCAGATGGCTCCTGTTGGAGCCATCTGATTTAGGTTCTGCTCTGTTTGCTTATGAAATTATAATACATGCAGATCTAACTACAGTTTCTATCAATACCAATACAATGCTGTGTAAATATTAATAATTCAGCAGATAAATAGTTATAATATCATTTTTTCATACATGTATATTCAATAGGGATTAAAAGGGGTTAAGAACCCTTAACCCATTCCCTCATTGGCTATTCTTAGACCCAACCTCCTTGAATAAATCTACCGAAAAGGAGCATTTACTAGAAAATAGGATTTTTTAGAATTGTGTAGTTTTAAAACCATTGTGATAAATAGAGCAAATTCTGTATTTATCACAATGGTTTCAAAAAATAACTTTCACAGAGGCATAAGAAATTGTCAATATGAGGGAATGGGCCAAAGACGTCAATATGAGGGAATGGGCCAAAGACGTCAATATGAGGGAATGGGTTAAATCTACATACCTGTTGGATTTGAGACACTCGCATTTACTATACAGTAATAACCCGCATCGCAGCTGCCAGTTATGTTGTGTTTCCCAGTGCCCTCACAGTATTTACCTGCTGGACAGGACAAGCAATCAGACAGAGCCCCTTTACCTAGAACATAAATCAAAGACATATTAACAGAAGTGGTTTGATGAAATCTACTTAAATCCTTGGATGCTAAGTTATTGTCATCTGCAAATTACCCTAGGTATTCAAATAGACTAACTTAAGCAAATTGTGCAGACCCAGATCAAACTTGTACACTACAGTAGAACCCCTCTAATGCGAACACTAAATGAATAAACATGTGTGTCTTTAGCAGGTGGTTGCTGAATGCAGGACAAAAGTAATGCAAAAAGCTCCTAGAGGAGTTTTCTGCATTACTTTTGTTCTGCATTAAGCTACCACCTGCCTCTACCACCCAGAATTATACCTCTTTTAGGTGGTCACATTAGAGGGGATTTATTGTATTTGCTAATATGGTTGTGTAATTCAAAGTTATAGAGCATCTGCCAAATTAATTTATTCAGATTTACAAATTAGGTAATCAGTACCCACCATATAAAGGGCCATACAGCTTTAACCCTTACGATGCTGACTTTCCAAATGGACTATTCCAAAATTCAAACAGGTCAAGCTTAAGGTGAATATTTAGGGATTTTTCTAAAGAAAGTGTAACATGACAAACAGTGCAGACCCTGATGAGAGGGCTCCTTTAGAACTAGTCTCATCTGGGTCAACACTGTTGGCAAAGGACATTAATGACTCTTATCCTGCACAGTAAGGGTTAAGCAATAGACAGTGGAATTCGATATAATAGCTTAACCCTTTCCCTGTTCTATGTTTATTTCAAATTTCAATACCTATTGAATATTCATGAATAAAGTCGTTATAATGAAATATGGAAGGTGAAACTTCTTAGCCATTTTAGAAGGTAAACAAACAGATCTTTCAAATTCCATCAGCAAACAGAGCAGACCCTGATCAGACGGCTCCTCTAGGAGCCGTCTGATCTGAGTCTACTCTGTTTGCAAATGCGTGAAAACATGTTTATAATAGGGAAAGGGTTAATGCAGGCTTTCAGCATTACTTGCATCAAGTTGTCGTTTTGTACATATGTGACATGGTGAATTTTAGAACAATTTTGTATTACAAATTTTGGAATGGATCGAATTTTTATGTTATAGCAAAGATCATGTTATCTGAGTTGGAGTTCTACTATATTATTACCAGTATCAGGATTGTAGGTTCCAATGGGACATGGTGTTGGTGAAGTGGTTCCTTCTGTACAGTAATGGCCAACTTGGCACAGGTCACCATATGTTTGGCCAGTGGGTACAGCTATTATGGAGCCACTGGTACAGAAATAACCGGCAGAGCAGGGACCAGAAGGTGCAATCAGTCCCTCGCTGGAGCAGTAGGTTCCAGTATCACAGGAAGTGCATTCGGAAGAGTTGCCGAGACCTGTTACGTTGCTGTACGTTCCGACCGGACAATTTATAGCTGTGAAATAAAAGAAAACATGTACTGTACCCTGATTACACTTAGTGTTCGAACAGACAAACTTAGGCAAACAGAGAAGACACAGATTAAACTGCTGCTACTTGCTACTATGTCTGGTTGAGAGGAGAGAATACTGAAATAATGCTATACATTGCTAACTAGTTATTTATCAATTTTTCCCAATTACAGTAAAAACTTGATATTTCGAAATGTTATTAATGTAGCATTGATCCCTTTTTAGGCAGGTGGATGCTTAACCCTTTCGTTCTCAGCACTATTTTGGAAATTTGCATAATGTACTAATGTATTTAAGCACTAATACTGTGTTTGTTATTTGTCTAAGACCCATAAAACTATATACTATTGGAAAGGGTATGAATTTTTCTTTCGTATTTGCATATGCGAATTACAAAAAATCTGCATATAATTAATATTCATAATATGCAAATAAGCTCCAGCGACAGAAAAATGACATTTTATTGTTTTTCCTCTCATAAAACTGTTCAAACAGATTATTTTTGCAAATTTCAGTCCAAATAAGCTTTACTATGTTTTATTTAAGAAATAAATAAATTCATACCAGTGTTTTATTGTGCAATCGAACACTGGTAGGAGTTGAGATGTGTAGTAATTAAATTTAATTACTACGCATCTCAACGACTACCCGTGTTCGATTGCACGATAAAACACTGGTATAAATTTATTATTTCGATTCTAAGACTTCAATTTAACTATAATTTGCACCACCACAATGGCACTATGTTTCTTGTCGTACAAATTTTCGAAGCCATATTATGTCACATTAAGCCGTTACAGCGTGTGCTGTGTTTTATGCAGAATTCAAACATAGATACGTCAATTCTTTGTTTATGTAGATGTGTGCACGAGGTGTGTTAGAATTATATTTTATGACAAATGTCAAAGTTATTTGTAGTTTGGGGGGCTTTGTTTTGAAAATGAAAACAGATATATGAATCCTAATGGAACTGTTTGTTCATGGTTGCCACCAAGGACGGGGTTGTTTACAACTGTCCAGTGATCTAAATCACAACATTGATAGTCAGGATTTTGAGCCTGAGGGGGTCTGAAATGCATTTGCTGGGTTCTGGATCCGACTCAAGCATTTCTGCCGAGTACTTGTCTTCTAAGGCGATCTCACACTTTTCTACTACAACCAAGACCATGCCCACTCGCAACCCCTACCCCTGAGGCAGAAGAGAGGGGGCTGAACATACAGTGTCATCTGTTTCAGAGCTGTTCGAATCACTAAAGTACGATTCCCCGAAACAGACCCATCTTCTAAGTCGAAAAAATCAGTGACATCGCTATGAGAATCAATGGGCATTGATGACATGATTCGCTGAGCTTCCTCGGCAGAAAATCACACCCTTTGGGTCATTATTCGCCTTCAAAACCCCCCTCAAAAAACTGATTTTTTGTTTCGTTTTTGATATATTTGTTTACACAGACATTCACTTCCGCTTACACGGTGTCGTAGTACAAGTTTACTCGTTAAAATTGTCCGTTATGGTAATAGATCCAACAAACATATAGAAGCGCGCTTGAGAATGAAAGGGTTAATGCAGGGTGTAAGTCATGCAGAAAGTTCCTAGAGGAACTTTCTGCATGACTTTCATCTTGCATTAACCCTTTCCCTCATCTAAACATGTTTTCACGCACTTGCAAACAGAGTAGACCCAGATCAGACGGCTCCTAGAGGAGCCGTCTGATCAGGGTCTGCTCTGTTTGCTAATAGAATTTGATAGATCTGTTTCTTTGCTTTCTAAAATGTCTACAATGTTCCACCTTTCATATTTCTTTACAACCATTTTGTTAATGAATATTAAGTAGGTACTGAAAATTGGCCTAAATACAGAACAGGGAAAGGGTTAAGATGCCACCAGTCTGAAAGACTGATAATGATACTTGTTTTAGGTATTCAAACTATCAGGAGTTGAATATTTTTGTTCATTTTATATTCAGAATAATTTAAATATGATTCTAGTTTTTGCCAAGGCCTAACATTATCTTGTTCATATACCACTATTAAAATTCAATCAATTAATAATTACTCTTAAACTTTTTCTCCATGATGATTCATATCAGAAATAATGACATCATGAACATTTACTGTATAATATGCAATTTAACCCATTACCTCATAGGCTATTTTTAGATACAACCACTTTGAATAAATCTACCGAAAAGGAGCATTAACTAGAGAAAAGGAAAGTTTTAGAATTTTGTAGTTTGAAACCATTGTGATAAATAGAGCATTTGCTCCTATAGGAGCAAATGCTCTATTTATCACAATGGTTTCACAAAGTGACTTTTATAGAGTCGTCAAAAGTCGTCAATATGAGGGAAAGGGTTAATAATGGTATATGAAGACAGGTACAGACTGCCATAAGTAAATACAGCAGACCCAGATCAGATGGCTCCAACAGAAGCCATCTGATTTGGGTCTACAATCTTTGCAAAGGCATTAACCCATTACCTCATAGGCTATATTTAGACCCAACCTCTTTGAATAAATCTACCCGAAAAAGAGCATTTACTAGAGAAAAGGAAAAGTTTAGAATTCTGTAGTTATGAAACCATTATGCTAAACAGAGCATTAGCTCCTATGGAGCAAATGCTCTATTTACCACAATGGTTTCAAAAAGTGACTTTTACAGAGGCGTCAATATGAGGGAATGGGTTAAAAGGCATATATATATGCAGTAAAGGGTTACAATATAACAGATCTCATTTTCCCTTTACCTCATGAATATTCATACAATAATCTGATCTGGGTCTGTTTACAAATACTAGTTCACATGTTTCCTGGTTTCAAAGGGTTTAACCCTTACCTTCATATGTTTTCATGTATTTGCAAACAGAGTAGACCCCAGATCAGACGGCTCCTATACTAGACATCAAGATCCAAGCTGTTTAATTCTCTACTCCATAATTATGCCTTTCTACATCTTTGCAAACAGAGCAGACCATGATCAAACGGCTCCTGTAGGATCCAGGGTCTGCTCTGTTTGCTTATTATATAATAATGATATGATTCTACAGATAATGCAAGAATAGACAGATAAACAGATAGATGGACAGAAACACACTTACGGTTGAATGTTCCCACTGGGCAGTACTGTCCTTCAGGACATACATTGCCAGTTACACCATCAGTAGGCATGGAAGTGTTTGCTCCGCGATTACAGAAGTACCCTGCTGCACAATCATTCTCCGAAACTGTAAGACCATACTGTGAACAGTACTTGCCAAATAAGCAGTTTGTACACTCGCCTGAAGATAGAAAAAACAAATAAAAAATAAGCAAACTTAATCCTTCACCGTATGAATATTTATCAGAGCTCTAGATAAATGTGTGTGGAGAAATACCTTAATACTAAAATCGTCATTTCTCCACAAAACCCTATACTGCGACCACTCTTTAGAATCGTCTCTGAGATTTTATCTATAAGAGCCATCTGATCTGGGTCTACTCTGTTTGCAGATGCCTGAAACACGTTAACTTTATATTAGGGAAAGGGTTAATGTAGAATGGAAACAAAGTAGAAAGCTGCTTCCAGTCTGCATTAAGCTACCTGGCTTCTGTATTTTGAAAAAAAAACACACTTGTTTTATAGTTATTACATAGAGTTTTAGTTATTTTATTCATCACTAGTTTTCCCCTTGAAGGAAGGGGACAGATAATAGAGAGGGGGATTATATATAAGTGAAATAAGGTAATTAGACTAGCTGCGGTGTTATACAAATGGTGTCTGGTCAGAGTCTGAACTGTCTGAGAATTATTTGCAAACCACTTCTCTGATTTCTGAGTTACTCTCTCTCTCTCTCTCTTTTATCAGGGTTCATCTATCATCAGGTTCAAACTGTTTGAAATAAATTTTGTAAGCAAAAAAAAATAAAAATGTCTTAACTCTTTAACATCTTTGCAAACAGGGAAGATCTAGATCAGACAGCTCCTGTAGGACCCATCTGATCAGGGTCTGCTCTATTTGCTTATGACATAATCCAGATACACTTTCTGCTTTGGTTAAATATTCCTGTGCTCATTTGTAGCTTATTAATATGCTTTAATATGTTTTTAACCCATTCCCTCATAGGCTATTTTTAGACCCAACCTCTTTGAACAAATCTACCGAAAAGGAGCATTAACTAGAGAAAAGGATTTTTTTTATCAATTTGTAGCTTGAAACCAATGTGATAAATAGCTGATTTTTTCAGAGGTGTATGAAGGTGTATTTATGGAGGAAAGGGTTAATTCATTTAATACCAAGGTACATTATATATGAGTTTCCTTACCAGAAGTTTCCAGTTCTGTTCCATCTCCAAAAGTGCCAGGTGGACATGGGTTTGAATTCTTGGCACCTGTTCCAGTTGGGCAGTAATGTCCGGCTGGGCACGACTGGGGAATGATTATACCAGTTGTGTTAGAGGTCAAATCTTCAAAGGGGTCACAGTAAAACCGGGCAGAACAGTTCTTACAAGTGGACTGGGTAGTTAGATCCTGATACTCTCCTAGGTCACAGATCAATGGGACTGGTGAACCTTGTGGACAGTAGGAGCCCTGTGGACAAGGATGGTTGACTGGGTTAGGGACAGACTGTCCGGAGGGACAGTAGTAGCCAGCATCACAAGGACCAGTCACATCGGTTAGGCCTTCTGTTCCACAATAGTAGCCTGAAGAAAAAGCCACACCATGAAAACATACACATGAAAATACTGCAAAATCTCGATACTACTAACACTAACATACATACCATTATTGATCTTTGACACAGGTGGAAGCTTAATGCAGGGTAAAAGTAATGCAGAAAGTTCTTCTAGGAGCTTTCTGTATGACTTCAATCCTGCATTAAGCAACCACCTGCCTACAAATAAATAAATTCTTCATTAATAAATTTTTGTAGTATCAAGTTTTTACTGTACTGCAAGGTCACATCTTACAAAAGATTATACAATTTAAATTACATGTATATAAGTTCTATTGTATCATGATTGCAACTTTAATCATCTAACTAATGATACTGGATAATTTGTGTCATATGAAACTGATGTAACCCTTTCCCTCATATAAATGCCTGTTCATGCCTTTGCTCACAGAGTAGATTCAGATCAGATAAATCGGGGTCTGCTCTGTTTGCTTATGAAATTATATAGATCTGGGTCCGAGATTATAAAACTTCTGAGTCTGAGTCTGAGATCATTCTCAAGTATCTGACTAGTCAGATTCTGAGCAAGCTCAGAATATGACCAATCAGGGTCCATGCTTATAAAGCTTTTAGTTGAGTCTGAGTTTCGTTCTCAAGCTTTTGATTGATCAGATTTGAGTTCTCAAGCCTTTGGCTCAAATCTGACCAATCAAAAACTTGAGAACGAACTCAGACTCAACTAAACGTTTTATAAGCATGGACCCAGATGCTTGAGAATAATCTCAGACTCAAGCAAAAAGTTTTATAACCTCGGGTCTGATTCTACACTCTCTGCCTATGCCGAAAAATTCTGTATTCAAATATAAAAATCCAGCTAATAAATATTCATGATATCATTACTTGTTCCATGAATACTGAACAGGGAAAAGGGTAACTTCAAGCTGCAAATGGCTATACCTATAAGGTCTGCTCTGTTTGCTTACGATATAATATAGATATGATTCTACAGTTTTTGCCCCGGCCAAAAAGCCCTGTGTCCATGTGCTATTATAACAAGAGGGCCAAGATGGCCCTTAATCGCTCACCTGATTACCAAGATTTTTCTGGGTAGCCCATAGGTAGGGCCAATATTAACCTTAGGGACAATATTTGAACAATGTTGATAGTGGATCATGAGCAGTGGTTCTGCAGAACAAGATTTTCAAAGATTTAGTAAATTGATTTTATCAAGACAATGATTCTGACCAATGAAGATTGTGCCCTCTAGAGTAATTTTTCTAAGAGTTGACCTAGTGACTTACTTTTTATTCCCACCCCACCCATGATCACACTCAACCTTGATATCACCAAGACAAACAGTCTGAGCGAGTTTGAGGAAAATTGGGCTAAAAATGTGACCACTGGAGTGTAAACTAGATTTTTCTAAGATATGACCCAGTGATCTACTTTTTGACCTCACATATGATAACCCACTTTCAAACATGTCCAAGATTTTATTAGGACAATAATTCTGACCAATTTTCATGAAGATTTGGCTATAAATGTGACCTCTAGAGTGTTCACATGGTTTTCCTACTATTTGACCTAGTGACCTAGTTTTTAACCCCACATATACCACTTTCAAACTTGTTTGAGATTTTATCAAGACAATCCGATGGCTCAGCGCAAAACTAGGCTAACTCACTATTTTGGCAAAAATGCTTTTTTCAAAAATTCTCAAGGCTTTTTACATTCCCCTTCATCCCTCAAAATATTCTGCTTATATTCCTTGTATTTTCAAAATTATTGCATTTTTTATAAAATATGCTAAGTCTAAATGGTAATTTCTTCAGTGCAAAACTATGTCTAAGTGGAGTTAGCTAATGTTTTGCTCTCATAATTTGATAAATTAGAAAATATTGTCGGTGCAAAAGGTGCACTAACTTGACTTAGACATAGTTTTGCACTGAGAAATAATGATGAAAATGTAGTGGTACATGTTGATTTCTTTCATTTAATATTTTTTTCTTATGCAAAAAACAAAAAAAGTGGTGGCTTTCATCTTAAAAAAATAGTTACTGTAAATTTTATAGTTGTAAACCAATAAATAGACCTATTTAAGTATACATGCATCCTTGACCTTCAGACAAGACTACAGAAGTTTGTTTACTATCAAAACTTGAAATTTACAAGAAAATTAACAGAGCTCTGGAACTAATTTGTTCTTGTTTGATGCACATGTACTTATAATTATTACGAAGCTTCTTGACAACAGAATAATAACTATTTTGAGAGGGTCAAAAAGCACATATAACTTACTGTGTATGATTTTGAGTGGGTGGGGTAAAATTTAAAACTTGATTAAAATCAGATTAATTTTAAAAAATTCTTAACAATAGCTTAAATGATGTCAGTGTACAAAGCTACTAAATGAAGTAAGGAAGGCTATGCAATGTGATATATATATTTGCTTATTAATAAATGTTTTTGAAAAGTTTTTAAATGAAATGACATTGACTTCAAAGGCTATCAGCAGTTTGTTTAAGAAATCATATCTGTTTAACCCTTTCCTTCATATAAACACCTTTTCATGCATCTTCAAAGTTTTACAGAGTAGACCCAGATCAGACAGCTCCTATAGTAGCCATCTGATCAGTGTCTGCTGTTTGCTAAAGGAATTTGAAAGATATGTTTCTTTAGTTTCTAAAATAGCTACAGTGCTCCACCTTCAATATTTTATTATTTATAACTAGTTTGTTCATGAATATTTATAAGTTATTGAAATCTGGTATAAACATAGAACAGGTAAAGGGATAAGCATTATGGATAGGGGGAATCAAAAAAGGTTTTGAGTTCTGATACAGGTGATTAATCATGAGGACTGAATGTCTGAGTGGTTGATAAACCCTCGTCAGAACAAAAATATAATTTGGTAGCGGAATAAAATTTAAGCAACTACATGTATAACTTAACTTAATTGCTATCATGCAGGTCCTATATTTAAAAATATTTAAACCCTTTAATTCATGATAGATATGCCTTTTCACACCTTTACAAATAGAGAAGACCCAGATCAGACAGCTCTAACAGGAGTTAGTCTGGTCTGGGTCTGCTTAATATGTTTGCTTATTATATAGTACTCTACATTATAGATATGACTTTCCACTATTTGTTATTTATCATGTGCCTGTATACAATTTTGGTTAATTAACCTGTTACCTCATAAGCTATATTTAGAAGTGTCATATTGATTGAGATTTTCATATGGATATGAATCAGCTAAGAAATATAGCGATATATCGGAATTCACAGAAAACTGTAAATATTTTGAGTTATAATATGATGTTTTTGGAGGAAAAACTTAAGAATTTTGTAGTTTTGAAGTTTTGAAACCAGTGTGATAAATAGAGCATTTGCTCCTTTGGAGCAAAAACTCTGTTTATCACAATGGTTTCAAAAAGTGACTGTTAAAGAGACCCAAACTATTACTCAGATTGTAAAGTTAGAAAATAGAGGCAGTCACAGTAATTATACCAAACAGAATACCAGAAGATAAAATATATTTTGAAGTGTCACATATTGAGTCATTTCCTGTTATTGAAAGTCATTATTGTAGAAAAGATGGTAAAATATGTACCTGGGCCAAGAACTTAGTATTGCACTTATGTACAGGCTCTATTTAGAGAATTGCATAAAAAATGTCATCATGTCTCCCAGTCTCCCTCAACATGTACAGGCAAATTTTAAGCACACATTTTAAAATTGCTTTTGACTAACCAATCAAGGATCAATGTGACCTATGCAACTCATATAAAATGTCTCAAACTAAAAATGAAAGAAAAGTATGAAAGCCATATTAAAAATAAGGAGTTATCCAGAGAAAACAAAGAAACAGACAAGAAAATAGTGACTCAACAGTCACAGCAGCATGCTTTGATCTTGAAGAGGTGCTAGTGACATCTACCTTGAGTAATGCTTATGGCTATCTATGGAATGAGTCTACTTTGGGAAGGGGAGCATGTGAACTTTCCAGCAGTGTCTTTGAATACTTAAGTTCAATGGTCAAAAAGGGGAGAAAAAAATATTCAGATAACTGTGGGGGACAAAATAAGAACAAGTATTACGTTTCAGTGTTGAGGTCATGTATGGACCGTATGCCTTGTAAAATTGAGCTTGAGTCATAATGGAGCAAAAGTACCTAGAAAGGGGGCATACACAAAATGAAAATGATTTGGTTCATGCATGTATTGAAAGGATAAGTTGGTCATTTTGTATCTACACGACTGCCTAGTGGATATCTGTTATCAGAGCTGCTCATCGCAAAAATCTGTATCATGTAAAATATTTAGCTTTATTTTAATTTCAAGTCTGTATCAAAAATGGTAAAAAACATTGATCTTAATACAGACAAAAACAAAGTTCGCTGGACTGAAGTGATATCTTTTAAACTTGAATCAACCAATCCAAACAAAGTAGTGATTAATATTCTAAAAGTGGGCTATCCTTCTAAAGCAAAATTAACAATGCCAAAAGAGAAAATCCCAGACTCAGTTTTACTGAGTCTGTTCATGAATAGTAATTAAAAGTGCAACACTACTCACACCCCCTAGCACCGGCTTAAGCAGAATTCAGAGTTTTCAAAACTTATTCCATCAAAACTAATGATCAGAAAATATAACAACACTGAGAATGAAGTACAGGTATGATGCAGTATGATTATGCAGGCACAGTTCACTATCAAGATTTACCCCAACGGTTAAGAAGGTACCATACTGAACTGAATGTACAAGATATTGTTCTCAATCAGTTATATGATGAGGATCTAAAGATTCCATCTGAGAAATTCAAAGACCTCATTTTGTTGTGCAGGTCAGGTGTGATTCCCAGCTCTCATTATATGTTCACTTTTATTATGCCATCCTGCCTCATGAGATGGATTTCTCTAATTCATAGAACTGCATAATGCATTGGTTACCAATCTTGTTAACCCTTTCAATGTAGAATTTTAACCTTCCACTTTGGGAAAATGACTGATAAAATAGAGGTCAGTCTTGAATTTCGACTGGATCCATGGATTGGTTCAAGAGTTATGGTCCTTTCTAACTGAACCCTTAAACTGCTTACTAAGCATGCCAATAGTTGCACCATCAAACAGTGTAGGCTCTCTCATCAGAGTCTACACAGTCTGCCATAGGAAATTTTCATATCCACAAACTAAACTATTGTCAAAGCATAATAATTTGCTGCTCACCCTAAGTCTGTATGAAAATTTACCTAATTAATATTCATAGAAAGAGGAATTGTTTTAATTTATTTAGCTGGTTAACCCATTCCCTCATTTTGATGCCTTTTGGCATATGTAAGTCACCTTTTGAAATCATTGTGATAAATAGAGCAATTGCTCCAAAGGAGCTTTAATGCTCTATTTATCACAACGGTTTCAAAACTACAACATTCTGAAATTTTCATTGTTCTAGTAAATCCTCCTTTTCAGTGTATTAATTCAAAGAGGTTGAGTCTATACATAGCCTATGAGGTAATGGGTTAAGGGTTAAATTCTTCAGAAATGTTTGTGTCAAGAGTGCAAGGTGAGGGCATCCATGTCCTCTGGACACAATGCTAGTAAATTTATACAAAATTTGAATTATGACAAACATTGAAGACCTTTATCAAAGTGTTTCTTCAGGAGACCTCTGATCTGGGTCTACAAGATTTAACTTGGTTTGTGAATGCCCCTACACCCTTACTTCCCACACTGAAAGGGTTATACAGTCAACTAGAAATACTGGTGGACACTGTCAGTCATACGCTAAAAGGTTGGAGTTATCTTTAAAAAATCATGTCGAGTAATAATGATCAAAATAAAAGGGAAATACTGTTCTTTAGCTTCAACCCTACAGCATGTTATAATAATTATTGCAAACAGTATAGACCCATATCAGAGAGCTCCTCTCATAAGGGTCTGCACTGTTCGTGATTTCGAAGTCAGATTCTGTTAAAATACCAAAATTGCATAAGTAACTGATAAAACAAGGGCATGTTGTATTGCTATGCAAGACATGAGTCCCCCACCGGGCTGAAAAAAAACTCCACTCTCCCCACCCCACCCACCCATGGTGTGGTTGACCATGGTATATACATGACCACCTGAATGGTATTAGTACCTACTTTCATACATTGAATCAGTAAATAAAAAGTTATTGTCCCGACAAGAAAATATGAAAAGGGGAGTAACTCCAAAAATATTGATGCTAGAGTTATTGCCCTTGTGCATGACACTACATCTCATCATGCTTGTTCCATATGAGAAGTTTCAAATCAATTGAACCAGTACATAAAGATCTATTAACTGGACAAGAAAATATGAAAAGGGGAATAACTCCAACAATATAGATGCTAGAGTTACGGCCGTTGTGCATGACACTACCCCTCATCATGTGTGTTCAATATGTGAAGTTTCAAATCAATTGAACCAGCAGATAAAGAGTAATTAACTGAACAAAAAAATATGAAAAAGGGGAATAACTCCAAAAATATTGATGCTAGAATTATGGCCCTTGTGCATGACACTACTCCTGATCATGCTTCTTCAATGTGTGAAGTTATAATGAATTTGGCCTAACTTTGTAGGAGATATTGCCCGGAACACGCAGCGTGACAGACAGACTGACAAGAAAATATGAAAAAGGGGAAGAACTCCAAAAATATTGATGCTAGAGTTATGACCCTTGTGTATGACACTACCCCTGATCATGATTGTTCCATATGTGAAGTTTCAAATCAATTGAACCAGTAGATAAAGAGTTATTGTCCGGACAAAAAAATATGTAAAAGGGGAATAACTCCAAAAATATTGATGCTAGAGTTATGACCCTTGTGCATGACACTAGCCCTCATCATGCTTCTTCAATGTGTGAAGTTATAATGAATTTGGCATAACTTTGTAGGAGATATGGCCCGGACAAGAAGCGTGACAGACGGACGGACGGACAGACGGACAGACGGACGGACGGACGGAATCGAGCAAACCTATAGTCCCCCAACCGGTAACCGGTGGGGGACTAATAAACTGGTCAAAATTTAAGTTTAAGGTTGGCATTAGACCAATACCAAAAGGGTTAATCAATCAGCCTTTTTTGCCATTTTCTTCATATTATTCTTTCTACATTATACTTCTTATGCATTTGCAAACTGGCTGCACAGTCTGATCAAACAGCTGCTACATGAAGTGTATGATCAGAGTCTGCACTGTTCCCCATGGGATCTGTTTTTGGGGAAGGTTTTACCTTGCCTGCTATGGGAAAATATCTTCATACACTTGAAAGTATAATTAAATAAGTTAATTCATATAAATGGGTGGGTTTTGAGATTAACTGACAGGTCATAGTTTAAAGAATAAGAGTATTCCTGCTTTTCAGTAGTTCAACAATATTTCTGTTAATCTTGGGACAGTTCATGGAAGGATGTGTGAAGCATAAATATTCATTGAGCAAAGGACTGATGAAATCATTGGTGAAGTTTACATTATAGAATTATACATTAATCTATCATTTTATGTTAAAAATACAAAGAACTGGCAGATATGAACTTAAAATTACAATTATGTTTTGTTCTAAATGTTTTATTTTGTTCTCTTGTCAATTTGGTAAGAAATTATTAATAATCAACTAAAGCCTACTTGAGTTAGTACTTATTTTACAAGTATATACCCTCCAATATTCTACATATCTTATGTGCAAAACTATCAATAACTTGACTTAGGTATAGTTTTGTGCTGAGTTTTTATCCGAAAGACATTGATTTTCAGTGCAAAAGTATAACTAAATTGATTTAGGTATAGTTTTGCGCTGAGTTTTTAACTAAAAGACGTCAATTTTCAGTGCAAAACTATAGCTAACTCAAAAAAGTTATTAAAAACCTCAAAAACATGGTTTTAAAAGAAAATCAACATTATCATAAGTTTAAAGACTTTTGTAGGAATAGATAACTATAAAAATATAAACAAGAGATCAAATAGGAAAAAGAAAAAAAAGTTTTTTTGCTCTCCTGTAAAATTTTCTAAAATGGAGTTAGCCTAGTTTTGCGCTGAGCCATCGAATCATTATGACTAAGTTTCATGAAGATCGGACACAAAATGTGACCACTAGTGTTCACAAGGTTTTTCTACTGTTTGACCTAGTGACCTAGTTTTTAACCCCACTTAACCCACTTTCGAACTCGTCCGAGATTTTATCAAGACAATCATTCTGACCAAGTTTTATGAAGATTGGACTAAAATTGTGACCACTAGAGTGTCCACAAGGTTTTTCTACTGTTTGACCTAGTGACCTAGTTTTTTACCCCACGTACCCCACTTTTCAAACTCCTCCAAGATTTTATCAAGACAATCATTCTGACAAAGTTTCATGAAAATTGAGCTAAAAATGTGGGTTCTAGAGGGTTCATAAGGTTTTCCTACTATTTGACCTAGTGACCTAGTTTTTAACCCAACTTGACCCACTTTCGAACTCGTCCGAGATTTTATCAAGACATTCATTCTGACCAAGTTTCATGAAGATTGGACTACAATTGTGACCACTAGAGTGTTTACAAGCAAATTGTTGACGACGCACGCCGGACATTTGCTTTGCTCAGGTGAGCTAAAAAGTTAATCTAATTAATATTCATGATGTCATTATTTGTTACATGAATATTCATGGAGGAAAGGGTTATTATTGCATAAGCCAACAAGCAGACCCTAATTTGATGACTCCTACTGGAGCCATCTGATCCCCATCTTCTCTGTTTGTAAAGGTTTTAAAATCCGTTAAAAGGTGTATCGATGGAGTAATGTGCTAACCCATTCCCCCATAATGACGCCTTTTTGACCCCTCTGCAAAAGTAGTGGTGGGAATCAGCTGAATTTTCATAATCGATAATTGGTTCATGCCAATCGACTAAGCTTTGATTATAATCGAAATTGGTTATTGTGTATCAATGTAGAATCTACAATGTAATACAGAATTTTTTTGAATGGAAGCGTTTGAAGATTAATTACTTGTCTTGTTCTAATGTTATTTAAATGTTTCACATGCTGCTTTTATGTATAGTTTTGTTTGTGGAAGTTGCAAATAAAATGAATTTTATAAAACAGTGTTACCGAATGTTTCTACCTGAATTAATGATTTTCGGTACAGCCTGCAGATGGCTTCGTATATCAAGGCTAAAAATATTTATCAAGTGGCGATCTATTTTTGTTTTTCAATCATCTGTTAATTTTATTTTAAAGTCTTGGTTTGGTTTTGCAAAAAAAAAATCACTTGTTTGTTTTGACATTGTCGTGTTTGGTTTCCATAATCTAAAATGGTCGCAAACAGTCGCTAAGCGATACTGGTACCCCGTTTTGATATGCTACTTAGAACATATACGCAATGTGAACCGGGCTAAAGTAATGGGGCGCGCGCAGCTTCACTGGAGTTTTAATAGTAACGGTAAAATGGAGAAAAAGAAAGGGATAATTCACATATTTAAGGAATATATACGGCAATTTCTATCGGTAACTGATTGACACAATGACTGTTTATGATATAAATCTTTAGATTTCAATAACATCGTATTTTAATGTTTGAAAAAGCACTCGTTTCCTTTTTCCAGTGCTTGAAATTTCAACTCTCAATTTTGAATTTTCATTTTCTACTGGCATTTTGCGAGTATGCAAGCTCTACATCTGAACCCTGATTGTTCATTTAATAGCAAATGAAGGAATCGAGATATAGTTTAAGTGTTAACATGCTGCGCAATGCCGAAGATTACAAATAACTTTGGTTACTTCCGTGATTCTCTGTATTCAGATTAATCGGAAACTGCCAACTCACTCGAGCGCTTGGTTTGTGGATGAACTCGACAGATTTTAGGAGCAAATGCTTTTTCTTATCACAATTGTTTCAAACTACAAAATTCTAAAATTTTCCTTTTCTCTAGTTAATGCTCCTTTTTGGTAGATTTATTCAAAGAGGTTCGATCGATCTGAAAATAGCCGATCAGGTAATGGGTTAAAGATGTATATTTTTTACCTGCTGTGCAACTTGGACACTCGCTCTCCTGTGTGAGCCCAGTGGCATTTGAGAATGTGCCCACTGGACAATTGCTAGGTGTCCCTGTTGCTGCTTGGCAGTATTTACCCTGTGGGCAAATTGTGCTACTAGGGCTTGGCTCTGTATCACCTCCTGGACAGTAGTAACCAGCCGTACAGTCACCTGAAAACAATTGAAAACACACTTGTACAAAGGTTACTAAGTTAACTGACAATCTCTTACCCAATACTATGCTTTAACCCTTTCCCTGTTCTATGTTTATTCCAAATTTCAATACCTACTGAATATTCATCAATGAAATAGTTATAAAGAAATATGGAAGGTGGAACATTGTAGCCATTTTAGAACGTAAATAAACAGATCTACCAAATTCCATTAATAAACAGAGCAGACCCTGATCAGACAGCTCCTCTAAAATCCGTCTGATCTGGGTCTTCTCTGTTTGCAAAGGCGTGAAAACACATTTATATGAGGGAAGGGTTAATTGACAATCTTTTATCCAATACTATAAGAGCAAATGCTGTATTTATCACAATGGTTTCTAACTACAAAATTCTAAAATTTTACTTTCCTCTAGTAAATGCTCCTTTTGGGTAGATTCATTCAAAGAGGTTGGGTCTAAAAATAGCCTATGGAGTAAGGGGTTAAAGGGTTTTATACTACATTTAATTCTAGATGAGAAGTTTATACTAGTACCTGTTGGTGTGCTCCGTTCATATTGGTCGCAGTATTGCCCGGCTGTACATGGTAACGGGGCTGCCGAACCAAATGGGCAGTAGTACCCGGGCTGACACCTTCCGCCAGTAAAGTTGGCATCTATGCACTCGCACAGATCTGCTGTTGAGTAGTTACCTGTATGACAAATGAAATCACATTAAACATTTTATTCTGTCATGAATATTCATGGAAGAAATAGGGACAATATGAATATTAAACAGCTGAAATTTTATAATAACTAGAACTATCACTAAAGATGATTAATACCCCCCACTAGTGCATTTGACACAGAGATGGGGTCAATGCAGGACAACTTCAATCCGTAGTACTACCCATCAACTGAGATATTACTATTATATCTATCTCATGGTCTTCATATGAACACTATTTGTTTTAGCATCTATATTTTTTCATAAGCAAACAGAACAGAGCCTGATCAGACGGCTCCTACAGGAGCTGTCCGATCTGAGTCTATTCCGTTTGCATAAGCATTTACAGTTGTACATGTATCTATGGAGTAAAGTACTAGAGAAACTGACTGCCAGCAGCAAGCATGTCAAATTCTAGTGTAGAAATATTCATACAGAAAAACAAATAAACAAGAGGGCCCTTAATCACTCTGACACCTGATTACCATAGATTTAAGATTATAGTTGGGAAGCCCTTGGATGGGGCCAATATTGACCTAAGGGACAATATTTAAACAATGTTTTGATAGTGGGTCATGAGCAGTGGTTCTGGAGAAGAAGATTTTCAAAGATTTAAAATATTTTATGTAAACAAAAAAGGTCAGCCCCTGGGCAGAGCCAATATGTACCCAAGGGGCATTATTTGAACAACCTTGACAGAGGACCATTAGCATATGCTACATACCAAATATGAAAGCTCTAGTCCTTATTGTTCTGGAAGAGAAAATTTTCAAAGATTTTCTTATACATTACTATGTAAACTGGTCAGCCTCAGAGCAGGGCCAATATGATCCCAAGATGCATAATTTATATACAATCTTGATAGTGTACCATGGGTACATGCTAAAGGTCCTCAGCAATATAGTTCTAGTGGAGAAAATTGTCATAATTTTCCTATTTATTTCATTTTAAAGAAGGAGGCTCAAGGGCAGGGCCAATACTGACCCAAGAGTTACATGTATGATCTGAACAAATCTGATAGTGACCAATGAAGATTAAGCTATAATGTGACCTCTAGAGTGTTCACAAGGTTTTCCATCTATCTGACAGAGTGACCTAGATTTTGACCCACATGATCAATTTTGATCTTGTCCGAGATTATATCAAGGCAATCATTCTGAACTTTCATGAAGATTGGACCAAAAATTGTGACCACTAGTGTGTTCACAAGGTTTTTCTACTGTTTAGCCTAGTGACCTACTTTTTTGACCCCACATAATCCACTTTCAAAATTGTTTGAGATTTTATCAAAACAATCATTCTGATAAAGTTTCATGAAGATTCAGCAACCTCTAGAGTGTTCACAAGGTTTTTCTACTATGTGAACTGATGACCAAGTTTTTAACCTAACATAACCCACTTTCAAACTCGCCCGAGATTTTATTAAAACAATCATTCTGACCAAGTTCCATGAAGATTGGACAAAAAATGTGACCACTAGAGTGTTCACAAGGTTTTTCTACTGTTTGACCTAGTGACCTAGTTTTTGACCTCACATGACCCACTTTCAAAGTCGTCCAAGATTTTATCAAAACAATCATTCTTATAAAGTTTCATGAAGATTCACCAATAAATGTGACCTCTAGAGTGTTTACAAGGTTTTTCTACTATTTGACCTTGTTTTTGATTCCACATGCATTACCCACTTTTAAACTCTTCCAAGATTTTATAAGACAATCATTAATTCTGACCAAGTTTCATGAAGATTGGGTTAAAAATGTGACCAATAGTTTTCACAAGCAAACTGTTGACGAAGCACGATGAACGACGCACGACACACAAAAGACATTCAAGTCTCACAAAAGCTCACCTCGAGCTTTGCTCTGGCGAGCTAAAAAATGACATCATTCAAAAGCAGGTGATGCTTGATTTTGGTTCTTATAAATGATACACCATCTACTCATGACTCATCTGTATATTTACAATGATGTTATGGCCCAGATTCTTGGAGAAAAAGAGAAGGTATTAAATAACACTTGTGATGTGTTTTATAGTCCAGACAAAATTGGATGGGTTCACCATTGGACATAGGCACACATGAATGCACACACGCTCAAACATAACTTGAATGTTTTCACAGAAAAACTAAACATTAATCTTTATAGGTACATGTTGATGAAAATTTGAGCGGTATATGTAAATTACTTTTGACAAAGCTATTTACCTGAGGGAACAGGCTGGGGTGTGGAGGCGCCACCAGTACAGTACCAGCCAGGTGCACACTGGGATGTTGTTGAACTTAAAGCCTCTCCATTGCAGTAGTAACCAGCATCACAAGGTAGGCATGAATTTACACTAGCCGACACAGTGCTCGGATTGTAGGTTCCAGTGGGACACGGATACTGGTCAGTGTATTCTGTCCCCGCAGGGCAGTAGTAGCCCTGTTGACATGTGTGTGAACTGTAGTCAATGGTACCAGCATTACAGAAATATCCTTCTGGACAAGTATGGCAGACCGCAAGACCTGTAGAAACACAAACAATCATATCAGGTTAGAATTAACCCTTTCTCTAATATGTATTTATGAAAGGAATCACAGCTCAAGCTCTAAAGGGTTTGGTGAAAAAAAAGGACAAATTTAGTACAGTAAAACCCCTCTTAACCAGAATTCTAGTAGAGAAGAATTTAGATACTTTTAGGCAGGTTGCTGCTTAACCCTTCGCTTGCTATTCACGTCAATATACCTACCTGAAAATAGTGAAGACCCAGATGAGACAGCTCCTGCAGGAGCTGTCTCATCAGGGTCTGCACTATTTACAAGTTGGTTGTGCAACCAATGCACTCCACAGCAGTGATTGCACAGCAATATACTTGTAGACAGTGAAGATATATGTAATTATACAACAGGGCATGGGTATAGAAGGAGACATGTATTTTAAAATTCAGCAAGCGAAGGGTTAACCCTTTCCCTGTTCTATGTTTATTCAAAATCTGAATACCTACTGCATATTCATGGACAATATAGTTATAATGAAATATGGAAGGTGGAACATTGTAGCCATTATAGGAGCTGTCTGATCTGTGTCTGCTCTGTTTGCAAATGCGTGAAAACACATCTATATGAAGGAAAGGGTTAAGACAGGGCGAAAGTCATGCAGAAAGCTCCTAGGAGATTTTTTCATCCTGTATTAAGCTGCCAGCTGTCTCCAAGACCGATATTTATACTAAATTGAATTTCCGGTTTAGAGGGGTTTTACTGTATTTGAGTATACATCTTTACTTGTAGCTTTATTATGTCAGAAGAAATAATCACATCATGAATAATAACCAGTTGGATTTTTATAATGGTGTAAGAATGCAGGATTATTTGGATGTGGTTCAAACTGTAGAAACAGACTTAAGTAACCCTTTCGGTAACTTCCCATTTCGTCTACTTCCCATTTTGTCTACTTCCCATTACGTCTACTATTTTGGCATTTGTTCCCATTTTGTGTACTCCAAATTTTACTACCTGTCCAAATTCATGATAACACATTATAAAGTCCTAAAATGTCTGAATCTTGTATGATATTTACAAAATAACTGAGTAAATATAAATTAATTATAACAGTAGACGAAATGGGAACAGGGTAAAATTTTAGAGTAGACGAAATGGGAATGATTTACAGTAGAGGAAATGGGAAGTAGACGAAATGGGAATCAGCCACCCGTTCCTTCATACAAACGACTTTGCTGTGTTTAAGATATAATATAGATATGATTCTATTGTTTCTGCTATGGCCAAAAATACCGAAATTAATACCTTTAATTTATATTCACGGTATCATTACATGTATTTCTTACATGAATATTTATGGAGTAAAGGGTTCTACAGTTTTACAAACCCATGGAGAGGGGATATTGGGTGTCTGAATACTTAACCCTATCCCTGTTCTATAGTCATGCAAAATATAATGACACCATCAATACTAATTAGATAATTTTATACAAGAGCTGTCCGCAGACAGCGCGCTCCACTTTCTTTAGTGCTGGATAGTGTAGTGGAAGTCTAAGTCAGAAAGGGGAGATAACTATAGCAAAATTAATTTTAGGGTTACCTGCCCTTGTGGAATGGGTCCCCCTTGTAATAGTTAACATGCATACCAAATTTGAACCAAATATCTAGGACAGTTTCTGAGACATGGACCTGAACATAAAACTTAACCAACAATGAAAATTCTAAGTCGAAAAAGGGGCATAACTATGGCAAAATTAATTTTAGGGTTACCTACCCTTGTGAAATGGGTTCCCCTTGTGATAGTAAACATACATACCAAATATGATCCAAATATCTTTGATGGTTTCTGAGAAAAGGACCTTAACAAAAAGGTTAACCAACGCCGACGCCGACGCCGACGCCGACGAGAGGGTCATGACAATAGCTCCACTTTTTGAAAAAGTGGAGCTAATAATGACATAATTTTTATTTATTATGAAGACAGGACATTTTGGTTCATGCAGAAACTATAGAATCAGATCTATATCATGTCAAAAGCAAACAGAGCAGACCCTGATCAGACAGCTCCCATGGGAGCCATCTGATCTAGGTCGAGTCTGTATCCAAAGGCTTGAAAGGGCATTCATATGAAGGAAAGGGTTAAAGAAGAGTAACAGATAAATGTGTGTACCCAAGTACTAAAGTCATCATTTCTCCTCAAACCCTATGTTGATACCACTCTTTAGAATTATCTCGAAGAGACGATTCTAAAGAGTGGTCGCAACATAGGGTGTGGTGAAGAAATAAAGAAGTTATTTTGGAAGCTCTGGGTTAAGAAAATTAGATTATTCACATTTTGGTAGTTCTCATACCTGTCGTATTGGCAAAGGAGCCCGCTGGACAGGTGGTAGGTGTGGTGGAGTTTACTGGACAGTAGTTTCCAACAGGACACTCTGCCCCTGAACCCGTGTGTGTCCCTCCAGTGACTGGTGTGGCAGAGCTTACACCTAGGGTGCAATAGTGACCGGCTGAGCAAGGACCGGCTGGGGCTGAGAGACCAGGGGTATCACAATACTGTCCACCTGAAATAATACACAAGAAATACAGATAAGGAACTACACATCAGACATCATTAACCCTTTACTCCATAAATAAACCTTTCTACACCTTTGCAAACAGAGTAGACCCAGTTCAGATGGTTTCTGAAGAAGACATCTAATTAGGATATGATTGATAAGATTTAACAGATTAGGAATATCAGAAAATTACTAAACAACAACTTGACATTTTTATTCATATAAATGCCTTTTCATACCTTTGCAAACAAAGCAGACCCAGGTCAAATGATTGTCTTAGGAGCTGTCTGATCAGGGCTTGTTCTGTTTGCTAATGGTATAATATTGATCTGATTCCAGTTTCTGCCAGAGGCAATATATCTTGTGTTCATACGCCATTGTAAAATTTAATTTGATTAATACTAATGATATCATTATTTTTACATGATTATTTTTGGAGAAAAGAGTTAATTTAACCCTTTCCCTCATATAAATGCCTTTTCACGCATTTGCAGAGTAGACCCATATCAGACGACTCCTATAGGAGCAGTCTGATCAGGGTATGCTCTGTTTGCTTTTGACATGATATAGATTTGATTCTACAGTTATTGTCAAGGCAAACAATTCCCTTGAAAAGTTTATATTATAAAAATTTAGCCAATAAGTCTTATTTCTTATATGAATACAGAACAGGGAAAGGTTTAAACAGCTTGGATCTTGATGGTCTAGTCTGGATTACAAACTGACCACATCAGAATGAGCACCTAGAGTAAAAGGGATAAGAACCAGTCTACTAGTGGCAGGTACTTGTTTGGGTGGGGTGTGGGAGGGGGAGGGGGGAGGGTTTACATACCTGTACAGTCTGAACATTGGGAAGATAATGACAGCCCCTGAATTCCTCCATATGTTCCAATCGGGCAGGGGGGCAGGGTGACCCCTGTGCCTGTACCACAGTAGTATCCCTGAAACAGCAGAAAACAATATTAAACTTGAAATCAGGGAAGTTGAGATTCTAGTCTTAACCCTTTCCCTCATACAAACGTTTTTGCAAACAGGATAGACCAAGATCAGATGGCTCTTGTACAAGTTGTCTGATTAAGGTCTGAAAAAAAAACCCTGTGTACATATGCCATTATTAAAATCAGTTAATAAGTGTTCATGATGTAATTCTTTCTTGCATGAATATTAACCCTTTCCATGTTTATATGCGGTAAAGGGTTAATACTTTTAACCATTTCATGTAAGAAATAAAGATATCATGAATATCAAGCTAGGTTAATTTTTAATACGGCACAATCATGAACACAGGAATTTTGGGTGATGGCAGAAATCGTAAATCATATCTATATTAGTCCTTCGCTTGCTATTCACGTCAATATACCTACTTGTAAATAGTGAAGACCCAGATGAGACAGCTCCTGCAGGAGCTGTCTCATCAGGGTCTGCACTATTTACAAGTTGATTGTGCAACCAGTGCACTCCACTGCAGTGATTGCACAGCGAAATACTTGTACACAGTGAAGATGTATGTAATTATACAACAGGGCATGGTTAAAGAAGGAGAAATGTATTTTAAAATTCAGCAAGAGAAGGGTTAAATCATGTGTATCATGAGCAGGCAGAGCAGAGTCTGGCCAGGCAGGTCCTACAGGAACCGTCTCATCTGGGTCTACTTTGTTTGAAAAAGTGTTGAAAGGTGAATTATTGGAGTAATGGGCTAAGCCTTTCCTTCATATAAATGTGATTTCACACATTTGCAAACAGAGTAGACCCAGATCAGACAGCTCCTATAGAGGTCATCAGTTCTGATCAGGGTCTGCTCTGTGTGCTAATGGAATTTGATAGATCTGTTTCTTTACTTTCTAAAATGGCCCGCTACAGTGCTCCACCTTCCATATGTCATTATAACTATTTTGTCCATGAATATTCAGTAGGTATTGAAATTTGAATAAACATAGAACAGGGAAAGAGTTAATGTAAGAATATATCAATTAACATTCATAAAGGGCCATGTCTTGCATGAAAATTCATATAGTAAAGGGTTAACCTATTCCCTCATTAACCCTTTTCCTCATACAAACGTGTTTTCACGCATTTGCAAACAGAGTAGACCCAGATCAGACGGCTCCTAGAGGAGCCGTCTGATCAGGGCCAACTCTGTTTGCTTATAGAATTTGATAGATCTATTTCTTTGCTTTCTAAAATGTCTACAATGTAGTACCTTCCATATTTCTTTATAACTATTTTATGAATGAATATTCAGTAGGTATTGAAATTTGGAATAAACATAGAACAGGGAAAGGGTTAACGTCTTTTGATACCTCTGTAAATTAAAGCCACTTTTTTTTTCAAATTATTGTGATAAATAGAGCAATTGCTCCAATGGAGCAAATGCTCTATTTATTACAATGGCTTCATAACTACACAGTTCTAAAATTTTCCATTTCTCAAGTAAATGTTCTTTTTGGTAGATATATTCAAAGTGGTTGGGTCTAAAAATAGGTAACGAGTTAAACTGAAACTTACAGCAGGGCATATGTCAGCGCGATCTTTGTTGGTACAGTAATATCCAGCTGGACATGTCAGACAAGCCGCCATTCCCGTGTCGTTAGCGTAAGTTCCATCAGCACATGGTGTTGGTGTATGGGATCCTATTGGGCATTCATTTCCTGTTGGGCAGATGTTGCCAGTGACGTCATCTGTTGGTGTACTGGTGTTGGCTCCTAATGTGCAGTAGTAGCCAGCCGCGCATGAACCTACTGGGGCAGTAAGCTGTATGCTGTCACAGTAAAAACCTACAAAGACACATAATGAATTAAACCTTTCCTCCATGAATATTTATGTAAGAAATAATGATATAATGAATATTAATTAGATTCATTTGTTATAGTAGCACATGGACACGAGAAGTATGGCCATGGCAGAAACTGTAGAATCACATCTATATCAGGCAAACAGAGCAGACCCTGATCTGATGGCTAATAAGACAGTCATCTTGGTCCATGCTTATAAAGCTTTTAGTTGAGTCTGAGTTTCGTTCTCAAGCTTTTGATTGGTCAGATTTGAGTTCTCAAGCTTTTGATTGGTCAGATTTGAGCCAGAGGCTCAAATCTGACCAATCAAAAGCTTGAGAACGTACTCAGACTCAACTAAAAGCTTTATAAGCAGGGACCCTGATCTGGGTATGCTCTATTTGCACAGGGCATAGAAAGGTGTATTTATGGAGCAAAGGGATAACCTTTTCCCTGTTCAATATTTATGTAAGAAATAATGACATCATCAATATTTTTTAGCTGAATTTTTTAAATTTCAAGGAAATAAGAAGTCATTATTTCCTTCATGAATATTCATGGAGTAAAGGGTTAAGAAAAGAAACCAAAGACAATTCTAAACAAACCCCTTCAATTCCATGTTGACAGGTATGTGCAATCATATGCAAACAGTTTGTGCTGACTAACTTGATGTTTCATCAGGATCCAAACTGTTTGCAACTTTGTCTATCTTTTTATAAAAATTAAACAAGCGCCCACTCTAAAACATGAAGCAGATGAAAATGAGTCTAGCAGACGACAATGCTGGCACTGAAATGATTAACCCTTTACTCCATGAATATTCATGCTAGAAATAATGATGTCATGAATATAGATTAGATAAATCTTTATAATGGTACATGAACTCATTAAGTTTTGGCCATGGCAGAAACTGAAGAATCATATTCTATATCATACCATAGCCAAAACAGAGCAGACCTTATCAGACGGCTTCTACAGAAGCCAATTGATCTTGGTCTACTCTGTTTGCAAAGGCATAGAAAGGCCTATTCATGGAGTAAATGGTAAAAAGAACATTTCAGAACTTTTCAGAATGAACTATTCAGTATTTAATGAATAATCAATGTCCCAGATATAAGACAAGCTTACCAGCAGTGCAAGAAATGCAGTCGGACTCATCCTGGGCTCCAGTCACGTTTAAGAATGTTCCTGCAGGACAGTCAACAGGGGTTCCTGTGCCATTGGGACAGTAATGGCCAGCTGTACACGTATCACCATAGCTCTGGCCAACAGGATTTGGCTCCTCTGAGGCTGAGGAACAGTAGTGTCCTGAAAAACACATCAATAAGTAAACCCTTAACCTATTGAATATTCATGTAAGAAATAATGACATCATGAATATTAACCCATTCCCACTAAGGCTATTTTTAGATCCAACCTCTTTGAATAAATCTACCGAAAAGGAGCATAAACTAGAGAAAAGATTTTTTTTAATTTTTTGTAGTTTGAAACCATTGTGATAAATAGAGCATTTGCTCCTGCAGGAGCAAATGCTCTATTATCACAATGGTTTCACAAAGTGACTTTTACATATGGACATCAATATGCGGGAATGGGTTTATAAGATGGGTTCAAAATGATATTGAGATACAGTAAAACCCCGATTATTCGAATTTTGGTTATAAACTAATTTAGACCCTTTTAGGCAGGTGGATGCTTAATGCATGATGAAAGTCATGCAGAAAGCTCCTAGAGGAGCTTTCTGCATGACTTTCACCATGCATTAAGCTGCCACCTGTCTTAAAGATCGATAATAATACGTATTTTAGTGTTCGGATAATCGAGGTTTTACTGTATTTGGTCATGGCAGAAACAATAGAATCAGAAGACTGTTATCGGACAGGTCCTAACGAAGCTATTTGATCTAGAACTGGCCCCAAGGTTATAAAACTGTTTTGCTCGAGTCTGAGATCATTCTCAAGCATCTGACCTATCAGATGCTTGAGGATGATCTCAGACTCAGAAGTTTAATAACCTTGGACCCTACGGTAATCTGTTTGACTTCTCTATCAGGTAACGGTTAACTCATTCCCTCATAGGCTATTTTTAGACCAAACCTCTTCGAATAAATCTATCGAAAAGGACCAAACGTAAATTTTAGAATTGTGCACTTCTGAAACCATTGTGACAAACAGAGCAAATGCTTTATTTATTACAATTGTTTAAACAAGAGCTGTCACAATCACGTGACATATGCCCCCAAAAATTGTACCCTGTGACCTTGACCTTTGACTGATGGACCAGGCAGTTGAACGCAACACATCGTCTTTGTGTGGTGAACATTTGTGCCAGGTTATTTTGAAATCCATTCACGGATAAAAAAAAAGTTTTAAAAGGGATACGAAATTTGGGTTGGACGGACGGACGGATGGAAGGATGGACAATGAGATGGACAGACAGTCAACAGAAAAGTGATCCCTAAGTGACACACTGCCTCTAGGCAGGTGACACAAAAAAGTATTTATATGAAGGTTAACCCTTTCCCTCATAGGCTATTTTTAGATACAACCTCTTTGAATAAATCTACCGAAAAGGAGCATCAACTAGAGGAAAGGATTTTTTTTAAATTTTGTAGTTTGAAACCATTGTGATAAATAGAGCATTTGCTCCTATAGGAGCAAATGCTCTATTTATCACAATGGTTTCATAAAGTTACTTTTACAGAGTCGTCAAAAGTCGTCAATATCAGGGAATGGGTTAACCTTTTCCCTCATATGAACACCTTTTATACATTTGTTAACAGGGAAGACCCAGATCAGACAGATGCTACAGGAGCTGTCTGATCAGGGTCTGCTTTGTTTGCTTACAATATAATATAGTTATGATTCTACAGTTTCTGCAATGGCCAAAATTATTATTCAATATTCTCAATAATATTCATGATGTCATTGTTTCTTATATAAATATTCATGGAGAAAATGGTTAACCCATTCCCTCATATTGACGCTTTTTGACGAATCTGTTAATGTCACTTTTTAAAACTCCTTAGGAACAAATGCTCTATTAACCCATTTGCTCCCAGTGGATTCTTCCATGTTCATATATTGGATTAGTCCATTTTTTATTCTAAGGGGTGCCTGGTCTAAATTTTCAATTTCGTTTTGTTTTATATTGAAATTCCTATCAGCAAACAGTGTAGACTCTGATCAGACGCCGCATTATGCGGCGTCTGATCAGAGTCTACACTGTTTGCCTACGTCCCATATATGGGATAGTGGGAGCAAATGGGTTAATCACATTGGTTTCAATACCACACAATATTCTAAAATTTTCCTTTTTCTCTAGTAAATTGCTCCTTTTTGGTAGATTAATTCAAAGAGGTTGGGTCTAGAAAGAGCCTATGAGGGAATGGGTTAAGTATTAGCCTATTCTCATACCTGCATGGCATGTGCCAGACTCTGTTGTGAGTCCCGTACTGCCACAGTAGTGACCAGGTGTGCAGTCTGTACACTCAGAGCTAGCTGTTAAACCAAGTGCCGTGCTAAAGGTGCCCTTTGGACAGCCAGTTGGTATGCTACTTCCTGTTAGGCAGTATCGACCTGCAGAGCATATGTTTCCAGTGACGCCATCTGTTGGGGTGGAGTTATATGCCCCTTGTGTGCAATAGTAACCAGCTGTACAGTCACCTGATGGTTCAATGTTTCCTAGAAAGTAAATTGTGAAAGTGACACTTAATAAAAGTGAGAACGAATACCATAATAAAAACAGATGCAAAATTTCACTCTCCCCTGTGCAAATAAAAATCTTTTTTTTTAATTCTTTATTTTTAAACCTTTCTTTAATATCAATGCATTTTCACGCTATAGCAAACAGAGTACACCCAGATCAGTCAGTGCCTATATAGGAGTCATCTGATCAGGGCCTCCTCTGTTTGCATATGGTATAATATAGATCTGATTCTAGAGATCTGATTCTTATGCCTGGGCCAGAACATTCTGTGTACATATGCATGTACCACTATAAAAATTCAGCTAATAAATATTCATGATGCCATTATTTTATACATGAATATTTTAACTCTTTACCCCATGAATATTCATGTAAGAAATAATGAAGTCATGGATACATGTATATTATTTTTTTATAAGGACACATTAAAGTTAAAATGTCAGAAACTGTAGAATCAGATCTTTATTACTTCGTATTCCTACAGGAGCTGACTGACCTGGTTCTAAAGGTGTATTTAACCCTTTCCCTGTTCTATATTTGTTTCAAATTTCAATACGTACTGAATATTCATGGACTAAATAGTTATAATGAAATATGGAAGGTTGGATATTGTAGCCATTTTAGAAACTAAAGAACCAGATCTATCAAATTCAATTAACAAACAGAGCAGACCCTGATCAGACGGCTCCTCTAGGAGCCGTCTGATCTGGGTCTACTCTGTTTGCAAATGCTTGAAAACACGTTTATATGAGGGAAAGGGTTAACTATTTATAGTATAAGGGTTAAAAATAAATGGCAGACAAACCTAAAGCAACAACAATTTTTATGAATGATAAATTGCAAAATAATTTTAGTAAGCTGTGGTCAATCCATAATCATCTTTAACCCTTTACCCCATAAATACGCTTTTCCACACCTTTGCAGAGTAGACCCAGATCAGATGACTCCTATAGGAAATGTCTGATCAGGGTCTGCTCTGCTTGCTTATGACATGATATATATGTAAATGTATTACTGTCATAACAACACAATTACATAATAGAACATGATCAGACTTTTCATTTATGTTGCTTCTCTTGTTATGTGAAAGCATGTGAACATCTAGAATTTATACTTCTTATCTCACAGTAATCAACTTTATAGTTTTGTAACTATTTTTAGCAAAAGACAGTCAATTCAAAACTGTGGTTACACTTTTGCACAATCTAACAGGGGAGATAACCTACCTTCACCAGCACAGTATTTGCCAGGCTCACATGGTGTACACTGGGAACTGGCAGACAGTCCAGTTTGGTTATTGTAGGTACCTGCCGGACAGAGGTACTGAGTGGCGTACTGGGTACTCAGTGGGCAATAGGAGCCATTGGGGCAAGTTGTAGGCACCGACACTCCTCGATAACTACGATAACGTCCAGAGTAGTTTCCAGTAGTTGTAATGTTGTCTGCATCCAGATCTTCATAGTCTCCTGCATACAAGCAAACAATCGATACAATGATACAGATCTTTCAAAAGGTAAAGTACCAACTACCGGCAACACTTTCCCCGTTAAACATTTACTCAACCTTTCTAAACCTCGTGAATATTAATGGGCAGAATCAATAAAATTGGATGGAACAGGGATTTTTTCCAGTGTTGCGGAAACTGCATAATCAGATCTATAAATTTCCATAAGAAAACAGAGCAGAACCTGATCAGACGACTCCTGCAGGAGCTGTCTGATCTGGGTCTACTCTGTTTGTAAATGCATGAAACAGAATATTAATGTAAGAATTAATGAAGATATGATAATTAATAACAATATTTTTATAACTGGGTCAAGAACAAGTGAATTTCTTACTGTGGCAGTAGGTGCAGAATCTTAACCCTTCACTTGCTATTCATGTCAATATACCTAAATGTAAATAGTGAAGACCCAGATGAGACAGCTCCTGCAGGAGCTGTCTCATCAGGGTCTGCACTATTTACAAGTTGAGTGTGCAACCAGTGCACTCCACAGCAACGATTGCATAGAAAAATAATTGTAGACAGTGAAGATAAATGTAATTACACCACAGGGCATGGGTAAAGAAGAAGAAATGCATTTTAAAATTCAGCAAGAGAAGGGTTAACTGTATTTATTTCATAAGCAAACAGAGCAAGCCCTGATCTGTCTCAAAACATGAACACATTAATTTTATAGATTTATTAGATATATATTTACTATGGCATCGTGAACAGAGATTTTTGCCACAGCATGGTAGAATCAGATCTACATGTATACAAATTCATATTAAGCAAACAGAGAAGACCCTGAACTGATGGTTCCCATAAACACCATCTGATGTGGGTCTACTCTGTTTTCAAAGTCATCAAAAGACATTTGATTTTAATAATTTTGCATAAGATAAGTCATTTATAAGGCAAAGGGTGAAATATATGTACAGTGAACCTCTCTATAATGACCACTAAATTGTATCAATTAGTTGGTTTTTTGGACAGGTGGTTGCTTAAAGCAAGGTGAAAGTAAAAACAGAAAGCCCTTATGAGCGTTCTGTTTTACTTTTACCTTACTTTAAGCATCCACCTGCCTTTAGCACAAAATACTTGATTTAATTTAATGGTCGTTATAGAGAGGTTTTACAGTACATCAGATCCTGTTCTAAGCGGCCATTTATGTATTGAACATAGGAGTCTTAAAAAGCAGAATGGTTGCTTAATGCAGAGCAAAAGTAATGCAGAAAGGTCATATAGAAACTTTCTGCATTACTTTTGACCTGCAATATGCGTCCGTCTACGTTCCAGACCCATGATTAGATCTCTTTTTGATGGCCCCTTAATACGGGTTCTACTGTATTGCAATTCCCAAAGCTCAGACTCACCAAAGGCTTTACAATAAGAGCTGGCTGGACATGGATCACAGTCTCCTTGGCCCCAGTGTGGCTGGTAATCTCCAGATGGGCAACCAGTCTGGTTGTGGCTACCAAGGTAACAGAAATGACCAGGACTGCATGCGTACAGTGTTGGAGTGGGAGTATCCTGACCGCCTGGACAGTAGTAGCCAATACTGCACTGTCCTGAAGGTTCGTACATGCCATAAGACTGGCAATAGTAGCTAGCAGTGCACTCAATACAGTCGCTTATAGACTGGCCACCTGTTGTGTCTGAAATGTCAAAATATTTGGGTAAAATAGTAATAAACCCAGGTGATTTACTACACAAATGTCAAATCATTTTTGCTACAGGTGCAAAAGCAGGAAACAAGTGCACTGGCATTTGCACACAATGTAGACCCAGACCTAAGGGGTTCCAAAAGAACCCTCTGATAAGGGTCTGCACTGTTTGTCTTTCAAAATCCTTTAGCAAATGAAAGTCTTTCAAACTGAATGGACTCTATATTAACCCTTCGCTTGCTATTCACGTCAATATACATACCTGTAAATAGTGAAGACCCAGATGAGACAGCTCTTGCAGGAGCTGTATCATCAGGGTCTGCACTATTTACAACTAGTAACAAGTTGATTGTGCAACCAGTGCACTCCACAGCAGTGATTGCACAGCGAAATATTTATACACAGTGAAGATATATGTAATTATACAACAGGGCATGAAACTGTAGAATCATATCTATATTATATCATAAGCAAACAGAGCAGACCCTGATCATATGTCTCCTATAGGAGCCGTCTGATCTGGGTCTACTCTGTTTGCAAAGGCATAGAAAGGAAATCAAACATTCGCTACCAACCAAGTCCTACATGAATATTAATATGGTAAAGGGTGAACACTTTATGTCATAGAGATGCCTTTTTGGGCCCTTTTTGGCACCTTTGTAGAGTAGACCCAGATCAGGGTCTGCTCTATTCTCTATTTCAGATCTGGGTCCATGCTTATAAAGCTTTTAGTTGAGTCTGAGTTTTGTTCTCAAGCTTTTGATTGGTCAGATTTGAGTTCTCAAGCTTTTGATTGGTCAGATTTGAGCCTTTGGCTCAAATCTGACCAATCAAAAACTTGAGAACGAAATCAGACTCAGCTAAAAGCTTTATAAGCATGGACCCAGGTTAAGGGTTAAAGATGCAATTATAATTTCTCAAATCACCCTGCATGTTCGAGAATACTTACTGAGGAAGGTCCCTGGTGGACAAGCTACTTCTGTTGTGGTTCCCTCAGGGCAATAGTGTCCCAGGCTGCAGTCTCTTGGATTGGGTAGAGACTCGCTGCCATTACAGAAGGAGCCAGCGGAACAGTTGCCCGTGGGGAGAAGCAGGTTGTCAGACCCACAGTACTGGCCGATAGGACAGGCAACAGGTGCAGAGCTGCCAGCGGGACAGTATGTGCCTGAAATTTTCATGAAAATGCCTGTTGTAACAATTGCTGTCATGGGTTTAACTCATTCCCTCAAAGGTAATGTTTAACCAAACCTCTTTGAATAAATTCACTGAAAAGGAGCATTTGCTAGAGAAAAGGATAATCTTAGAATTGTGTAGTTTTGAAACCATTTTCATGCCTTTGCAAACATAGCAGACCCAGATCATACGGCTTCTAGAGGAGCCGTCTGACTGGGTCTGTTCTGTTTGCTTTACCCATTCCCTCATCGGATATTTTTATATCCAATTTCTTTGAATAAATCTAGAAAAAGGAGCATTAACTAGAGAAAAGGAAAATTTTAGAATTTTGTAGTTTGAAACCATTGTGATAAATAGAGCATAGAGCATTTGCTTCTATAGGAGCAAATGCTCTTTTTATCACAATGGTTTCACCAGGTGACTTTTGCAGAGGCGTCAAAATGCGTCAATATGAGGGAATGGGTTAATGCAGGATGAAAGATATGCAGAAAGTTCCTACTTTTGTCCTGCATTAAGCAGTCATCTATTTTTGATGACACATGTTTAATTAAAATGTGGTTGTACTGTATCACAAATACTAAAATCATTTCTCCATTAACTCTATATTATGACACCTCTTTTAGACATAATATTGATACAAATCAAGATTCTTTCCGTCATGGTCCAAAATTGGTCTGTTCACAATGCAATTATACAAATTCAAGGTGTTGGTTTTGTGATAAAACGCGGTCTCAGACTTGTTTCAGGATGACTTTATCATTAGATAAGTCAGCGTACCAATATTAGAAACTCAGGTCTGGACTGGTATCATTTTCTCGGAACAACATACCTGCTGTACATGGTGCTCCAGTGAAGTTGGAAAGATAGGTTGGACAGGACATGTTGACAGTGAATGACAGGCCAGATACATCAATCGCCACAGGCCTGTTGTCATAGGCACCTCCAGAACAGTACCATCCTCCATCACAGTCTCCTGCTGGCACTGACAGGCCGTCAGTATCACAGTACATCCCGGCTGAAAAAAATATCACAATTAGTAAATCAATTCATTCATAGGCTATTTTTGGATCCAATCTCTTTGAATAATTCTACTAAAAAGGAATATCTAGAAATTTTAGAATTGCGTAGTTTATAACCTATTCCGTCACTTAGGCTATTTTTAGATCCAACCTCTTTTAGTAAAACTACCGAAAAGGAGCATTTACTACAGAAAAGGAAAACTTTACAAATGTGTAGTTATGAAACCATTGTGATATATAGAGCATTAAAATTTTGCTCCTATGGAGCAAATGCTCTATTTATCACAATGGTTTCAAAAAGTGACTTTTATAGAGATGTAGAAAGGCGTATTTATGGAGAAAAGGGTTGAACCATTGTAATCAATAGAGTATAAATTTTGCTCCTATGGAGCCTAATAAGTACATGTACATACATTCTTCTGTATGAAAATTCCAATTTAGAGGGGTCTTACTGTGTAAAAGGTAAGACAAAATCAGTAAAACCGGTTCTGCTATAGGTACAGTTAAACTTCGATATCTCGAACTTCAAGGGACCATACAGATTTCTTTGAGATAACAGAAATTCGAGTCATCTGATTTCAAATCTGGATAATTTCAAGTTCATTGCTTAATACAGGTCTAAAGTAATGCTGAAAGCTCCTGTAGGAGCTTAAAGAATTACTTTAGACCTGCATTAAGCTGTTGCGTGTGTTGCTAGATATGCGTAATGATTAATTTTAGAACAATGCCGTATTGTAAGTTTTGTGAGGACCAAACTTTTAATTGTTGGCATATTCTATCCCTTTCCCTCATGTCAATGTGTTTTCACGCGTTTGCAAACAGAGTATACCCAGATCAAATGGCTCCTCTAGGGTCTGCTCTGTTTGCTTATGGCATTTGATAGACCTGTTTCTTTAGTTTCTAAAATGGCTACAATATTCCACCTTCCATATTTCATTATAACTATTTTGTCAATGAATATTCAGTAGGTATTGAAATTTGGAATACATATAGAACAGGGAAATGGTTATACAACCTACCTGTGCAAGACTTGCAGTCAAAAATGTCCGCAGCTCCAGTAACGTTGTTGTACGTGCCCTTTGGACATGGGTACTGGTTGTCATACTCAGTACCACTCGGACAGTAATGACCTACAAGAAAAGTTAAGAACACAACTTGACTCTCTGTCTCGTTTCTTTTTTACTCTTTACTCCATGAATATTAATGCCAGATTCCATCCTTTTTGAAAAACATATAAATTTACACTTTACTTGATGAATATGAATTTTTATAGCGACACATGAAATTTTGGCCTTGGCAGAAACTGTAGAATCATACCTATATTATTCAACAAGCAGACAGAGCAGACCTTGATCAGAAGGCTCCAACCTGGTTTTCTCTGTTTGCAAAGGCAGAGAAATGCATAATTATGGAGTAAAAGCGCTTGCTGAATTTTAAAATACATTTCTCCTTCTTTACCCATGCCCTGTTGTATAATTACATAATTATATCTTCACTGTGTACAAGTATTTCGCTGTGCAATCACTGCTGTGGAGTGCAATAGTTGCACAATCAACTTGTAAATAGTGCAAAGTCAAGTTTGTGACACCAACCAACCATGTAACAGGAGTAAAACACAAAAATACACTAAGTTCAAGGGGAGATCATTCTGTAATACCTGC
Organism: Azorinus chamasolen; assembly: GCA_963576725.1. NCBI lineage: Eukaryota > Metazoa > Mollusca > Bivalvia > Cardiida > Solecurtidae > Azorinus > Azorinus chamasolen. Next base: position 53,549,603 of record OY755239.1, on the reverse strand, counting down.
AACTGAACATATGAAAATTGCATCTTGCATATCTGCTATTCGCGGTTATTATGTATGGCAAGAATCAATTCAATAACTTTCAAATTAAAGGGGGAGTTTGCGACACCAACTCCCCAAATTTCATGCCAAAATGACAAGAAACTAGAATTGTTTTTCATACAAAAACTGATGTCTCCCCCAGCGTAAGGACAAAATTTTCCAAAGTCCCATACCTCTGCAGGAAATCAGCGAACCAGAAAAGGAATAAACTATGCACAACTATGCATGGTGCTGATCAATCCTAGGAAATTTAATGAATATCCAATTAAAGGTTTTGGAGAAACCCTGCAGACAAAATTTCCATCTAAAAATTTCAAAGTCCCATAACTCTGCAGAAAATTGGGGGCAATAACCCCACTTTTATTGAAGCCAGAGTTATCAAACATGTGCATAACACTTCATCCAGTCATGCTCTTTCTATAAATGAAATGTCATTCCAATAGCATCAGTAGGACAGGAGTTATTGATTGGACAAAAAATGTTAAAAAGGGCAATTACTGCAAAAGTATTTAAGTCAGAGTTATGGCCCTTATACATGACACTTCCTCTCATCATGCTCTTTCCATGTATGAAGTTTCAATCAAATGGCATTAGCCATGTAGGAGTTATCTTCCGGACAAGAAAGTAAGAATAATTGACCTTGAATTGTGACCATGACATTGAATCGTGACCTTGACCTTTGACTCACATGTCTGAATCCTGCTGTCTGCACATCGGCTTATTAACCCTTTCCCTGTTCTATATTTAGTCTAAACTTCAAAACCTACTGAATATTCATGCACAAAATAGTTATAATGAAATGTGGAAGGTGGTACATTATATCCATTTTAGAAAGTGAAGACACAGATCTTTCAAATTCTATTAGCAAACAGAGTAGACCCTGATCAGACGGCTTCTCTAGGAGCCGTCTGATCTGGGTCTACTATGTTTGCAAATGCGTGATAACACGTTTATATGAGGGAAAGGGTTAAGAACATTTGTGCCACAGCATTTGGAATCCTTCCAAGGGTAATACAGATATGGGGCAGACATGAAAATTAAGACTAAAACATTTGACCTTGAACTGTGACCTTGAGCTTTGACCCACGTGCCTGAAATGAATGTTCTGCACATCAGCTTGTTATAAAGAACATTTGTGCCACAGCATTTTGAAATCCTTCCAAGGGTTTAAGAGATATGGAAAATCCTTCCATATTTGTGAGAGATATGGAGCGGACACGAGTGTGACAGACAGATGGACGGATGGACAACTCGACCAAAAACAATATGTATATATGCACATCTACTATTCATGGTAATTATGTATATCAAAATATAAACTGAACATCTTTCAAACTGAAGGAGGAGTTTGTGACACCAACTTCCCATGTGCCATGCAAACATGACAAAATACTCAAAGTTCAAGTGGAGATAATTCTGCATTGCCAAGTGCTAAACAAATAAAAATTGCATCTTGCACATCTACCATTCATAGTTATTATGCATACCAATATATAAATTCAATAGCTTTAAATTGAAGGAGGGGTTTGCGACACCAATTACCAATGATTTATGCCAAAATGACAACAAAAAAACTCAAAGTTCAAGGGGAGATAAATTTGCAATGCCCAGCAATAAACACATGAGAACAAAGCAGAAAGTATTTAGACACCAAGAGAGGACATATTCCCCTTCAACCACTTCAGTAGCTAGAACCATTGTAGGCTATCAAATCCTAACTATCCTAACTATTCAGACACCAAGAGAGGACATGTCCCTCATCACTGCAGTAGCTAGAACCATTGTAGGCCAACACATCCTAACCATCCTAACTATTCAGACACCAAGAGAGGACATGTCCCTCCAATCACTGAAGTAGCTAGAACCATTGTAGGCTAACAAATCCTAACTATCCTAAGTATTCAGACACTAGAAGACATATTCACCTCTAATCACTGAAGTAGTTAGGAGTCATTGTAGGCTAACAAATCCTAATTACTGGGATTCAGACACCAAGAGAGGACAATTACTGGTATATGTAAAAACTGTGGTAATATCTGAACTCAATCAACCACATTACCTTTAGGACAGACAGCCGAAGTGTAGTTGGTTGAACCACCGACACAGTAATAGCTGGCTGGACACAATGTGCATTCATCGAGTCGTTCATTTTCAGCAAACCTTCCTGCTGGACATGGTATAGGGGAAGTAGAACCTACTGGACAGTGATGTCCAATTGGGCAGGGACCTGAAAACATATATAGTTTTATTACAAAACCTCCCTTGTATTCAAGTTAATATAGCCATCAGATATTTCTGTATATTACACATGTTTGATAAAAGCTGTGAGATTGTGGAAACATTGATAACCTCATGTAGAAATATTGATAAATATACAATGTAGGCCAGGGTCAGTCAAAAACGGCATTTTTTAGTCAAAATAAGTCATGTGATGAAAAGAATATGATGCTCATAGTCATTTTGTATGAACTTATATTAGACTCATCTAAGAAAATGTTATTAAGCTCGTCAGAGACTCGCTTAATAACATTTTCCAAGACTTGTTCAACCCTTTCCCTCATGCAAATGTGTTTTCACGCATATGCAAACAGAGTAGACCCAGATCAGATGCTCCTAGAGGAGCCGTCTGATCAGGGTCTGCTCTGTTTGCTAATAGAATTTGTTTTGCTAATAGAATTTGATAAATCTGTTTCTCTGCTTTCTAAAATGTCTGCAACATTCCAAGTTCCATACTTCTTTATAACTGTTTTGTTAATGAATATTCAGTAGGTACTGAAACATATTCTATTATTTACAGTAAAACCCCATTAAACCGGAATTTTAGTATAGAAGTATTGTACCCTTTCCCTCATGTAAACGCTTTTACACACATTTGCAAACAGAGAAGACCCAGATCTGATGACTACTACAGGAGCTGTCTGATCAGAGTCTGCTCTGTTTGCTAATGAAATTTGATAGGTCTGTTTTCTTACTTTCTAAAATGGCCACAATGTTCCACCTTCCATATTTCATTATAACTATTTTGTCCAAGAATATTCAGTAGGTATTGAAATTTGGAATAAACATAGAACAGGGAAAGTGTTAAGAGGTGTGTCTATCAGATACGGGGTTAACCCTTTCCCTCATATAGATGTGTTTTTACGCATTTGCAAACAGAGTAGACCCAGATCAGACGGCTCCTACAGGAGCCGTCTGATCAGGGTCTGCTCTGTTTGCTGATGGAATTTGAAAGATCTGTTTCTTTGCTTTCTAAACTGGCTACAATATTCCACCTTTCATATTTCATTATAACTACTTTGTTCATGAATATTCAATAGATGTGGGAATTTGTAATAAACATAGAACAGGGAACCAGGGTTAAGCAACCACAGTTGACCCTTATCAGACATCTCCTACAAGAACTGCCTGTTCTTGGTCTCTGTTTGCAAAGTGCAAAAAGTAAGCTAATTAATATTCATAGTCATTATTTTTGACATGAAAATACATGGAGTAATGGATTAACCCCTTCCTTCAGATCAACGTGTTTTCACCCATTTGCAAACAGGACTCGTCTGATCAGGGTCTGCTCTGTTTGCTAATGGAATTTTTCTTCAGTTTCTTTCGTTTCTAAAATGGCTAGTGTTCCACCTTCAATATTTCAATATAAATATTTTGTTCATGAATATTCAGTGGGTACTGAAATTTGGAATAAATATAGAACAGGGAAAGGGATAACACAAAGTGTGGAAAAGTTTTATATTTTACCGCCAGTTCCAGTGTTGTTGTTTTCAGGGCTCGGAGTATCCACACCAAGTTGACAGTAATATCCGCCAGAGCATGAGCCCGTTGGGGTGCTAAGCCCAGGCTGGCCACAGTAGCTGCCACCTATACATTGCTGACATTCAGACTCTGCTTCCAACATTGTGGCATTGTTAAATGTTCCAGCAGGGCACACAGAGTAGTTGAGACCATTATTTCCTGGACAGAAGGCTCCGGTTGGACACGGGTCAGCTCTGTCCTGGTTGGTGCAGTAATAGCGTGAGGGACAAGGATCACACTCCCATGCTCCCGTCGTGTTCATGTATGTACCTGTAGAATTTGTTTGTACCCCTTTAACTCTTTCCTTCATAAATATGCCTTTCTACTACTCTGTATAAGTCACTTTTTGAAACCATTGTGATAAATAGAGCATTTGCTCCCATGGAGCAAATGCTCTATTTATCACAATGGTTTCAGAACTACAAAATTCTAAAATTTTCCTTTTCTCTAATGTTCCTTTCGGTAGATTTAATGAAAGAGGTTTGATCTAAAAATAGCCTATGAGGGAATGGGTTAACCCTCTGCTCCATAGATACACCTTTTTATCCCTTTGGAAACAGAGTAGACCCAGAACAAATAGCTCTTGTAGGAGCCATCTGATCAGGGTCTGCTCTGTTTGCTTATAATATAATATAGATATGAATCTACAGATTGACTGCTGAAGCAAAACAGTCCTGTGGCCATGTACTATATGTGCTTAATCTAATTAATATTCATGACATCATTATTTCTTACATGAATATTCATGGAGTAAAGGGTTAACTCTTTCAGAATGCAATCACACTGCAAACTGTTTGGATCCATATGAGGCACTTATTAACCCTTCTCTTGCTGAATTTTAAAATACATTTCTCCTTCTTTACCCATGCCCTGTTGTATAATTACATATATCTTCACTGTGTACAATTATTTCACTGTGCAATCACTGCTGTGGAGTGCACTGGTTGCACAATCAACTTGTAAATAATGCAGACCCTGATGAGACACTCCTGGAGGAGCTGTCTCATCTGGGTCTTCACTATTTACAGGTAGGTATATTGACGCGAATAGCAAGCGAAGGGTTAAAACACATTTCTCCTTTTTTACCCATGCCCTGTTGTATAATTACATATACCTTCACTGTGTACAAGTATATCGCTGTGCAATCACTGCTGTGGAGTGCATTGGTTGCACAATCAACTTATAAATAGTGCAGACCCTGATGAGACAGCTCCTGCAGGAGCTGTCTCATCTGGGTCTTCACTATTTACAGGTAGGTATATTGACGTGAATAGCAAGCGAAGGGTTAACTTGGAATCTCATCAGGATCCAAACAATGTATTACTGTGAGTCTTGGATTATATTCCATATTATATTGATGTAAGAAATAACAACATCAAGAATATTAATTAATTAACTCTTTCCTCCATAAATACACCTTTCTATACCTCTGTAAAAATCACCCGTTGAAACCATTGTGATAAATAGAGCATTTGCTCCTATAGGAGCAAAAATTTTTTTTTTTAATGCTCTATTTATCACAATGGTTTCAAACTACAAAATTCTAAAACTTTTACTTTTCTCTAGTAAATGCTCCTTTTGGGTAGATTCATTCAAAGAGGTTGTGTCTAAAAATAACCTATGGGGCAAAAGGTTTAAGTTATCAAAATTGGTTCCAAATTAACTTATTTAGCTTTAAAAACAATGTGGGAGAATTGGTGTCCGATTATTCACAGTAAATACTGACCTTCAGGACATGGTACTGGTGCTGTGCTTCCTGCAGGACAGTAATGACCAACTGGACAGAGGTTACCAGTCACACCATCTGTGGGATTGCTAATGCTAGCATTGGATGAGCAGTAGTACCCTGCCTGGCAGTCACCTAGGCAATGAGAAGAAATCAAAATGAATATCAGAAGAGAAGCTGTAGTTGATGCATAGCATCAATGTCACTGAAAATAATGTTACATGTTGTGTAAAGAGCAGTGTATCAAAGGCAAGCCTTGTACAGCAAAACTGTGTATATACACAGGTCAAGATAAGATGCGTAAATTTTCAAGAATAGTTCCTTTATTTCTCCACCAAACTCTGTACTGTGACCACTCTTTAGAATCGTCTCTTCGAGATATATATTATAGTATAGGGTTGTGTAGAGAAATAACGATTTTAGTATTTGGATATGAACCTTTATCTGTAGCACTAATATACATCAGACTTGAAATGATTAACAGTGAATATCATTTGCACCAAAGTAGATTGGTAATGACAGTTTGTATACTAATTGTGCTATTAATACTCAGTTTTATATTTGTTAGGTTCATATATATATATGTATATGCTACAGTAAAATACAATAAAGCAATGAGTTCTGATCCAAATCTAACTGAGACCTTCTTTGCAAATTTTGCACAAACAAACCGTTACGTATTTCAGTCATACCAATGACACACCTAACATGTACAAACTGAAATACTGCATATTGACATACATGTACTGTCACCATAACATATCTGTAAATGTTACCTTTTTTAAATACATTTCTAATTTAGCAAGAAATAATAATCATTTTTAAGTCCTAAGTCTTATCAACCTGCATCAGAGACAAACAATACAAACATGTATGTACAATTGAACTTGGATATCTCGAACTTGGATAACTCGAACTTCGGGGTAACTCGAACAAAAATGTTCAGTCCTTTCAAAACTTACAATACAGAATTGCTCTAAAATATATCGCTACAGATATCTAGAAACACATGTGATAGCTTAATACAGGTCTAAAGTAATGCTGAAAGCTCCTACAGGAGCTTTCAGCATTTAACTTTTGACCTGTATTAAGCTGTGAACTTGAGAAATTGTTTAGATTAGAAAGCGAATAACTCAAACTTCTGTTATCTCAAACTAATTTGTATAGTCCCTTGAAGTTCAAGATATTGAAGTTCAACTGTTTATAACTCTGCTTGCATACACCAATTATTCCGTATCACTGAAATAATGGGGCTTACATAATAATCATGACATCATTATTTCTTACATTATGAAATGAAATTCTTATGGAACAAAATTTTAATGCTCCATTTATCACAATGGTTACAAAACTACATAATTCTAAAATTTTACTTTTTTCTAGTAAATGCTCCTTTTCAGTAGATTTATTCAAAGAGGGTGGATCTAAAAATAGCCTATGAGGGACCAACCACCTGTCCTAACACCTTGAATGCATTAAACCATTATTTGCAAATGGCGCAGACAAGAACATAATAATTGTAAACAATGGCTTTGATTGGTTGGCTAGCAACACCTCTAATCTATAATTACTGACCAAAATTAATAAGACTTATACATCAATTCTAACCATTATTCTGTAAAATAAATGTCATTTAACCCTTTCCGTGTTTAACCCATTCCCACATAATGACGCCTTTTGACGCTTCTGTAAAAGTCATTTTTTGAAACCATTGTGATAAATAGAGCATTTGCTCCTGTGGAGCAAATGCTTTATTTACCACAATGGTTTCAAAACTACACAATTCTGAAAATTTTCTTTTCTCTAGTTAATGCTCCTTTTTGGTAGATTTAATCAAAGAGGTTAGGTCTAAAAATAGCCAATGTGGGAATGAGTTAATAATCATGTAAGAAATAATTATGTCCTTTCCCTGTGTAATATTCATGTAAAAAATAATTACATGTTTATCATAAATATCTATTGCTGATTTTTTTTTATAATTTACATGTAGATTTTCTGGTACTGGTAGAAACTGTAGTGAAAAAAGAAGAAAACAGAGCAGACTCTGATCAAATGGCTCCTACAGGAACCATCTGATCTGGGTCTACTGTAGTACTCTGTCTGTAAAGGTATGAAAAAAAGTTTATATGAAAGAAAGGGTTAAAGCCATGGATTGTTGTCATTTTTTTTATTTTTATTCATTTAATCTTTAGAGAACCTAAATATATTGTTGGAGTTTCTAAGACAGAGTGATGTGACGGCCAGTGATTTGGCACCTCATCTGAATAGGTTTGCGGTTGTCAGGTTGTGACCGGCAGGAAAACATGTAGCTTATGATTAATAAACGAAAAAACAATCAACCAAATAAAAATGGAATATAAGAAGATACAGTAGAACCCCTCTAATGTGACCACTTAATGAATAAACATGGGTGTCTTTATGAGCAGGTGGTAGCTTAATGCAGGACAAAAGTAATACAGGAGCTTTCTGCATTACTATTTTCCTGCATTAAGCTACCACCTGCATCTTGCACCCAGAATTATACCTCTTTTAGGTGGTCACATTAGCGGGTTTTTACTGTAGTTCTATTATCAACTAATTAATCCTTTACTCCATAAATACATGTACATCTTTTAATGCCTTTACAACCAGTAAATACCTGGATTGGATGGTCCCTACAAGAGCTGAATGATTAACCCTTTCCCTCATACAAACGTGTTTTCACGCATTTGCAAACAGAGTAGACCCAGATCAGACGGCTCCTAGAGGAGCCGTCTGATCAGGGTCTGCTCTGTTTGCTAACAGAATTCGATAGATCTGGTTCTTTAGTTTCTAAAATGGCAACAATATCCAACCTTCCTTATTTCATTATAACTATTTAGTCCATGAATATTCAATAGGTATTGCAATTTGAAACAAACATAGAACAGGGACATGATTAAGGTTTGCTGTTTGCTTGTGATATAATACAGATCTGATTGTACAGTTTCTGCTATATGCAGAAAGTTCTTTACTCATAGCGCCATAATGGAAATTTATCTAATAAATATTCATTATGTCATTGTTTCTTACATGAATATTCATGGAGTAAATAGTAAAGAGTTGAGAACTAAGCAACCACCTTTAGAATAATCCCAAGTTTTGAGCATCAGAAGCATCAACAAAAGTAAAAATATAATTGGATTATCCAATCATGTATCGATAAAAATTGGGAAATTCTATTAACCTTTTCAGTGCTGGAAATGAGTTACTAATGTCCTTTGCAAAGAGTGCAGACCCAGATGAGAGGGCCCTATGAGCCCTCTCATCAGGGTCTTCACTGTTTGTCATGTTACTTTCCTTTAAAATGATCCTGGAATATTAATGGTAAGCTTGACCTGTTTGAATTGATGAACAGTCCATTTGAAAAATCCAGCAATGAAAGGGTTAACTTACTGGCTATCCATGTTTAACACATTCCCTCATAGACTATATTTGGATCCAACCTCTTAGAATGAATCTATCAAAAAGGGGATTAACTAGAGAAATGGATTTTCTTTTTGAATTTTGTAGTTTTGAAACCATTGTGATAAATAGAGCATTTGCTCCATAGGAGCAAATGCTCTATTTATCACAATGGTTTCAAAAAGTGATTTTTACAGAGGCATCAAAAGGGGTCAATATGTGGGAATGGATTAAATGATAATATTGCTTTATATACTTTAATCCTTTACTCCATAAATATTTGTGTAAAACATAAAGTACGAAATTTATAAGATGCATTTTTATAATGGCATCATGAAAACTGGAAACTCTTGAATCAGATCTATAATTGTTCATAAGCAACAGAGCCGACCCTGATCAGATGGCTCCTACAGGAACCATCTGATCTGGATTTAGTCTGTACGTAAAGACACAACAAGGCATCTACATGTTTATGGAGTAGAGGATTAAACACAAGTAATAAAATGTCACAAAACAATACAAATTACTGCAAGGATCATGATAAAATACACAAAATTCAAAGCAAATTGGTAAAGGGGAAGCATATCTTTTTGACGCCTACTTTAACTTTTTGCATGCTAAGTAATTTTGCCGTCTGCTCAATTATTGTCTGCTGCTCATTTGTCATCTGTCTAATGTTTAAAACTATCAATTTTCTTTCTGATATTTTGTTTCCAGAAGTTGAGCCTGAGTGACAAGCAGTTTAGATCTCAGATCAGGCCCCTTGTTTTGTGGAGCCTGATCTGGATCAAAACTACATGTATATGCATAAGTCATAAATGGCAAGAGAATCTGCAGCTAGCACATAAAGAGTTAAAAAGTCAAATTTTAAATCTATATCATTTGTTACAGAGCTACAGATAAGGGTGCATATTCAAATACTAAAATTGTCATTTCTCCACCAAACACTATACTGCAACCACTCTTTAGAATCGTCTTGAAGAGAGTATTTCTTGAAAATGTTTTAATTTATGCATCTCATCTGGAGCTCTGTTTGTTAGCAGATAACATAATTACAAATTCAATTCTTGATCAATTTTAATATTTTAAAATGTTCAAAACACCAATAATTTCAAAGAACTCAATGAATCAATCAATGAACATGACATTGTAATCTCAAAAAATAACAAGCAAAAAAGAAATAACAAGTAACAAGTAATCTAAATCACAAGTAATCACAACATAATTATCAAAACTTGGCATGCAACATGCAGTATGCCATGAGCAGCATGCTGGTTATAAGCGACTTTTGTAAATATGCGGTGCATGGCCTGACGATCTCAGACTCTTGTTCTTACAGTTGTAGCAGGCTTGAAAATACCAATAATTTTATTACAGCTCTTCAGTAACAAAATATAACAATCCAGAAACAGAAGAAAAAATTATTCCTCAACTTAACCCTTTCCCTGTTTAACACTTATTCAAAATGTTATCACCTCATTGATATTCGTGGACAGAATAAATAAAACAGAACATAGAAAAGGGATTTTTTTTTCACAGTGATCTATGAAATTCCATAAGCAAACAGGGTAGACCCTGATCAGACAGCTCCTATAGGAGCCATCTGATCTGGGTCTACTCTGTTTGCAAATGCATGAAAAAGAGTTTATATGATGGAAAGGGTTAAAACATTCTTCCCATTTCTGGATTTAACCAATTACCTGACTGGTATCCATGTATGAAATAAAGACACCATGAATATCTATAAGGTGTTTTATTATGTCATATAAACACAGGAATTTTTGCCAAAGAAGAATCTCTATCTATTGCATAGACAGAGCAGAGCCTAAACAAGACGGCTTCTACAGGAGCTGTCTGCTCTGGGTCTACTCTGTTTGCAAAGGTGTAACAGATGTCCCTATCAGGTAATAGGTTACTAAATCGTATGTTGTTTTGTACATGAATCAATGTGTCCTCTTTGTGGTGAAGGCAATAACTTTATTGATTCCTTATTAAACATCACAAGTATCAAAATTTGTAAAGTTTTCCTAAACATCTATATAAACAAATCAGACATCCAGCCAGCCAGGAATACAGTAAATAATGCTGTAAATAAGACCAAATTCAAGACCTAGGCCTATACAATAAACCCCCTCTAAACTGGACAATAAAATTAATATCAATTCAATGCCAATCTGTCAGACAAGTGGCAGCTTAATGCAGATTAAAAGTCATGCAGTAAGCTCCCAAAGGAGCTTTCTGCATGACTTTCATCCTGTATTAAGCAGTCACCTGCTTAAAATGACTTAATTTGTTGTTTTATTGAAATTCCAGTTTAGATGGGTTTACTGTACTGTGATCAAGCCAAGACTTGAATCCATATCTTCCATATTTGTCATCTGTGATGTATTCAGTGGAACAAGGACTTCAATTATTTGTGTAAACTCAAATTAGCAATGAGAAGGGTACCAGTTAACTAAATCACTTACCAATATTGCAATAATTAATGTATGAAAAAAACATTTTTTTTTATTATTGCCGTTTTCAAAACATGGTTTAAACAGTGAATACCTTGATCTGTGTCACTTTTTCAACACTGTATCTGGGTCCATGCTTATAAAGCTTTTAGTTGAGTCTGAGTTTCATTCTCAGGCTTTTGATTGGTCAGATTTGAGTTCTCAAGCGTTTGATTGGTCAGATTTGAGCCAAAGGCTCAAATCTGGCCAATCAAAAGCTTGAGAACGATCTCAGACTCAACTAAAAGCTTTATAAGCATGGACCCTGATCTGGATTTACACTGTTTGTAATGTTAAACCCATTCCCTCATATTGACTTCTGTGCCTCTGTAAAAGTCACTTTTTGAAACCATTGTGATAAAAAGAGCATAATTTTGCTATGTGGGAGCAAAATTTAATGCTCTATTATCACAATGGTTTCAAAACTACACATATCTAAAAAATTTCCTTTTTTCTAGTAAATGATCCTTTTCAGTAGATTTATTCAAGGAGGTCTAAAAATAGTCTATGAGGTAATGGGTAAAGGATCGATTTATGCAAGACATGCTCATTTTGGACTCGTGAATAAAAGTTGTGTAACTAGTTTAGTTAATGGGCAACCTTAAGTAGAGTGAGACATGCATTCATACAGTAATCAATACAGAACTCATTACCCACAACTCCAGGGCCTGTGAAAAATGGTAAATATTTATTAGTTATAACAACTTATATATACATGTATATATACATGTAAAGTTATCACTTTATGAACAGATATAAACCCTTTCCTTCATGTAAATGCCTTTTCATGCATTTGCCAACAGAGTAGACCCAGATTAGATGGCTCCTTTAGAAGCCGTCTGATCAGGGTCTGCTCTGTTTGCTAATGGAATTTGATAGTTCTGTTTCCTTACTTTCTAAAATGTCTACAATGGTCCACATTCTATATTTCATTATTACTGTTTGTACTTGAAGATTCAGTACATGTTGAAATTTGGATTGAACATAGATCAGGGAAAGGGTTAGCCTTTCCTCCATAAATAAGTGTTTGCAAAGAGAGTTTGCAGACAGAGTAGACGCAGATCAGATGGCTCCTATAGGAGCCATCTGATAAGGGTCTGTTCTCTTTGCTTATGATATAACAAATTCTACAATTTCTGCCATGGCCAAAATTTCCTGTGTCCATATTCTATAATAACACATACTGCATTTATATGAAGGAAATTGTTAACTTGTGAATTCCATATCTAGTTAATACAATTTCCACATCTAATAAATGTGTTGATTTCATGACTGACATACATCAGACCCTGCCTTAAGGGGACAACAAAAAATGTCTAATTATGCATCTGCAAGGCAAGTGGTAGCATCATGCAGGTCATAAGTAATGCAAAAAGCTCCTATAGGAGCTTTCTGCATTACTTTTCCCCTGCATTAATCAACCACCTGTTTGTTAAGACTCCTATGTTCAATAAATGAATGGATGCTTAGGACAGGTTCTACTGTATACAGAAATTTTCAAAAGTTACCCTAACAAACAAATGTGACCAAATTCACATCTAATAAATATGTCATAGTTACCAAATGTGCTTATTCAATACTTGATAACTGTACAGAGTTTAACCCTTTACACCTGTTAATACCTTTGCAAACAGAGTACATCCATATCAGATGGCTTCTGTAGGAACCATCTGATCAGGGTCTGCTCTGTTTTTGGAATACAATAGATCTGATTCCACAGTTTGTCATTATTCCTTATATGAATTTTTATGGGATAAAGGGTTAATAGTTAACCCTTTCCTCAATGAATATTCATCCAAAAATAATGATTTCATGAATATTAATTAGATTAATTTGTTGTAATAGCACATGGACACAGGCAATGGCTAAAACTGTATAATCCTATCTATATTATATCAAAGCAAACAGAGCAATCCCTGATCAGACAGCTCCTGCAGGATCTGAGTCTACTCTGTTTGCAAAGGCATAGAAAGGCGTATTTATGGAGTAAAGGGTTAACAATAACAACACAAAACATCTCCACTCTATGTCATCCATACCTGTGTAGTTACTGAGACCTGTTGATCCACAGTACCTCCCCGAGGGGCATGTGAGACATTGTGAAATATCACTGCCGCCTGTTGATGACAGGTAGGTGCCAATTGGGCAGGCCATTGGGGTACCTGTCCCGAGTGTACAGTAGTGGCCAGAGGGACAGACATCGCCATAAACTTGGGATACCGGGTTTCGCAGGATTGCATTGGAAGAGCAGTAGTAGCCAGCGTCGCAGTCTCCGGATGGTGAAGTCAGACCTAATATGATAAGACAAGCATGTGTACCAAGCTTCAGCAACTATTATATACAGTAAAACCCCTGGAATTCTAGCAGAGAAGAATTAAGATACTATTAAGCAGGTGGCTGCTTAATGAAGGGTGAAAGTCATGTAGAAAGCTCTTAGAGGAGCTTTCTGTATGACTTTCACCCTGCATTAAGCAGCCACTTGTCTCTAAAACCGATGTTTATACTACACTGAATGTCCAGTTTAGATGGGTTTACTGTGCAATATAAGTTGGAGAACAGGAATCTTAACCCAACTGAATGCTAATTTTTTAACCCTTTCAACACTGATTTTTCAAATGGACTATTCTAAAATTCAAACAGGTGAAGCTTACCATGAACATTCAGGGACTTTTTTAAGGCTCTTAAAGGAGCTCTCTTACCCAGGTCTACATTGTTTGTAAGGACATTAGTGACTCATTTCCTATTCTAAACTGGAATGGTCCAGTCCATCATTGTATAACAATTAAGTATCAGCCCAGTATAGGGGATGTACTGGTTAGAGAATCAGCCCAATATGGGATGTACTGGACTGGAAAATCAGCCCAATATGAGATGTACTGGCTAGAGAATCAGCCCAATATGGGATGTACCAGCTGGAAAATTAGTCCAATATGAAATGTACTGGCAAGAGTATTAGCCCTATATGAGATGTTCTGGCTAAAGAATCAGCCCAGATGTGATGTACTGGCTAGAGAATCAGTCCAGTATGGGATGTACTGACTGTTGAATCAGCCCAATATGAGATGTACTGGTTACAGCATCAGCCCTTTATGCAATGTACTGGCTAGTGAATCAGCTACCAGTAATATGTGATGTACTAGCAAGAGTTGTACTGGCAAGAGAATCAGCCCAATATGAAACGTTATGGTACAAGAATCAGCAGACATTTTGCACATTACACTTACCATTAATATCACAGTACTTTCCGGGGTCGCAAGGTGTACAGGAAGAGGAGTTCTGTAACCCTGTCCCATTAGAGTATGTTCCTGCGGGACATGGACCCTCAATGCTTGACTGCTCAATACAGAAGCTGCCTTCTGGACAGATGTAGCCGTTGATGTTGTTGGTAGGTGTGGCAGTGTCAGATCCGTTGGTACAAACATAACCAGCACTACATGGTCCCTGGGGCTCAGACAAGCCTATAAACAACCAGAAATATTATATATATCAACCCTTTACTAGAGGTCCAGATGAGATGCATAAATTAAAATACAGAAAAACCCCTCTAATCTGACCACTTAATGGTTATGAGTAAACATGGCTGTCTTTATAAGCAGGTGGTTGCTTAATGCAGGACGAAAGTTATGCAGAAATCTCCTATAGGAGCATAACTTTTGCCCTGCATTAAGCCACCACCTGCCTTTGCCACTGTGAATTATGCCCCTTTTTGCTGGTCGCATAAGAGGGATTTTTCTGTATCATCAAGAATAAATCATTTCTCCACCAAACTCTTTGTTTTGACCACTTCTTAGAATCGTCTCAAAGAGACGAATATCGTCATTTAATAATGACGATATTCACTTGAGTACGCATTTGTATCTATTGCTCTGCTTTACTCCATAAACATACTTTTCTATGCCTTTATAAACAGAGTTGACCCATATACATGTGTATATAGGAGGCAACTGAGCAGGGTCTGCTCTGTTTGTACATGTACATGTATATGAAATACTATAGATGTCATTCTACAGTTTCTGCAATGGCCAAAAATCCAAGTGTTCATGTGCCATTATAAACGTGCTACAGTAAAACCTCTCTATAATGGCTACTAAATTACATCAAGTATTTTGTGTTAAAGGCAGGTGGCTGCTTAAAGCAATGTAAAAGTAAAACAGAACACAATTTAGTGGCCGTTATAGAGAGGTTTTACAGTATAACTATAACTATAGAGTCAAATCAGTATGAAAACATTAAATTAGCTGTCTGAATTTGCATGAGCATGAGGTGCAGACCTTCATCAGAGAGTTACTTAACTCTTTGCAGGCTAAGTAATTTTTCGTCTGCAACAATTGTCGTCTGCTTCAATTCTTAAAATAAACTTTCTCTAATTTTTTTTGCAAAAATATGGTCAAGATGACAGTTTAAATCCTGATGAGACGTCGCATTATGCACAGTTTGCAGTTTCACCGCTAGCGTGCAAAGAGTTAAGGAACCCTCTAATCTGGGTCTGCACAGTTTGTTATTAAAAGTCACTTAATGTTCAGCACTCTGCTGGCAATTTTGTGAAAACATCTGCAAATTGTTTGGATCCAGATGAGATGTCAAGTAACTCGGCGTATGATCAGGATCCAAACTGTTGGTCACTTTGAATCTGGTTTTTGAAAAGAAGTGGAAGAAAAATGTACTTTCAGAATTGAAGCAGACAACAATAGATGACAATTTCACAGAGTGCAAAAGGTTAACCCTTTCCTCCATAGGCTATTTTTAGACCCAACCTCTTTTAATGAATCTACCCAAAAGGAGCATTTACCAGAGAAAAGGAAAATGTTGGAATTGTGTAGTATTGAAACCATTGTGATCTATGGACAAATGCTCTATTTATCACAATGGTTTCAAAAAGTGACTATTACAGAGGTGTAGAAAGGCGTATTTATGGAGGAAAGGGTTAACAAAGTCAGCATGACCAACCTGTGGTTCCACAGAAGAATCCTCCTGTACATGGTGTGCAGTCGTTGGGATCTGATAAGCCTGTCTGGTTGTTGAATGTGCCTGTTGAGCAAGGGTGTTGTGTGCCTGAAGTTGTGTTTTCCAAACAATAGTGTCCTGTAAGGCAGTCTGTGGGGGTGATTGTTCCTGTAGAACTGTTCAGTGTAGCACTGGCCTCCAGTGGGTCACAATACCTAGAAACAAATGATATATATACCCAGAGGTCCAGATAAGATGCATAAATTTAAACATTTTCAAATACAGGTCCTTTATTTCTCCACCAAACCCCACTCTTTAGAAAGTGGTCACAATAAAGGGTTTGGTGGAGAAATGTACCCAATCCACGCCTCTTTAAAGTCACTTTTTGAAACCACTGTGATAAATAGAGCATTTGCTCCATAGGAGCAAATTAATGCTCTATTTATCACAATGGTTTCAGAACTACACAATTCTAAAATTCTCCTTTTCTCTAGAATCATTTAAAGAGGTTGGATCTAAAAATAGCCTTACAGTGCAGGACACAACTCACTAATGTCCTTTACAAACAGCGTAGACCCATTAATATTAAGTATATGTAAATGATTTTTGGTCATGACAGAAAACTGTAAAATTCAATTATTCAAATAGCAAACAGAGCAAGCCTTGATGAGATGTCTAATAAAGGAGGTATCTAATAATTATATGGGTCTACTCTATTTGCCAATGCATTTAAAGTTGCAGCTATTGCCTAAAGGGTTAACCCTTTACTACATAAATATGCCATTTGCAAGCAGAGTAGACCAAGATCAGATGGCTACTGAAGGAGCTGTCTGATCAGGGTCTGCTCTGTTTACTTATGATATAACATAGATATGATTCTACAGTTTCTGCCATGACCAAATATCCCCGTGTCCATTTGCTATTATAACATTTCAGTTTAATATTCATTAAGTCATTATTTCTAACATGAATATTCATGAAGTAAAGGATGAAGGAAATCAGAAATTAAACTATAAACTTGTAGTAGACAACAATTTTTGCAGAAGAAAATACCTCAGCTCTAAAAATTATATTACATGATTGTGTATAAACAAAATATGACCTACTTCCCAGCTGGGCAGCTTTTGCAGCTGGACTGTCCAGTTCCATCCTGGTACTCGCCTGCTGGACATTGTACTGGTAGACTGGTCTCCCCTGGACAGTAGTGACCTACTGGACATGTGTAATTGGCAGGCTGGGCCATGCTCTGGCCTGCAGGGCAGTAGTAGCCAGCCCCACAGGGACCAGTAATGCCTGCGGTGTTTGCACAGTAATAGCCTGGTGAACACTGCTCGCAGTTGGATGAGTCTATGTTGCCAGTATTGCTAGAGAAAGAACCAGGGGAGCAAGCTGTGGGCGTGGCTGATCCTTGGGAACAATAGTGGTTTGCCGTACACAGTGTGTGATTGGCTATGGTGGATCCACCGGTACAGTAATATCCTTAACAGAAAAAATAGTACATGTAACTATAAAGCGTCAAAAACTAATTTCAACAGAGACCTATAATGGCTTCTTTAACCCTTTCCCTCATACAAACATGTTTTCACGCATTTGCAAACAGAATAGACCCAGATCAGACGGCTCCTAGAGGAGCCGTCTGATCAGGGTCTACTCTGTTTGCTATTAGAATTTGATAGATCTGTTTCTTTACTTTTTAAAATGTCTACAATGTTCCACCTTCAAGAATTCTTTCTAACTATTTTGTCAATGAATATTCAGTAGGTACTGAAAATTGGCCTAAATACAGAACAGGGAAAGGGTTAACCTTTTGCCACATGAATATTCATGTAAAAAATACATGTAATGACATAATGAATATTTAACTGAAATTTTATAATGACATATCAATACAGGAAGGTTTTGCACCTAGCTTGCTAATAGAAGGTTCAAACACCAACAGTTGAAGAAACGAAGTCCATACATATAGGATCTGTAACGAGTTGTCATTTGAGATCAAATTTTCTTAACCCATTCCCTCATATTGACGACTTTTGAAGACTCTGTAAAAGTCACCTGTTGAAACCATTGGAATAAATAGAGCATTTGCTCCTATAGGAGCAAAATTTATGCTCTGTTTATCACAATGGTTTCAAATTACAAAATTCTGAAATTTTCCTTTTCAAAGATTTATTTATTAGGTTGTCTCTAAAATTAGCCTATGAGGTAATGGGTTAACCCATTTCCTGTTCTATATTTAGTCCCCATTTCAACACCTCCTGACTATTCATGGACAAAAAAGCTAAAATGAAATATTGAAGGTGGAACTATTTTAGAATGCATGAAAAGGCATTTATATGAAGGAAAGGGTTAAATGAGTTCAGAAAAAAAGTTAATAACATTTTTTCTGAACTCGTTTAAGAAAAGTTTATCTCAAATGACAATGAGTCTAGGATTCTTTTTATCACATAACTGATTCGCTCAACTTCGATATTTAGACCGAGGGGCAGAAAAATAGCAGGAAATTCCCTTCATATTTGTGATGCTGGGTAGTTTCTATATTTAGTAACAAAGATGAGTCTGTCTGTGCCAATGTGGAATGTTTATTACTGTACACACAGAAGCAGGAGAGATAGGTTGTGTACCAGTCTACATGATTGTGTGACACTAAGTAATTGTGTATTACACATGTTAAATATAACAAGAGATGTCACAGTCACGTGACAAATGCCCCCAAAAATTGTACCCTGTGGCCTTAACCTTTGACCCATGGACCAGGGAGTTGACACATCGTCTTTGTGTGGTGAACATTTGTGCCAGGTTCCTTTGAAATCCATTCACAAATAAACAAGTAATTGTACCCTGTGACCTTGACCTTTGACATATGGACCAGGGAGTTGAACGTGACACATCGTCTTTGTCTGGTGAACATCTGTGCCAAGTTATATTGAAATCCATTGATAGATAAAGATGTTACAGACCGGACACGAAATTTGTGACAAAGTAATTGTACCCTGTGACCTTGACCTTTGACCCATGGACCAGGGAGTTGAAAGCGACACATCATCTTTGTCTGGTGAACATTTGTGCCAAATCATATTGAAATCCATTGATATATAAAGAAGTTACAGACCGGACACGAAATTTGTGACAAAGTAATTGTACCCTGTGACCTTGACCTTTGACCTATGGACCTGGGAGTTGAAAGCGACACATTGTCTTTGTGTGGTGAACATTTGTGCCAAGTTATATTGAAATCCATTGATAGATAAAGAAGTTACAGACCGGACACGAAATTTGTGACAAAGTAATTGTACCCTGTGACCTTGACCTTTGACCCATGGACCAGGGAGTTGAACGCGACACATCGTCTCTGTCTGGAGAACATTTGTGGCAAGTTATATTGAAATCCATTGATAGATGAAGAAGTTACAGACCGGACACGAATTTGGGACGGAAGGACGGACGGACGGACATGCTAACAAATGGGTAGTTGTGTGACTTTTTCCTTTGATCTTTTCTTGTGTGACTAGTCCCACAAGAAAAACTATTTTTGGCTCTAACTTTGGAAAAGAATGATCTGGAAGCTAACCCTAACCCTATGTCCCACAACTGGCCAGGTTAATGTCACAAGAAATGGCCAGGTTAATGTCACAAGAGATGGCCAGGTTAATGATTTTACTTGTGGGACTAGTTAGAAAAAGTCACACAACTACCCTTTGGTGAGTGCGGACGGACGGACAGAAGGAAGGACGGACAATGCGATTACTATATGCCCGCCTTTGGGGGCATAAAAATATAATTATGTGATGATTATATTAACTGGGAGACAAGGGAAGTTATGTGATAAATATTACACTTATCAGTCATCAAATACAAAACCTACCTGCATCACACTGGCCTGTTGGGGTGGAAAGCCCATACCCAGTGCAGTAGTAGCCTCCAGTGCAATCCACTGGGTAGTTTGAGCCCGAGGGACAGAAGGTACCCGGCCAGCACTCCCCGCCGGTGAAGTTAGCTGCAGGGCAGGAACACATTGATATATCTGTGCTGTTAGACGTCTCCACTGGTTGAGCCATGTAGGATTCCCCTGTACAGTACCATCCACCGGAACAGTTACCCGTGGGCTCCGCCAAGCCATCAGCTGTAATTGACAATGAGTGCACTCTTGAACCCTTTCCCTGTTCTTTACTTACCGTAGTCCAATTTTCAATACCTACTGCATATTCATCGACAAATTTGTTATATCGAAAACATGGAAGGTGTAACATTGTAACCATTTTAGAAACTAAAGAAGCAAGTCTATTAAATTCCAATACCAAATACATGTAGAGCAGACCTTGATCAGACGACTCCTATAGGAGCCATCTGATCTGGGTCTACTCTGTCTGCAGATGTGTGAAAACACATTTCCAAACTGATAAAAAACTCCACACTAAGTTAACCCTTTCCTGCCTTTCTATGCCTTTGCAATCAGAGTAGACCCAGATCAGATGGCTCTTATAGGAGCTGTCTTATCAGGATCTGCTCTGTTTGCAAAGGCATTTGCAAAAGTGTAAGGGAAATGGTGAAATTTACAATCATACTGCCAGTAAATTATGTTTGTCCATGGTGTAAAAGGCAAACACGTTAAGTTGCATCAAAATGTTTGACTGCTTTAACCTGTTCCCTGGTATTGACGCCTTGCAAAAGTCACCTGTTGAAACTATTGTGATAAATAGAGCATTCTAAAATTTTCCTTTTCTTTAGTTAATGCTCCTTTTCGATAGATTTATTCAAAGAGGTTGGGTCTAAAAATAGCCTATGAGGGAATGGGTTAATCCTTAACCTGTTTAATCCTTATTCCATCAATACACTTTGCTATGCCTTTACAAACAGTGTAGACCAAGATCAGACAGCTTCTGTAGGAGCTGTCTGATTAGGATCTGATCTGTTTGCTTATGAAATAATATAAAAGGAGAGGGTTAATCAAAACCTGATGTAAGACAGACATCATTTACATAGCTACACATAAAGGTGCTTACCCAAATACTAAAATCGTCTTTTCTCCACCAAACCCTATACTGTGACCACTCTTTAGAATCGTCTCTGAGAGACGATTCTCAAGAGTGGTCACAGTTATAGGGTTTGGTGGAGAAACAAAGGAGCTATTCTAGAAAATTTTACGCATCGTATCTGGAGCTCTGCATATACCATAATCAGCAACAAGCATCAACAAACTTCCACCTACTTTCACAGTATTGGCCGCCTGGACATGACAGACAATCTGAAGCTTGCCCTGACCCATTGACTGGGTTGTAGAAGCCCTTTGGACATGGGTACTGGTGTGGGTTAGTGGTGCCATTGGGGCAGTAGTATCCACCAGGGCATGGGTAGGCTGTGTAATCAGTGGTGTTACCCTCACAGTAGAAACCTGCCGGACATTCGCTACAGCTACTCTGACCTGTGGAGTCTCTGAAGACAACATAAAATTGTTAGAATTTTTTTACATGTCAAGTAAATGCTCTCTTAACCTTTTCCCTCATATTGACGACTTTTGACGACTCTGTAAAAGTCACTTTGAAAAACCATTGTGATAAATAGAGCATTTGCTCCTACAGGAGCAAATGCTCTAGTTATCACAATGGTTTCAAACTACAAAATTCTAAAATTTTCCTTTTCTCTTATTAATGCTCCTTTTCATTAGATTAATTCAAAGAGGGTGTATCTAAAAATAGACAATGAAGTAATGGGTAAATTGGCTACACCAAAGTAATCTACAGTAACTGTCGGACTATTTGACTAGTGGTAGCTTAACAATTTCTTCCATGAATATTAATTTAACCCATTCCCTCATATGGACACCTTTTGATGCCTTTGTGAGAATCACTTTCTGAAACCTTTGTGATAAATAGAGCATTTGCTCCATAGGAATAACTCATGCAAAAATGATTTTAGAGTTACAACCCTTGTTGACTGAACATCCTCTCATCACCCTCTATCCGTGTAAAAAATCACAGCTGTGCCTAAAATACTTGAGAAGTTGTGCTCTGAACAAAAATTGCTTCTGAAAAGTAACTAAGGGGAATAACTCTCTCAAAAATGACTTTAGAGTTACAACCCTCTATCCATATATTAAGTTTGACAGTTGTGCCTACAATACTTGAGAAGTTATGCTCCAGACAAAAATTGCTTCTGAAAAGTAACTAAGGGGAATAACTCCCTAAAAATTGACTTTAGAGTTACAACCCTTGATGACTGAACATCCTCTCATCACCCTCTATCCATATATAAAGTTTCACAGATGTGCCTCTAAGAATACTTTTGTAGGAGTAATGCTACAGACAAACAGAATGACGGAAGGATGGAGACAGACTGACATATGGATATGTGCGATTCCAATATAGCCCCCACTTCTTTAGAAGTGAGGGTATAATAAACCCTTTACTCCATAAAGATGCCTTTTCGTGCCTTTGCAACTGTATAGACTCAGATCAAATGGCTCCTGAAGAAAATTGAAAGGGTAATCACTCCCTTCCTCTGTAAATATTTAAGAACTTATTACTTCATCAATATCCATGAACTTCTTTTATAATTAACCCATTCCCGCATATTGACGCCTTTTGACGCTTCTGTAAAAGACACTTTGTGAAACCATTGTGATAAATAGAGCATTTGCTCCACAGGAGCAAATGCTCTATTTATCACAATGGTTTCAAAACTACACAATTCTGAAAAATTCCATTTCTCTAGTTAATGCTCCTTTTTGGTAGATTTAATCAAAGGGGTTAGGTCTAAAAATAGCCTAAGTGGGAATGGGTTAAAAATTAAAAAACAAACTTTTGGCTTTAGAACCATAAGAAAATAGAGTAGATTCTGATCAGATGGCTCCTATAGGAGCCATCTTTTCTGGTTCCACTCTGTTTGCAAAGGTGTTTACATGAAGAAAAGTGTTACATGCGGGATGAACATAATGGAGAGCTCTCCTTTAAGACAAGTGTTAATCAACTCTTTAAACATGCTTTTTGGTACCTTTCAAAAAGTATAGACCCAGATCAGATGGCTCCTGTAGAAGCCAGTTGATCATTGGGCTAATAAGATTATCTATGAAATAACATAGAAGAGTGATAATACATGTTTGTTTTAGGCTATGACATCTGCATAGTCCCTTGGGACTGTTGTTACCCTCGCACTTTGAGCTCAGGACAATAACAGTCCTTTGGGACACTGTAGATGTTATTGCCTGAAAATACAATCATGCATTAACCTTTTCCCTGTTAAATATTTATGAAAGAAATAATGACATCATGAATATTTATTAGCTGTATTTTTATAAAGTAACCTTTTCAAGGAAACTTTTTGATTCGATCATCTCACAAGCAAACAGAGCAGACCTATAATAGCCATCTGATCTGGGTGACGGTCTACTCTGTTTGCAAATGCATTATATGAAAGGGTTAACTTTCTAATGAATACATACGCGTAAGTTCCTGCTGCACAAGGCAATGGTGTGGAGGTTCCTGTAGGACACATGAAACCCATTGGACAAATATCTCCTGTACCTGTGTTGTTTACACTGCTGGAGGGAGTGGCTGTGTTGACACCTGAAACAGAAGCCATTCATGATGCTGCAGGGATAATAGATAAGAGGCTAAAACACCAGGGGGCAAATGTCCGTAAACCTATTTGATGCATGATTAGATGCTATTTGAAGGCAATTTTATATATAAACACTTTGTTGTTTTAAATGCCCAACTTCCTGTAAAATGTTTTAGGGATGCTGATGATGCAAAAAATGACCAAAGATCCGTCCTCGAGAAAATTAACAGGGGGGGCAAATGTCCACCCAAGCTAAACTGTTAGGGGGGGAAATGTCCGCCCAAGTCCAACAGATGGGCAAGTGTCAGGGGGCAAATGTCCGCCCAGGCTAAAATACCAGGGGGGCAAATGTCCGCCCATGCCCAAATAGGGGGGCAAAGGTCCGGGGGCAAGTGTCCGGAGGGCAAATATCCATAAACCTATTCAACCAAGCCCTATGTTGTGACCATTATTTTAGACCCAACCTCTTTGAATGAATCTACCCAAAAGGAACATTTACTAGAGAAAAGTAAAATTTTAGAATTTTGTAGTTTGAAACCATTGTGATAAATAGAGCATTTGCTCCTATAGGAGCAAATGCTCTATTTATCACAATGGTTTCACAAAGTGACCTTTACAGAGTCGTCAAAGTGACATTTACAGGGGCGTAGAGAGGCATATTTATGGAGGAAACAGTTAAAACTGTCTCTTCCAGATGCTTCTCAATATAGAGATTGGTGGGGAAATGCAGGAGCTATTTTTGGGTGCAATGTAAGTGACAACCTTATAAAACAGGATAATTTCTTTGTATGCAAGCAGCAAATCTGCTAAAACCTCACCAGGATCCAAACAGTGCCGTCATTATGAATGTCCATTTCAAGACAAACATTATATAAATTACCGTTACCCATTCCCTCAGACTATTTTTAGATCCAACCTCTTTGAATAAATCTAACGAAAGGAGCATTAATAAAGGAAAATAATTTTTTAAGAATTTTGTAGTTTGAAACCATTGTCGTCAAAAGTAGTCAATATGAGGGAATGGGTTAAATATTGTAACAAAACAACAGTATTTGTAGAATACAAGGAGTCCTTAACAACTAATGATTTGAATTCTTTCATGTAGTCACTTGAAACAAGTTTTACTATAATTTAATCCAAATCTAGCCTCAAAACATGTTTGTCCCAAGTTTCAATAGGAAGATGAGACATCAAGTAATTTGTTTTTCTTATATTAACCCTTTTCTCTATGAATTTTCATGTGAGAAATAATGACACCAATAATAGTGGCATATTAACAAATTATCTTTTGGGGGAATTAAAATCTATACAATTAGATCTATATTATTCCATAAGCAAACTGAGAGCAGACCTGGGTCCATGCTTATAAAACTTTTAGTTGAGTCTGAGTACGTTCTCAAGCTTTTGATTGGTCAGATTTGAGCCTCTGGCTCAAATCTGACCAATCAAAAGCTTGAGAACTCAAATCTGACCAATCAAAAGCTTGAGAACGAAACTCAGACTCGACTAAAAGCTTTATAAGCATGGACTCTGATCAGACCTCTTATAGGAGCAGTCTGATCTGGGTCTTCTCTGTTTGCAGATGCATGAAAGAAATAAATGAAAAGGTTAATGGAGCCAATTTATCCCACTTACATGGGGGGGCCTATATTATTAAGGTACCAGTTTATTTCAAGGCAACAGAGTTTAACCCTTTCCTCTATAAATACGCCTGTCTACACCTCTGTAAAAGTCACTTGTTGAAACCATTGCAATAAATTGAACATTTGTTCCTATAGGAGAAAATGCTCTATTTATCACAGTCAATGGTTTCAAACTACAAAATTCTAAAATTTTCTTTTTCTCTAGTTAATGCTCCTTTATGAGGGAGTGGGTTAACCCTTTACTCCACGAATTTTCATGTAAGAAATACTGTTATCATGAATATCAATAAGGTTAATTCATATAATAGCATATGGATACAGTAATTTTTGGTCGTGACAAGAACTGTACAATCATATCTATACTATATCATAAGAAAACAGAGCAGACGCTACAGGAGCAATCTGATTAGGATTGTCTCTGTTTGCAAAGGCATCATGGAAAGATTAGTATTATGGAGTAAAGGGTTAACCCTTTCCTCCATATATATATGCCTTTCTATGCCTCTGTAATAGTCACTTCTTGAAACAATTGTGATAAACAGAGCATTAACTATGGTTTCTATACTGAACAATTATTACATTTTCCTTTTCTCTAGTAAATGCTCCTTTACGGTAGATTTATTCAAAGAGGTTGGGTCTAAAACAGCCTATGGAGAAATGGGTTAAACTTATCCTTTACTCTGTGAATATTCATGCAAGAAACAATGACATTATAATGACAAGTGAAATCAGGAAAGTTTGGTCATGGCATAAACAGTAAAGTAAGATCTACATAATTCCACAACCAACAGAGCAGACCCTGATCACATGTCTACTATAGGTGTCATCTGATCTGGGTCTACTCTCTTTGCCCATGCCTTTACCAAGGTCTACATGTATGTATGATTACTCCAAATATATTAAATTTTGTATTATAGGCTTGACAAAACTATAATTGATTAAATCTGAATAACAGTAACACATAATGCCGTTACAAACTGAGTAGACCTAGACATGATGGCTCCTAAGGGGACTTCTGATCAGGGTCTGCTCTGTTAGCTTAAAGAATTATATACAGTAAAACCTCTCTATAACAGTCACTAAATTGTGTTAATTAGTTGGTATTTAGGGCCTTGCTTTAAGCAGCCACCTGCATTTAAAACAAAATACTTGATGTAATTTAGTGGCCGTTATAGAGAGGTTTTACTGTACATCTCAATCTACAGTTTTTTCCATGGTAAAAACTCCCCTTGTTCATTACGCTATTATAAAATATGAGCTAATTAATATTCAAAAGGTTATATCGTATGTGAATATTCATGGAGTAACACATGTTAACCATTTCCTTCTTATAAACACTTTTTCACGTATTTGCAGAGTATACCCAGATCGGACAGCTCCTGTAGGAGCCATCTGATTAGGGTCGGTTCTATTTGTTTATGGAATTATATACAATGTAAATCTATCTATTTCTACACTCTATATATGTTACTGTTAAAAATTCCTTTGTTAACAAGATGTGTTTGTGAAACACTATGCCCCTTCATATATTTGACCTCTGACCTTGAAGGATGACCTTGACTTTGACATGTCACCCCTCAAAATGTGCGTCTTTATGAGATACATATGCATGCCAAATATCAAGTCTTTATTTGTACTGGCTCAAAAGTTAATGTCACCCCTCAAAATGTGCGACTTTATGAGATACATATGCATGCCACATATCAAGTCTCTATCTGTACTGGTTCAAAAGTTATGACCAATGTTAAAGTTGCTGACAAACAGACAAACAGACAGACAAACAGATAGCGCAAAAACAATATGCCCCGACTATCGTCAATGAAGAGGGGCATAATAAAAAATCGTTAAATTAGATCATTAATATTCATGATGTTATTACATTGTACAGTAAAACCTCTCTGTAATGGCAGCTGAATTGTGTTAATTAGTTGGTATTTTGGGCTGGTGACTGCTTAAAGCAAGGTGGATGTAAAACAGAACACTCCTATAGGAGCATTCTGTTTTACTTTCACCTTGCTTTAAGCAGCCCCCTGTCTTTAACACAAAGTACCTGATATAATTTAGTGGCCATTATAGAGAGGTTTTACTGTATATCTTACAGGGAAATGGTTAATTCAAAAAGGGGTCACTCACCTAGTGTGCAGTAATATCCCGCACTACAATCCCCAGTCACAGCTGCCTGTCCAGCGTGCTCGCAGTACTTCCCACCTGTACACTGAGTACACTCTGACTCGGCCTTCAACCCGGTATTTGGATTGTATGTTCCCGCTGGACAATTTTGGGTGTCAGCACCTGTACCTGTTGGACAGAAATGTCCTGTCGGGCATGGGTCAGCATCATCTCTGTTAATACAGTAATAACCTTCAGGACAAGTGTAACAGGCAGCTGATCCAGTGTGGTTTGTGTAAGTTCCATTGGGACAGAATAAGCTTTGTGTTGAGCCAGTGGGACAGTAGGAACCGATTGGGCAAATGTCACCTGTAACGCCATCTATTGGAGCCATGACCGTGGCGCCACCAGTGCAGAAGTAACCTAAAAAACAAACAACACAAGAGTATTTCCTCAACACGATGGTTTGATACACAGAGTATTTTTATAAATCAAAATAACTTAACCCTTAACAGCATGAATATTCATGTAAAAACAATGATGTCATGAGTATTAATAATATTATTTTAATAATGGCACATGAATGAATACTTGGACATGGCAGACACTGCAGAATCATATAAAAAATACGCCAACACAGCAGACCCTGATCAAATGGCTCCTACAGGAGCCATCTAATCTGGGTCTACTCTATATGCAAAGGCTTAGAAAGGTGTATTCATGGAGTCAAGGGTTAATGACATATATTTGTAGACAACAATGATTACTTCACACATTCAGATGTTTGTATAGCATTAAATTGAATGGAAAAAAGAAAAGGTGCCATCAATTAGAGAAGAATTGTAGTTACAAGTTTGTTGTTTTTTTGCTATTTTTTTTGCGTTAACCCTTTCCTTCATATAAATGCATTTTAATGCATTTGCAAACAGAGTAGACCCAGATCAGACAGCGCCTGTAGGAGCTGTCTGAACAGAGTCTGCTCTGTCTTCTAATGGAATTTGATAGATCTATTCACTATCTAAAGTTGCTACAATTTTCCACCTTCCATTATCACTATTTTGTCCATGAATATTCATTAGGCATTGAAATTGGAATAAACATAGAACAGGGAAAGGATTCACCCATTCTCTTATATATGTACTAACACCTTTTGATGCCTCTTTAAAAGTCTCTTTTTGAAACCATTCTGTCACATAAATATTTATCGCAATGGTTTCAAAACTACACAATTCTAAAAGTTCCTTATCTCTAATAAATGCTCCTTTTCAGAAGATTTATTCAATTTTGTTGGATCTAAAAATAGCCTATGAGGGAATGGGTTACATGTGCAAAGTAGTGCTACAGTGTTACCACTTAATATGTTCAATAATTAAAACTTGCTGCTAAATTAAACGAGACTTACCTAAAGGGGTCGTTGAAGTTTGATTGATATTTTCTCGACCACAGACTCCTTATGGGATCAAACACCTACCCACTACTCTCTTTGGCTTGACTTTTTAATGACCTGCGAGGCATTCCCATTCTTGGTAAATGGGGTTATGCCTCGCAGTTGGCTCTGAAGACTGATACCACAATACTATGAGCTACGTCATCTCTGTTTGATCCCTTAACCCATTACCTCATAGGCTATTTTAAGATACAACCTCTATCAATAAATCTACCGAAAAGGAGCATTAACTAGAGAAAAGGAAAATTTCAGAATTTTGTAGTTTGAAACCATTGTGATAAATAGAGCATTAATTTTGCTCCTATAGGAGCAAATGCTCTATTTATCACAGTGGTATCACAAAGTGACTTTTACAGAGTCGTTAAAAGTCGTCAATATGAGGGAAAGGGTTAAACAGTCTGTGGTCGATAAAATCTCAATCAAACTTCAACTTCTCCTTCAGGTAAGTCTCGTTCCAAATTTATCATTGATGAAAACAGTTTTTTATGACAAACTGTGCAGATCCTGATCAAGAGCCCTTTGATCTGGGTCTATACTGTGTGCAGAGGTCTTATATACTCAGTTCCCACACAACAAGGGTTTATCCTTATCGAGTAGGAGTAGTCAGTAACTTGTGATACTATACATGTAGTTGGTCTGAGTGTACACTGTTTGCTACTCCCTAACATATCATTGCTCAAGACATGACATTCATAATACCTTCGAGACAGTAGCCTGATACTGCTGAGAGTCCAGTGCTGTTGCAGTAAGATCCTGGGTCACACTGCAGGCAAGCTGAGTCATTGGTTCTTCTGGTGTAGGGTTGGTAGGTTCCAGCAGGACAGGCAACGGGATTCCCACTCGCCTCTGGACAGTAGGAGCCTGATGGACACTCATCACCATAGGCCTGACCCACAGGGCTTGAAGACTCTGAGGCATTGACACAGTAGAACCCTGCAACACAGTTACCTGCAGGGGCCTGGAGTCCAGGAGAATCACAGAACTGACCAGCAGGGCAGAAGGTACAGTCCGATACAGAAGTCAGCTGTGAGCTTGAGCCGTAGGTGCCCATTGGACAGTCGACAGTGGCACCAGATCCTGTTACACAGTATGTCCCTTGAGCACACAGTGTTTCGTTGGGGCTTGTGGCACTCAAGGCACAGTAAAAGCCAGCAGTGCACTGGCCAGCTGGGGCTAGCATGTTAGTAGTATCACAGTAATAACCTGGCGTGCAAGGTATGCACTGGGTTGAATTCTCCAGACTGCTGGCATTGCTATACGACCCTGCTGGACATGGGAACTGTGCTGCTGTTTGTGTATTTACAGGGCAGTAGAAGCCTGCAGGACAATCCTTTGGTGTGACAATACCATGTGAGGCCTCACCTACACCACTCTGTTCTTCAGCAATAGCTTCATTCTGATCACAGTACTTTCCAGCTGGACATGCAATACAACTGCCTTGTTCAGTATTTGGTTGGTAATAGCCTGAGGCACATGGTGTTTCTGTTGCACTTCCCTGGGGGCACTCATGCCCGGCTAAGCAGTCATTGCCTGGTGGTTGGGCTGCTGTGCTACCTGCAGGGCAGAACCAGCCAATGTCACAATCTCCATTAGGTGACTCTCGCCCAGTTCCTGTGCAGTACTGACCAGCAGTACAAGCCTCACAGTTAGTCAGGTTTTCATTGTTGAAATTCCCACTGAAAGTACCTTCAGGACATGGTGTGGCTGCCTGGCTTGAAAGAGGACAATAGTGACCCTTTGGACAGATATCTCCAAATGTTTCGTTGGCAGGGTTTGGCATGGTGGAACCAGCACTGCAATAGTATCCTGCTAAACATGGTCCTGTCACATTATCAAGTTCATCAGTATCACAGTAAAATCCTCCATCACAAGTTACTGGTGATGAAGATCCTGAAGGACAGTATGTTCCTGCTGTACACTTTCCGCCAATTACTTGGTTAGGACAGAGACAATCCGTGCCTGTATCATTTCCGAGGTTTAATGGCTTGTCACTCCATGACCCCCCTGTACAATACCAACCCCCAGCGCAGTTACCGGCCGGGGCTGACATCCCGGGGGAGGGACAGTACTGGCCTGCTGGACACATTGTGCAATCAGCATCACTGACGGAGTTAAGGTTCCCATTGTATGTACCGTTGTTACACGGGTATTGAGTGGCAAACTCAGTATTTGCTGGACAGTAGTGGCCTAAAATAGAAAAAAGAACATCTTCTGTTATATCACAAAAGAACAAAAATTAATGCAATGAACGATAGTTCCATGAGGGTCCTGTATTGCGCACATTAGTCATGATAAGTTGAATTTTAACCCTTTACTCCATGTAGATTGATGTAAGAAATTCATAATGACATCATCTATATCAATTAGATTAATTGTTATAATAGCACATGAGTACAAGAAGTTTTGGTCATGGCAAAAAATGAAGATTCGTATCTATATTTTGTGTATATAATAAGCAAACAGAGCAGACCCTGATCAGATGGCTCCTACAGGAGCCATCTGATCTAGGTCTGCTCTGTTTTAAAAGGCATAGAAAGGCATATTTATGGAGTAAAGGGTTAAATTTTGGAATACAATGTTACAATGGTTTTGCCCTTTACCTGATACACTCTGGTGCCTTTTAGCACCTTCTCAAACAGAGTGGACTCAGATCAGACGAGCCCTGTAGGAGCCATTTCATCAGGGTCTTATTTGCTTGCTTATTGAATTCTATAGATCTGATTCTACAGTTTCTGTCATGGACAAAACATCCTGAGTTTATCCATAATCACAAAACTTCAGACAGTAAATATTCCTGGTGTCTTCTTTGCTACATGAATATTAATCAGGTAACTTTACCTACAGAATATGGCTCATATTACACATGTGATTACTTAAACACAAGGTAACTTTTCTGCTGAGATTATACATATGGTAACTTTAACAACAGAGTATGACTCATATTACACATAAGGTTACTTACACATAAAATTAAGGTAACTTTTCCTACAGAATATGGCTCATATGTTATTATGTAACTTATGGTTCATGTTATAATTATTATGTAACTTATCTTACAGAATATGGTTCATATTACACATATGGTACCTTAATTTACCTACAGAATGGCTAATATTATGACATACATGTATGTAAATTAATATTTGGTAACTTTTACTATAGTACAGCAGCTCATATATATGAGGTAAATTTTTCTACAGAATGGCTCATATTAAGACATACTGCTATGAAAATTAATATTTGGTAATTTTTTCTACAGTATAGCTCATATATATATGAGGTATTTTTCCCTACAGAATGGCTCATATTATATATAAGGTAACTTTTCCTACAGATGGCACACATTATACTTAACCCTTTTCTCCAAAAATAGGTCTTTCTACACTTATAGGAGCCGTCTGATCAGGGTCTGCTCTGTTTGCTTATGGAATAACAATTCTGATTCTACAGTTTCTGCTTTGGCAAAGTTTTCATGTGTTAATATGCAAGTTCAAAATTAATCTAATTAATATTCATGATGTCATCATTTCTAACATGAATATTTATGGAGTAAAGGGTTAAGGTAACTTTTCCCTAAAATGGCTCACATTATACTTACGGTAACTTTTCCTACAGATTGACATATCTATACATATATCGGTAGTAACTTTTCCCGCAGAATGACTCATCAGCCAACTACAAAATATTAAACCCTTTCCCTCAACTTAATGCCTTTCATGCATTTACAACAAAATGCATATAAACCTTTCCTCCATATACTATTTTTTAGATCCAACCTCCTTGAATAAATCTACTGAAAAGGAGCATTAACTAGAGAAAAGGAACATTTTAGAATTTTGTAGTTTGAAACCATTGTGATAAATAGAGCATTTGCCTCATATTTTAAACGCCTTTTCAAAAATTTGCGAACAGAGTAGACCCAGATCAGACGTCTTCTATAGGAGCCATCTGATCAGGGTCTGCTCTGTTTCCTTTTTGAAATTCATAGATCTAATTATGCAGTTTTCACAACAGTGAAAAAAGTCCTTTTCAATGTTCCATCTTATTGATTCTGTGCATGAATATTGATGAGGTGAAGAAATGTTGAATAAATATGAAACAGGGAAAGGGTTAATACAGGCATGTCTACCTAATGCTATTTTTATCTACATTCATTATACAAGAGCACTCACCTGTTGGACAGTTGACCGGACTAGAGCTTCCAGCCACACAATAATACCCTTCTGAGCAGTTCTTGCATGTTGACTGTTGTTCTATATCGGTGTAGGTCCCAGCAGGACAATCTTCTGGAGTACTGGTGCCCTGTATGCAAAACTTCCCTACTGGACATGGTCCACCTGTTGCATCTGCCGAAGGAGGGCTTGACGAGTTGGAGCCTCCACTGCAGAAGAAACCAGCACTGCACAGACCAACTGGTGCCGTCAGACCAGTCTGATCACAGTAAGAGCCTGGTGTGCATGATGTGCACTCACTTTCACTGGAAAGCATTGTCTGATTGCTGAAGGTACCTAATGGGCAGTCAATTGGTATGGAAGTCTCTATTGGGCAGTATTTACCAACTGGACACAATCCTGCAGTTCCAGTGCCTGATCCTGAAGGCTGTCTTGAGTCAGAGCCTGTGGTGCAGAAATATCCGCCATCGCAGCTTCCTGCTGGGGCAGTCAGATTAGCCACATCGCAATATTTACCAGCATCACATTGAGTACACTCTGAGACTGCTTTGAGTCCTGTTGAGGCGCCATATGTTCCAGCTGGGCACGCCTGTGACACTATACCAGTGAGGGCAGGGCAGTAAAACCCTTGGGGACAGGTAATCTGACTTGATCCATTTACACAGTAATACCCAGCGTCACAGTCAAAACAGGCTGTTTGCAATGTAAGGCTAGTGTAATATCCAGGGGGACAGGTTGGAGGTATGGGGCCAGTGCCCTCTGAGCAGTAAGAACCTATGGGGCATACATCCCCAGTCACACCATCAGCTGGTTGTCTGCTCTGTGATCGGCTAATGCAGTAGTATCCAGCACTGCAGTTTCCTGTTGGGGCCGTCAAGCCATTTGTGGAGCAATACATCCCAGCATCACAGTCTGTGCAGTTACTCTCGTAGCCAATGCCTGAAATATTCGAAACAAAAATTATGAAAAATTTTTTTCAACCCCTCAAAACAATGTTAATTTAAGCATTTTCCTGTTAAATATTCATGGCAGAAATAATGACATCATGACATCATGAATATAATGACATCATGAATATTCATTAGCTGAATTTATAATTTTTTTATAATAGCATATTATGAATTTTGGAATACAGTAAAACTCCTCTAAACCGGAATTCTACAATAGAATAATTAAGAGACTTTTAGGCGGGTGACTGCTTAATTCATGGTGAAAGTCATGCAGAAAGCTCCTCCAGAAAGCTGCCACCGATCTCCAAGACCAATATTTATACTACATTTAAAGTCTGATTTAAAGGGGTTTCACTGTAATCAATTTAAAAATTCAACATTGTCGGGGCCAACCCTTTCCTCCATAAATACTAATAATAAGTAATTTCTATGCCTCTATAAAAGTAATTTAATGAAACCATTGTGATATATAGAGTATTTGCTCCAAAGGAGCAAATGCTCTTTATATCACAATGGTTTCATAACTACACGATTCTAATATATTCCTTAACCCTTTCCCTCATATAAACGTGTTTTCAGGCATTTGCAAACAGAGTAGACCCAGATCAGACGGCTCCTTGAAGGTCTACTCTGTTTGCTAATAGAATTTGAAAGATCTGTGTCGGCTATAATGTACCACCTTCCATATTTCATTGTTACTATTTTTCCATGAATATTCAGTAGGTATTGACATTTGGACTAAATATAGAACGGGAAAGGGTTAAATGCTACTTTTCGGTAGATTCATTCAAGAGACTGGGTCTAAAAATAGCCTATGGAGGAATGGGTTTAAGTGTACAAAGTAGTGATTATGAAGTACAGTAATGTCCTCTTAACCGGACATTAAATTTGGTATACATATCTGTCTTGGAGACAGGTTGAAGTTTAATGCAGGGTGACAGTCATGCAAAAAGCTCATCTAGGAGCTTTCTGCATAATTTTCATCCTGCATTAAGCAGCCACCTGCCTAAAAGTATCTGAATTCTTCTGTAGTAGAATTCTGGTTTAGTGGGGTTTTACCGTAACAGGTTTTCGAAACTTTTTCAACATTATACGAAACACCTTGTTGCTGACCTGTACAAATAGTCTGTATGGAGATTTGATGTGAAGTTACTTGGTTTTCATCAGAATTCAAACTCTCAGACACACTTTCTTTTAACCCTTTCCCTGTTAAATATTCATGTAAAAAACAATGATGTCATGAATATTAATTAGCTGAACTTTTATAATGGCATAATTATGTACACAGCATGTTTTGGCTCAGGCAAAAATGGTAGAATTGGACCTATATTATACCATTAAGCAAACAGAGCGGACCTTAATCAGACAGGTCCTATAGGAGCCATCTGATCTGGGTTTACTCTGTAATACCCCCGTCACACTAGGCCACGTTCCCACTACGCCCTCAAAAATATGCCAGAACGCAGTGCGAACGTGTACAACGTAGCGAAGACGTAGTAGACACGGCTTTGCGCGTTGTATGGTCTTCATGGACGTGAAGGACGTGGGTGAACTTTGAACATGTTCAAAACTTACGTGGCGAGGACGTGGTCAAATCAAGACGTGGTAAGAACTTGGTAAGGTCGTAGTAATGACGTAGCTAAAACCTAGTAAGAACCTCATTGACGCAATACACGCGTAGTGCAGACGTGGACGAGTGTGCGACGTTCGCATCACATTGTCTCTAGGTTGTCACTACGTTCTTGCTACGTCCATCGGGTTCTCACTACGACCCTTCCACGCTAGTGTTGCGACAATGATACGTCCCTATTACGTTTCAAAAGATCGCATTAGGTTCTTTGTACGTTCTACCAGTGCTTATCACGTCTAAGGTACGTTTGCAGCAGGCTCTAGCCACGACCATGCCACGTTCTGGTGGTCGAGTATAAAAACTGGATTCATTTCTCTTTCACTTCCATTTCAATATAGAATGGACAACCAAGAACTTCTCCAGCATGTTGCTGTATTGGCTTGACAACAGGCTCTTCTGGATGGACAGATAGGTTCTGGTTCAGGAACAACCTCCAACCCATGACTCGCTGGTGATGGAGTTCTCGGTTTTGCAGCCCCCCTTCCTTCTTGGCATATTTTCTGGTATAAAATACTTTACTGTTGCTCAGAAGAAAGTCGCAGAATGAATGATCAGATCGAGCCGAATCACAGAATTTTATATGCAGCCATAGAACGCGGTGAGAACGTGATGAGCGCGTGGTAAGAACGCAGTGCCATCTTGGTGGTCATAGTAGGGACCTAGTACGAGCGTAGTTAAAGCATAGCAAGAACGTGTTGGACGTGGTACCCGCCTGAATACACGCGTAGTAAGAACATAGTGGGAACGTGTTGGACGCAGTAAGAACCCAGCGCAAACGTGGTATGAGCGTAGCAGGAACTTGAGAAATGTATTTTTTATAATTTTTACCCCGTCCTCGATACGTCCTACGAAATTTTCAGGACGCAGCGCGGTCTTCATGGACGTGGTCTAGTGTGACGGAGGTTTTAGCAAATGCATGAAAAGGGGTTTATAAAGGAAAGGGTTAAAGAAGAAAACAAAACCATGCTTTTAGAACTGGGTCTATGCTTATAAAACTTTTTAGTTGAGTCTGAGTTCGTTCTCAAGCTTTTGATTGGTCAAAATAGAGTTCACAAGCTTTTGATTGGTCAGATTTTAGCCAGAGGCTCAAATCTGACCAATCAAAAACTTGAGAACGAACTCAGACTCAACTAAAAGTTTTATAAGCATGGACCCTGAAGCTTACTGCTGACTGACAGTAAAGCAGAAATATCCTGTTCTACATATATACCTGTATATGGATTGTAAGTCCCTCGTGGACACTGGGTTGGTGATGTGACTCCAGATCCACAATAGGTTCCTGTTGGGCAGATATCACCTGTGGTCCCATCTGTTGGGGTGGCTATGTTGGCTCCTTGTATGCAGAAGTAGCCGGCATCACAGTTACCGTTAGGTGCCGAGAGACCGTCAGTTGCACAGTACATGCCTGGTGTACAAGATGTGCATTCTGTTTCAGCTTTTAGATTTTGCGCTGCTCCATAGGTGCCATTCGGACATGGGAATTGTGTGCTAAACTCTGTGAGTAATGGACAGTAGTAGCCAGCTGGACAGATTTCAGGGTTCTGGACACCATGGCTACAAACGGTAGAGTTCTGGACGGTGCCATCACAGTAATAACCTTCAGGACAGGATTTGCAGGTAGACTGTGAAAAGGATAAAATTGTATCCATGCAATTATGAAACGAAATGAACCATGTTTACACAATTAGCATTATTAAAAATCTTCAAAATGCTCCCTACTTTCCCTACTTTTCCCCACAAAGCTGTACCCGTATGATATACATGTATTCATAAGAACTGACCATTATTTGTAACTGATTCTAACCCTTACCCAGTTCAAAATTCATGTAAGAACAAGATGTGTTTGTGAAACTCTATGCCCTCAACATGACCTTTGACCTTGATGTACAACCTTGACCTTAATAAGTCACCCCTATAAATGTTCACCTACATAAATTGCACATGCATGCCAAGTTTGTAGTATGTATGTTAAATTGGACAAAGTTATCACCAATCTGAATTTGACCCTTGATTTTACCTTTGAGTTGATGTATGACCTTGACCTTAATAAATCATCTCTAAAAATATTTGCCTCCATAAGTTGCACATGCATGCCAAGTTTGAAGTATGTATGTGCAATGGCTACAAAATTATTGCCAATGTTAAAGTAGGGACAAACCAACAAACCAACAGACAGACAGAGCAAAAACAATATGCCCTCTGGGGGCATAAAAAATGGCATCATGAATATTTATCAGCAGTATTTTTACAATGTAAACTTTTCCAGGGAATTTTTTGGCTTTGACAAAAACTGTAGAAACAGATTTTTATCGTGTAATAAGTAAACAGAGCAGACCCTGATCAGACAGCTCCTCGGGAGCTGTCTGATCTAGGTCTACTCTGTTTGCAAATGCGTTTATATGAAAGAAAGAGTTAAAGCTATATGCAATTTCTATGTGCCTAATTACTGATGACATGGGTCATGTAACAACAAATAGTATCATTACAGAGCTACAGATAAGGGTGCGTACCCAAATATTAAAATTGTAATTTCTCCTCCAAAGGATTCTAAATAGTGGTCACAGTATAGGGTTTGGTGGAGATATAAAGAGTGGTCACAGTATAGGGTTTGGTGGAGATATGAAGGAGCTGTTCTTGAAAATGTTTAACCCTTTGCTTGCTGAATCTTAAAATACCTTTCTTCTTCTTTACCCATGCCCTGTTGTATAATTACATATATCTTCAATATGTACAAGTATTTCGCTGTGCAATCACTGCCGTGGAGTGCACTGATTGCACAATCAACTTGTAAATAGTTAAGACCCTGATGAGACAGCTCCTGCAGGAGCTGTCTCATCTGGGTCTTAACTATTTACAGGTATGTATATTGACGTGAATAGCAAGCGAAGGGTTAAATTTACGCATCTTATCAGTATCTATGCTTATAAAACTTTTTAGTTGAGCCTTTGGCTCAAATCTGACCAATCAAAAGCTTGAGAACAAACTCAGACCCAACTAAAAAAATTAAAAGCATGGACCCTGGATCATTACCTGGCCGAACTCATCTTGGTAGTATCCCGAGGCACAGGCTAATTCTGTACCACTACCGGCTGGACAATAGTGACCAGGGGTACAGACATAGGCTGCTGGACTGCTGGAGGACTGACCAGTTGGACAGTAGTAGCCTTGCTGGCACTGACCAGTGGGTGACACAAGTCCAGCCTGGTTACAGTAATAACCTGAAGAAAAAAAAAATCATCAAGTAAAGAGTAAACAGATAAAAATAGTTTTCGACAGCCTTCAAATTAAAAATCTCCTTAACCCATTCCCTCATAGACTATTTTTAGATGCAGCCGTTTTTAATAAATCTACCGAAAAGGAGCATTTTCTAGAAAAAAGGAAACAAATAGCACTGTGTAGTTTTGAAACCATTGTGATAAATAGAGCATTTGCTCCTGTGGAGCAAATGCTCTATTTATCACAATGGTTTCATAAAGTGACTTTTATAGAGGCGTCAAAAGGCGTCAATATGTGGGAATGGGTTAAACCTTTGATTCATGAATATTTATACAACAAATTATGACATTAACCCTTTCGCTTATTTAAATGCTTTTTCGTGCCTTTACAGAGTAGACTCTGATCAGACAGCTCTTATAGTCCTGTATATGTACAGTATTAATCTTCTACCTGATTGAAACACATTTACAGAGTAGACCCTGATCAGACAGCTCCTATGATCCTGTATATGTACAGTATTAATCTTCTACCTGATTGAAACACATTTACAGAGTAGACCCTGATCAGACAGCTCCTAGAGTCCTGTATATGTACAGTATTAATCTTCTACCTGATTGAAACACATTTACAAAGTAGACTCTGATCAGACAGCTCTTACTGCTTTGTTTAATTAGGGAAAAATAATACCATTATAAAAATTCAGCTAATTAATATTCATACAGTCATTGTTTCTTACATCAAGTACAGGTTAACACATTATCCCCTAGTGACGCATTTTTGCGCATCTGTAGAAGTCACTTTATGAAACCATTGTGATAAATAGAGCATTTGCTCCTATAGGAGCAAATGCTCTATTTATCACAATGGTTTCAAACTGCAAAATTCTAAATGTTTCCTTTCCTCTTGTTAATGTCCCTTTTCGGTAGATACATTCAAAGAGGTTGATTCTTAAAATAGCCAAGGAGAGAATGGGTTAAGCTACACGCTGTTTTAACACTTTCCTCTATGAATATTCATGTAGGATATAATGATGTCATATTAATAAGATTAATCGACACAGGAATTTTCATCCATGGCAGAAACTGTAAAATTAGATCTATATTACTTCATAAGCAAACAGAGCAGACCCTGATCAGACGACTCCTAAGGAGCCATCTGATCTGGGTCTAGTCTGTTAGTAAGAGCATAAAAAGGCGTTTTTATGGAGTAAAGGGGTAACCCTTTTCATGGTTGAGTACTCCAGCAAAAAATCATGACATCATGAGTATTAATCAGCTGAATTTTTATAATAGCATGTGTACACAGGATTGTTTTGTATTAGTTAAAACCCTAGTCAGGTCTATTATAATTTCATAGGCAAACAAAGCAGACCCTGATCAGACAACTCCTATATAAGCTATCTGATCTAGGTCAGCTCTGTTTTTAAATGCATGAACAAACCATTACCCTAATTGCCTTCAGTCTTTGGACAAAAAAACTTTGATCTGAGTTTTCACTGTTTTCTACTGCATCAGACTAATTCAAAGCTAATGATCGAAATGGTGCCAAATTGATTCCCATGTTAACCCTTTCCCAGTTCTACATTTATTCCAAATTTCAATACCTACTGAGTATTCATGGATGAAATAGTTTCATGGATGAAATATGGAAGGTTGAACATTGTAGCCATTTTAGCAAGTACAGAATCAGACCTTTCAAATTCCACTTTCAAACAGAGCAGACCCTGATTAGACGGCTCCTATCAGAGCCATCTGATATTGGTCTTCTCTGTTTGCACATGCGTAAAAACAGGTTTGTAAAGGAAAGGGTTAAATATTCTAATAAGAAATAATGACATCATGAATATTCATTAGCTGAATTTTTATAACTCAAACTTTTCAAAGAAATATTTTGCTTTTGACAGAGCCTGTAGAATCAGATCTATATCATGTCACAAGCAAACAGAGCAGACCCTGAATAGAGCCATCTGATCTGATCCTACTCTGTTTGCAAAGGGGTAGATAGGCATACTTATGGAGTAAAGGGTTAAATGATTTCATTTACCTGCTGTGCAGTTATTGCAGTCTGATGCGCTGGTCACCCCAGTAGCATTGCTGTACGTTCCTGCCGGGCAGTTGATTGGGGTTGTTGTTCCTGTCGGGCAGTACTGACCTTGCGGACAGATGTTACCCGTCACCCCATCTGTTGGTCTCTGGGTTGTAGCCATTGAGGTACAATAGTACCCAGCATCACAGGAGCCAGCGACTGCTGATAGCTGGGCAATATCACAGTAGGAGCCTGCAACAGAAACAAACATGCCGATGTAGGAGGTCTTCGTCACTAGATAGCCCTGAAGAAACTAGTCAACCCATTCCCTCATATTAACACCTTTTGATGCCTCTGTAAAGTCACTTTTTGAAACTATTTAGATTAAGAGAGCATTTGCTCCATATCAGTTGAAGTATGAACACAGCAAGTTTTGGTAATTATGGCTTTCTAAACCGCATGATGCGCTTTTGGAAAGTTATGAACCGTTTTGTACGTCATAGGTAATGGCACAAACTGTAGAATCAGGGTCCATGCTTATAAAACGTTTAGTTGAGTCTGAGTTCGTTCTCAAGTTTTTGATTGGTCAGATTTGAGCCTATGGCTCAAATCTGACCAATCAAAAGCTTGAGAACTCAAATCTGACCAATCAAAACCCAGATCTGTATAATTCCATCAGCAAACAGAGAAAACCTGGATCAGACAACTGCAGGAGCTACAGTTGAACTTTGATAACTCCAACTTCAAGGGACCATACAAATTAGTTCAAGATAACAGAAGTTAGAGTCATCCGATTTCTAGTCTGAACAATTTCTCAAGACCACAGCTTAATACAGCTTAATACAGGTCTAAATTAATGCTAAAAGCTCCTCTAGGAGCTTTCAGCATTACTTTAGACCTGTATTAAGCCGTCATGTGTGTTTCTAGATATCTGTAGAGATACATTATTGGAGCAATTCTGTATTGTAAGTTTTGGAAGGACTGAACGTTTTGTTCTAGTTATAGCGAAGTTCAAGTTATCCGAGTTTGAGATATCGAAGTTCAACTGTATATGATCTTGGTAAATTCTGTTTGCAAAATTAATGGTGCCTCATGAACGCTTTCCCATTTTGAATATTCATGTAAAAATTAATGACATTATTATTATCAGTTAGATTGCATGTTATCATGGCGTATGAACAAAGGACATTTTGATTCAGACAGAAACTGCAAATCTGTATTATACCATAAGCAAACAAGAGTTGTCCTCGGACAGTACGCTCAATTTTTTTTAGTGCTGGATACTGTAGTTGAAGTCTAAGTCAAAATGGGGAGATAACTAGAGCCAAATTGATTTTAGGGTTACCCACCCAAGTGAAATGGGTTCCCCTTGTAATAGTTAACATGCATACCAAATTTGAACCAAATATCTTGGACAGTTTCTGAGACACAGTGCAGACACTGATGAGAGGGCTCCTTTAGGATCCCATTCATCTGGGTCTACACTGTTTGCAAAGGACATTAGTGACTCGTGCCCCACACTTATGTAAGGATCAACTGCAGCATAACAATTACATAGCATGCACAGAGATAAGTTATTCAATTAACCCTTTTCTTCGTTTAACCCTTTCCCTGTTCTATGTTTATTACAAATTTCAATACCTACTGTATATTCATGGAGAAAATAGTTATAATGAAATGTGGAAGGTGGAACATTGTAGCCATTTTAGGAACAAAAGAAAAAGATCTATCAAATTCAATTAGCAAACAGAGCAGACCCTGATCAGACGGCTCCTCTAGGAGCCGTCTGATCTGGGTCTGCTCTGTTTGCAGGTGCGTGAAAACACGTTTGTATGAGGGAAAGGGATAAACATCTTTTCATGCATTTGCATACAGAGCAGACCCAGATCAG
The DNA here is from genome assembly GCA_963576725.1 of Azorinus chamasolen. NCBI lineage: Eukaryota > Metazoa > Mollusca > Bivalvia > Cardiida > Solecurtidae > Azorinus > Azorinus chamasolen. The sequence continues at coordinate 53,506,541 of OY755239.1, read as the reverse complement.
ATGGCTCCTTTAGGATTCTGCTCTGTTTGCTTATGAAATTATCGTAGATTCATGATGTCACTATTCCCCCTTCAACTTTGAATTTTCTAATGGACTATTCCTAAATTCAAAAAGGACAAGCTTACCATGAATATTCAGGGACTTATTTCAAAGGAAAGAGTAACATGGCAAACAGTACAGACCCTGATGAGAGGGCTCCTCTTAGAGCCCTCTCACCTAGGTCTACACTGTTTGCATAGGATATTAGTGACTCATTTCCCACATTAAATGAGTTAACCCTTTCCCTCATATAAACGTGTTTTCACGCATTTGCAAACAGGGTAGACCCAGATCAGAGAGCTCCTAGAGGAGCCGTCTGATCAGGGTCTACTCTGTTTGCTAGTGGAATTTGAAAGATCTGTTTCTTTTCTTTCTAAAATGGCTACAATGTTCCACCTTCCATATTTCATTATAACTAATTTATCCATAAATATTCAGCAGGTATTGAAATTTGTAATAAATAAAACGAGTTAACACAAGTGATATATCCTCCTTACCTCCAGTGCAAGGCGTTGGGCTACTGGAGCCGGTCGGACAGAAGTATCCTGCATCACACATTCCACCTGTCTGATTGGCTGGGCATGTGCATGTTGAAGTATTGAATGTGCCAATGTCAATTGGGGTAGCAGAAGTTGCTCCCAGGATACAATAATATCCAGCATTGCAGCTACCGCTGGAGGTGGCAAGGCCAGTAGAACTGCAGTACTGGCCAGCAGGGCAGTATAGGCAGTCGCTGTCACTTTGTTTGCCGGTGTCTGGATTGTAGGTTCCAAGGGGGCATGGATATTGGTTGCCATGCTGTGTATTGTTGGGACAGTAATGACCCTGGGGACATGGATTCCCAGAGAAACTTGTGGCATTCTCAGCACAATAGTACCCAGCTGGACAGTCTGTACAACTTATTGCTCCTTCCATAGGACTGAAATCAGTGAAAAATATCAACCGTTACTTAAGCTCTCTAATAAATAACTTTATAATCCTTCACCTAGGGATGTACATTTACCCATTTGCAGACAGAGAAGACCCAGATCAGTGAGTACCAGTAGCAGCTCTCAGAACAAGGTCTGCTATGTTTGCTTAACCCTTTCCCTCATATAAACATGTTTTCACGCATTTGCAAACAGAGAAGACCCAGATCAGACGGCTCCTAGAGGAGCCGTCTGATCAGGGTCTGCTCTGTTTGCTAAAAGAATTTGATAGATATGTTCCTTTACTTTCTAAAATTTCTACAATATTCCACCTTCCATATTTCTTTCTAACTATTTTGTTAATGAATATTCAGTAGGTATTGAAATTTGGCCCAAATACAGAACAGGGAATGGGTTAACCCATTCCCCCATAGGCTAATTTTAGACCCAATAAATCAATAAATACACCTTTCTATGCCTTTGCAAACAGAGAAGAACAGGAGCCATCTGATCAGGGTCTGCTCTGTTTGCTTATGGGATAATATACATCTGATTGTACAGTTTCAGCATCGGCAAAACAAATCATGTGTTAATTGACCATTTTAAAATTAATCTAATTAATATTCATGATGAGAAAGTAAAGTACCTAGTTGTAGTCTACTTTATGTCCGAATGCCAGCTCAGCCGATTGTACATGATGTAATTATTTCTTACATGAATATTCATGGAGTAAAGGGGTAAGGAGTTTCTGCAATTTCCATTCACCTTAGCGTTCAAATACCGTTACAAAAATTAATATTCGTAAAATCATTATTTCTTTCATGAATATTCATAATGAAAAGGTATGATATCATGATATGTAACTGTAAAACTTCACTGTGTGGCAAATTTTGAATTTCAAAATAGTTTTGTTAAAAATGAAATATCCAGTAAGACGGCATGTCACAAGGGTCGAAACTGGTTAAAACCCATTCCCTCATTCGCTATTTTTAGTCCTAACCTCTTTGAATAAAATTTACCAAAAAGGAGCATTTACTAGCGAAAAGGGAAAATTTAGAGTTGTGTAGTTTTGAAATTACATGTATTGTGATTAATAGAGCAACTGTTCGGAATTTGTTCCTATGGAGCAAATGCTCTATTTATCACTGGTTTCAACAAGTGACATGTGCAGAGGCTTAAAAAAGCATCAATATGAAAGAATAGGTTAACCCTTTGCTCCATAATCATGTCTTTCTATGCCTTTGCAAATAGAGTAATCTAATTAATATACAGGAGCCATCTGATCTTGGTCTACTCTGTTTGCAAATGTGTATTTATGGAGTAAATGGTTAATTGCAGTGACTGATCTGGTTTTACATTGTATACAAATAATTGTGTTTTCATAATAGGACTCCAATCACCTACCTGTAGGTCCCACTGGGGCAACCAAGGGGATCACTGGTCCCAGCAGGACAATAGTGCCCTGTCAAGCATGGCCCACCTGAGCTGTCTGCGGTAGGAGTATTTGGTACAGTGGCGCCTTCTATGCAGTAAAAGCCAGCACTACAGTCAGCCGTTGGCGCTGTAAGCCCAGTGGAGCCACAATACTTCCCTGGAGAGCATGGGGTGCATTCTGATGAAGCCTGGAGACCAGCTGTATTACTGAAACTGCCCAGTGGACAAGGGGCCGGGGTCACTGTTGCCAATTCACAGTAGCTACCTGCTGGACATTCACCTGCAATGCCTACTGCACCTGTAGGAGTGGCAGAATCTGAACCAGAGGTACAGTAAAATCCTGCCTGGCAGTCCCCAGTGACAGCAGTAGCTCCAGTGCTGCTGCAGTATTTACCACCAGTACAGTTTGTGCATTCTGCAGAACTACCGAGACCTGTGGAACTGCTGAACGTTCCAGCAGGACACTGTAGTGAGGCGGATCCACTTCCAGCTGGGCAATAGAAACCAGCATCACAGTTAATCAGGTTGATTCCATCATTGCAGTATGAACCAGCTGGGCAGGTTTGGCAAACACCTGCCTGGGTTGAAGGTGAATAGTATCCGGGAGTGCATGGAATTGGAGTTGTTGTTCCAGCAGTGCAGTAATGGCCTATAGTACATACATTACCAGTGGTGCCGTCAGTAGGAGTGGCTGTAGTTGCGCTGCCACTGCAATAGTAACCAGCAGAGCAGAGACCAGTGGGTGTGGTCAGACCGGTGGTTTCACAGTAACTTCCTCCTGTGCAGGCTGGGCATTCTGATGATGTGGCAAGACCTGTACTGTTGGAGGATGTACCCACTGGGCAGTCAACGGGTGTAGGGGTTCCTGTCGGGCAGTATTTACCTTCCGGACATGCACTACCAGTAATGCCATCTGTTGGAGTAGCTGTTTCAGAACCACTGATGCAATAATAACCAGCTGTGCAATCCCCTGTAACAATATATAGAATAATGATAATTATTTTACTGTACATATCTCTTGAATTAACCCTTTCCCTGTTCTATATTTATCCCAAATTTCAACACCTACTGAATATTCATGGACAAAACAGTTATAACAAAATGTGGAAGATGGCACGTTGTTGACATATGAGAAACTAAAGAAATAGATCTTTCAGATTCTATTTGCAAACAGAGCAGACCTTGATCAGACGGCTCCTACAGAATGTGTGAAAACACATTTATATGAAGGAAAGTGTTAACACTTTGAAAGCTGAATTTTCAAAATGGAATGACTTACTTAATGATTGTTAAAATTCATGATGAAGAAAGCTCCCAAAGGCATTAACCCTTCGCTTGCTGAATTCTAAAATACACTCCTCCTTCTTTACCCATGCCCTGTTCTATAATTACATACCGGTATATCTTCACTGTGTACAAATATTTCTGCATATCACTGCTGTGAAGTGTACTGGTTTCACAATCAACTTGTAAATAGTGCAGACCCTGATGAGACAGCTCCTGCAGGAGCTGTCTCATCTGGGTCTTCACTATTTACAGGTGGGTATATTGACGTGAATAGCAAGCGAAGAGTTAAGCTGCCATCTTCCTTGAAAGACTGGGATGGCTATACTAATTCTAATGTCTGGTTTAGAATGATTTCATTGTATACCAATAAAGAAGTAGCCATACCTGTAGAGGTCATCAAACCCACACTTGCACAGAATTTTCCGGCATCACAGGGTGTACAAGCGGCAGATGACTGGAGACCTGTTGCCGTGCCATAGGTTCCCTTGGGACATCCATACTGTGTACTATACTCAGTTCCGTTTGGACAGTAATAGCCAGTTGGACAAGGGAAGTTTGTGTAGTTTGAGGTAATTGGTCCATCAGAAATGGAACAGTAAAAGCCTAGAATGTAAAATCAGTTAATAACTCTTTACCTACTGAATATTCAGGTAAGAAATAATGATTTTATGAATATCTATTAAATTAATTTTATATAGGGGAATTTTGTCAGGGAAATTACTCTAAAACCAGACTTATTCCAACTTCTACGAGGCCTTACTGGAACTGAATCAAAATAATTTTACTGGTTTCATGCAAATTTTCATAAAACATAACCAGTTTTGAGCCTAAATTTTAAAAAAGTTAACAAACTTGATTTTTAACTTTTCAGCCCAAACCACCAACTATAGTTAAACCCATCTCTTCTTTAAGAACAAACATAGGTGTCTTTAAAACAGGTGGTTGCTTAATGCAGAGTGAAACCAATGCAGAAAGTTCCTGCAGGAGCATCCTGCATTACTTTCATACTGCATTAAGCTACCACCTGCCTTAAGACCCAGAATTACACCTTTTTTGGTGGTCACTTTAGTGTGTTTTACTGTATATGCATTTAACTTACCAGCTGGGCATTCTTTGCAGCTTGACTGTCCTGTCTGGTCCTGGTACTGACCGGAGGGACACAGAGCCCCCTCATAGTTACCACCAGCACAGTAGTGACCCTCTGGACAGGGCATTTGGGTACTAGAGCTGGACCCAGTTGGACAGTAGTACCCTGTAAAAGATTATACAGCTGCAGTAGAATCTCTTAAACGCATTCCCTCACAGGCTATTTTTTATATCCAGCCTCTTTGAATAAATCTACTGAAAAGGAGCATTCACTAGAGAAAAGGAAACTTTGTAGTTCTGAAACCATTGTGATAAATAGAGCATTTGCTCCTTAGGAGTAAATGCTCTATTTATCACAAAGGTTTCAAAAAGTGACTTTTACAGAGGCATAGAAAAGAGTATTTATGGAGGAAAGGGTTAACCATTTAGTCCCAGAATATTCATGAGAGAAATAACGACATCATGAATATTAATTAGATTCATTTTTTATAATGGCATATGAACAGAGGGAATTTCGGCCGTGGTAGAAGCATTAGAGTCATATCTGTATTACAATGTATTACATCATGTCATAAGCAAAAACAGAAAACCATGATCAGATGGCTCCTACAAGAGCTGTCTGATCTGGGTCTACTCTATTTGCATTTAGGACATAGAAAGGCATATTTATAGAGTAAAGGGTTAACATTTTACTCCAAAGAAAGAACTTTTGATGTCTTAGCAAAGAGAGTAGACACAGATCAAACCAGTTGTTTGTAAATGGAATAATATAGATCAGATTCTATAGTTACTTCTTTGGCTGAAAAATCCTGTGTTCACATCCCAGTAAATACAATCTAATTCAATTATTATTTATAATGTCATTATTTTGTATGTGAATATTCATGAGTTAATGGGTTAGCCCTGAAGTTGACGAATATATGTGCAAGACTCTGACCATTATTACTATAAATTGTGTTAATGTTTCAAAAACATGAAATACAGTCATTTATTGCCATGGCAACACAGTAAATAATCAGATCTGTAACATATAAGGAATGGAACAAACCATGATCAGACATCTGCTATAGTTGTCTGATCAGGGTCTACTCTGATTGCAAAGGCTTAAAATGGAGGGTTAACCTTTTCCTCCATAAATACGCCTTTCTAAGCCTCTGTAATAACCACTTCTTAAAACCATTGTGATAAATAGAGCATTTGCTCCTATAGGAGCAAAATTTTAATGCTCTATTGATCACAATGGTTTCAAACTGCATAATTCTAAAATTTTATTTTTCTCTAGTTAATGCTCCTTTTGGGTAGATTCATTCAAAGAGAGAGGTTGGTTCTAAAAATAGCCTATGAGGTAATGGATTAAGAAAGTGCAACCATCTCTCCTTCAAGACTATTCTAAAGAGTGCGGTTTGAATGAGAAATAAAGAAGTTGTTCTTGAAAATGTTTTACAATAAAACCCCACTAACCGGAATACTATTAACTCTTTATCTGTTCTCCGTATGTATCTATAATGGCCACTAAATTGTGTTAATTAGTTGGTATATAGGGCAGGTGTCAGCTTAAAGCAAGGTGAAAGTAAAACAGAACGCTCCTATAGGAGTGTTCTGTTTTACTTTTACCTTGCTTTAAGCAGCCACCTGCCTTAACACAAAATACTTGATGTAATGTAGTGGCCGTTATAGAGAGGTTTTATTGCATAGTATATTGGCAATATTTTGAGGACTGTTGGGAATAAGCAAAAACCTCGGATTGTTGCGATGCTTGAAAGAACTGAGAGCATTTTTTGACTGTCATTTCCTAAGAGCATTGTTTGACGATGACACTTTCAGTGGTACCGGCCCATTCCATACATGTGATAACCTCCTGAGGCATGTCAGGTAGATTTAAGAAATTTGTCAGGTAGATTTGACTTTTGTCAGGTAGATTTTACTGACGCGACAAAATTATTATTAATATATGGATGAGAAAAAAGAAATTTGCTTGATACCTATGTTTGTTATACATTATCATTCATACTTTACCATAAATGCATACCATTCCATTATTAAACCTTACACACATAACATTTACACACTTAACCCTTTCCCTCATATACAGTAAACATCTTTTTCACGCATAAATTTGCACAGAGAATAGACTCAGATCAGGCGGCTCCTACAGGAGCTCTCTGGTCAGGGTCTGCTCTGTTTGCTTATGATATATAGGAATGATTCTACACTTTATGGTTTGGCAAAAAAAATCCAATGTGGAGTTAAAACCTCCATTTAGCCTTTCCTTCATATAAACCAAGGTTTCGTGCATTTGCAAACAGGATAGACCCAGACCAGACAGCTCCTATTGGAGCCATCTGATCAGGGTCTGCTGTTTGCTTTTGAAATTTTAAAAATGTTTCTGTACTTTCTAAAATGGCTATAAAGTTCCAATCTCCAAATTTCTTTATAACTACTTTGTTTGAGAATATCCAGTAGGGACTGGAATTTGGAATAAAGATGGAACAGGGAAAGGGTTAAAAATACTAGTAATTGACATGCAGTAATAATTCGAGATTTTTTATTTGTCAAAAGGACTCATCGAAATCAATTGGTCTCAAGCCCAAAACACTGGGATCCTTATTAAATAATGTCATGAAAAAATCAAGATTTATTAGTTTTATCATAATTATAATGAAAAAGATATTCCATTATATCTTAATTTATAATAACATTTTAGTGGGGTTTTTTGGCTTATTTTATAGCCCTTATTTAGCTATACTCCCAATGACAACCTTAAAAGTCTTTTACTCAGTTCAAGTTAGTTACTGCAAACATTGAGCAGACAGAAATGTGGAAATCCCATCAGGTCCAGAGTCCGTGTTTTAGCCCGTATCTACAATCGTCGCGAAAACTGATGACATTTCAACTTATATAGTTATTATTTTTTGAAGAGTTTGCAATGGTAGATAATAATTTATGGTGTTTTTAATTACTTCTTTAGTGTCATTACCACTTATTATACTAATGAAAAAAGTAATTTAGTGTACAAATCAAATCCATGATTATCAGTCCAAGCAGTCTTATTTTCGAAGTATTTCGGTCCATTGCAACAACGAGGCCAAGCACAGCTGCCTTTAACAAGGAAGCAGAGAAGCATTTCTATGTCTTATAACTTAATTGTGAGAATATAATTCCTATTATAGGTTCATGACACTCCCATGTCGCCTCGCTTGAGTAATAAACCTGCTGCATGTGATATTTGTGGTAGACGTTTGCATTTTGAAACGACTGGTTCCCGAACAATTTTTTTGGTAAAGTAGTAGAGTGAAAACCGGAACCACCTCGTGATTATGTAATTCGGGAATTCTCCATGGTCTCCACAGGGGATTCCCTTGATTGGTCCCTACCAAAACAGACCGAGCATGGATCACAGCATGATAGCAAGCTAAAGGCGGTCTGTGTGTGTATAGAACCACGAAGTAAATACATATATTTACTTCGTGATAGAACTTACAGATAAACTCTGTCAGGGAGGAAAATACATGTCACTAAAAAAATTGCCTTGGTATTTCAAAAACGGTAGATCGTTAAAGTAGAACGGTAAACCACCTCTGAAAACGGTAGAATTCACCTACCGTCGGTAGTTATCACATGTATGGCATTCACAAAATTTTGAGAAAAATCACTACACGTTTGCCAATGTATGCAAATTATGATTGTGACTCTTTGTTTATTAGACTTTAGTCTTTTAAATTCCCATCTTTATCTACTCCAAAGTAAAGTCTACGTTCAATGAAAGTGTTTTTCATACATTTAGACGATTTATGCCCCACAAAACCGGTTTAACCCCCCAGTGACTTTTGTCACTGACCGTTCCAAGGCGGTACTTCCATCTTCCCCTATTGTATGTTTGTTTTGTCTTTGTATGTTTCTTGATGTTTTAATAGTTATGTAGATATTATAGCCATAAACATTTTTATTATGTTTGGTGAAGATTAGATGAGACGTTTTTGACTTAGAGAGCGGACAAGGCTAAAAAGGCCAAATTTGGATAAATCATGGGCCAATACTCTGAAGTTCCTGAAACAATCTTGCTAGATATCAAACTTGGCAATGATATTATGGCTATAACATTTATATAAGGTTTGGTGAAGATTGGATTTGAACTTTTAAAATTAGAGAGCAGACAAAATTTTGTGACAGACAGACAAATGGGCAGACAGACAGACAGACAGAAAGGAGTAAATCAATATGTCTCCCACACCACTACATGGTGGGAGACATAATAAAGGGAACATAATGATCCTCAGAACCAGCACACATACTGGAATTTTCTGATTATCTGTATTTGGATAAATGCAGGTATTTTCAATGATATTTGATAGAATTTGAGCCGGGCCCTCAAAATGCCCTTCAGTAATTGACGCATCTTATCTGGAGTTCTGGTTTATAGTCAACAAAATATAATAGACTCATATGGGAAACAAACACCTCAGATTATTACCGGTAATGCATTATCCCCTAGTGACGCATTTTTGCGCATCTATAAAAGTCACTTTATGAAACCATTGTGATAAATAGAGCATTTGCTCCTATAAGAGCAAAATTTAATGCTCTATTTATCACAATGGTTTCAAACTACAAAATTCTATTTTTTTTCCTTTCCTCTAGTTAATGCTCCTTTTCGGTAGATACATTCAAAGAGGTTGGGTCTAAAAATAGCCTAGGAGAGAATGAGCTAACGCATGTGACATTCTAAACATAGTGTTGATCTAGCCCTACCCTCTTTGTAAAAGCCAAATGGATGCTTTTCATTATTATGATCATTTGAAGTAGAATGCCTGCATACCTGGATCACATGGTCCATTGGGGTAAGTTAGCCCTGTGTCTTGGCAATAAAAACCCTGAAGACAGCTTGTGCAGTCACCGGCTGCAGCATTGCCTGTTGTATTGGAAAACGTGCCTGGTAAACAACCTGCTTGGTTACTTGTGGATCCCACCACTGTGAGGAAATAAAAACAACAGATTAATGCTTAACCCTTTCCTCCATAAATACGCCTTTCTACGCCTTTGTAAAAGTCATTTCTTGAAACCATTGTGATAAATAGAGGATTTACTCCTATAGGAGCAAATGCTCTATTTATCACAATGGTTTCAAACTACAAAATTCTAAAAATGTTCCTTTTCTCTAGTTAATGCTCCTTTCCGTAGATTTATTCAAAGAGGTTGGATCTAAAAATAGACTATGAGGTAATGGGTTAAAGTTATATTCTGTCTAATTTTTGTATGTATCAAATTGCCTGGGCATATTGCCTTATTTTCCTGAATAAAATCTATCTATCTATCAATCAACTCCAAAAGTTGTACATATATTCATATACAGTGAAACCCCGCTAATGCGACCACTTAATAAACAACCACTGATGTCGTCTAAAGCAGGTGGTTGCTTAATACAGGACGAAAGTTATGCAGAAAGCTCCTATAGGAGCTTTCTGCATAACTTTCGTCCTGCATTAAGCAACCACCTGCCTCTGCCACCCAGAATTATGCCCGTTTTTGGTGGTCGCATTAGAGGGGTTTTACTGTACATGTATACCAAATCCTATGTTGTGCAGAGACCATTCTAAAGAGTGGTCACAACATAAGGTTTGGTGGAGAAATAAAGAAGTTATACTTGAAAAGGATTCAATCCCATCTGGACATCTGGGTCATTAGTTTTTACATGGAATGGAAAAGAGTGTACACACTGATTAGAGGGCTCGGAAAGACTCTGATCTGAGTATACACTTTTCAGCCCTGTAGGAGCCGTCTGATCAGGATCTGCTCCATTTTCTTATGAAATTTATATGAATTCAATAACTTTAAAATTGAAGGAGGAGTTTGCGATACCAACTACCAATGATTTATGCCAGAATGACAAAAAAAATCAAAGTTCAAGGGGAGATAATTCTGCAATGCCCAGCACTAAAAACATGAAAATTGAGTGTTGCACATTTACCAGTCATGGTTATAATGTATACCACTTACACAATGAATAAAGTTCAAACTGAAGGAGGAGTTTGTGACACCAACACCACATGTTTCATGCCAAAATGACAGAAAATGCTCTAAGTTCAAGGGGAGATAATTCTGCAATTCCCAACAGTAAACACATGAAAATTGCCTCTTGCACATCTACGATTCGTGGTTATTATGTATACCAAATATAAATTCAATAACCTAAAAAACTGACTGAGGAGTTTGCAACACCAACTACCCATGTTCAAATGCAGACGGACTGACCGACCACATGACCGACCGCCCGTCAAGTTTGCGGGGGTATAAATAAAATGCGGTCAGGTGCTGCACTTACCACAAAATTTCCCTGATGGACACACATTTCCCATAATTCCATCTGTTGGATCAGCACGATTGGAGCCAGCATTACAGTAATACGATGCATCACACTGAGCAGTTGGGGTAGTCAATCCTGAACATAATATAGATATATTACAGTAAATTGCATTTCTATAGCTATAGTGTACACAATTTTAAACCTGTGGCACATATACGGGTTTGCCCTGTCTATAGCTATAGTATACGCAATTCTAAAAGCTGTGGCATATAATAATGATTTGCCTTATCAATACATGAAGTTATAAGTTTTTAGTAGATTTAAAGAGGTTGGGTCTAAAAATAACCTCTCGGTAATAGGTTATCTGTGATCTCCAATTCTGAATGGGCTGCACAATATTTGACAACCTGACCGAATTTGAGAGGCCATAGCAGTGAGACAAATTGTTCAAATTCCATATCTTATTATCCCACAGACCTATGAAGTTGGTACTCTGGGTCTATGCTTATAAAACTTTTAGTTGAGTCTGAGTTCGTTCTCAAGTTTTTGATTGGTCAGATTTGAGCCTCTGGCTCAAATCTGACCAATCAAAAGCTTGAGAACGATCCCAGACTCAACTAAAAAGCTTATAAGCATGGACCCTGATCTAATCAGAACCAACAAGGTAATGCTTGGGAAGAAATTCAGAGGAAATTTATGATAGATTTCCCTAACATTCAACCACAATGAGTAAATTTATGTTCATATAAGTAATTGTTTTCCAATTCAGAATCTGAAACACACTGTCTTCCATTTTTTTCCCAAGTATAATATCAAAGTACCTGACAGTTTAGATCCTGATAAGACACCAAGTTACTTGGCAAGTTACTTGGCATCTTGACACCAAGTTACTTGACATCTCTTCTGAATCCAAACTGTTTTCATAGGAACAGTAAAACCCATCTTAACTGGAATTTTAGTAAAGAAGAATATAGATACTTTCAGGCAGGTGGCTGCTTAATGCAGGGCGAAAGTCATGCAAAAAGCTCCTAGAGGAGCTTTTCTACATGGCTTTCACCCTGCATTAACCTGCCACCAGTCTCCAAGACTAAATTTAACATCCGATTTAGAGGGGTTTCACTGTAACCATAAATTCACCGCTAAAGGCTCACTTACCTGGAGAGGCACAATACCATCCTTCAGTACATGCTGTTTCATTACATGACCCCTGGGGACAATAATTGCCATTGGAGCACATGGCACCAGTTGTACCATCGGTGGGCGTGGCGGATTGAGCACCGAGGATACAGAAATAACCTGAAGAATAGTATTGATACATTAACCCTTTACTCCATGAGTATTTAGGTAAGAAATAATGATATCATGAACATTAATTGCATCCTGGAAGAACAGTAGAATCCTATCTATATTATATCAAAAGCAAACAGAGCGGACACTGATCAGGCGTATCCTCTAGGAGCTGTCTGATCTCGGTTTAATCTGTTTTCAAAGGCGTAGAAAGGGCTAATCCTTTACCTGTTCAATATTCATGTAAGAAAATAATGACATCATGCTTATTAACCCTTTCCCTCTTCAATATTCATGTAATTAGCTGAATTTTTATAATGTGAAGGGTCTGCTTTGTATCCATGCTTATAAAACTTTTTAATTGAGTCTTAGTTCGTTCTCAAGCTTTTGATTGGTCAGATTTGAGACAAAAGCTCAAATCTGACCAATCAAAAACTTGAGAACGAACTCAGACTCAGCTAAAAGTTTTATAAGCATGGACCTTGTTTGCAGAATTTGAAATATCTATTTCTTTTCTTTCTTAAATGGCTACAATGTTTCACTTTCGATATTGCATTTTAACTAATATGGCTATGAATATACAGTATGTCTCCTGTAGGAGCTGTTTGATCTGTGTCTGCTTTGTTTAACCCTTACCTTCATATAAACACCTTTTCTTGCATTTGCAAACAGAGTAGACCCAGATCAGATGGTTCCTATAGAAGCTATCTGATCAGGGTCTGCTCTGTTTGCTTTCGATATAATAAAGATTCTGCAGTTTTTGTCGCAGCAAAAACTTTTCTTGAGCTTCAACTAATAAATATTCATGATGACATCAATTCTTCCATTAACCCATTCCCTCATGTTGACCCCTTTTGACGCTTCTGTTAAAATCCATTTTTGAAACCATTGTGATGAGGATTTTAGTATTTCAGTACACACATTTATCTGTAACTCTGGACATACCCAATCCACGCCTCTTTAAAGTCACTTTTTGAAATCATTGTGATAAATAAAGCATTTGGTCCATAGGAACAAGTGCTCTATTCATCACAATGGTTTCAGAACTACACAATTCTAAAAGCTTCCATTTCTCTAGTTAATGCTCCTTTCGGTAGGTTTATTCAAAGTGGTTGGGTCTAAAATTAGCCTATGAGGTAATGGGTTAATATTGAACAGGGAAAGTCTTAATAAGCAATATTATATACAGAGCTACAGATAAAGGTGCAAACCTAAATATTGAAGTCTTCATTTCTCCACCAAACCCTTTAATGTGACCAATCTTTAGAATCGATGAGACAATTCTAAAGAGTGGTCACAGTATAGGGTATGTTGGAAAAATGAAGCAGCTGTTCTTGAAAATACATGTATTTAAATGTTTAAATTTATGCATGTTATCTGTTAGGTAGATATAATTTTACATCTCCGGCCATGGTCAAAACTTACTATGTCCATAACCTGTCATAGGAATTTGGATGGTACATATACATGATATCAGTATTTCTTACATGAATATTCAGGTAAAAGGTTAACCTGTTCCTTTATATAAATGCCTTTTCACGCATCTGCAAACAGAGTAGACCCACATCAGATGGCTCCTATAGGAGCCGTCTGATCAGGGTCTGCTCTGTTTGCAAGTGGAATTTGTTTCTTTACTTTCTAAAATGGCTACAATATTCCACCTTCAGTATTGCACTTTAACTTTTTTGTCCATGAATATTCAGTAGGTATGGAAATTTAAAATAAACACAGAACAGGGAAAAAGTTAAATTGGTAGCACAAAAATGAAATACTTTTTATTATTATCGACTTATATGGCAAATCGACTTACATGGCATCTAATCTGGATCAAAACTATTTACAAATACAGTAGAACCCGCTAATGCGACCACTTAATGAATAAACATGTGTGTCTTTATAAGCAGGTGGTTGCTTAATGCAAGACAAAAGTAATGCAGAAAGCTCCTCTAGGAGCTTTCTGCATTACTTTTGTCCTGCATTAAGCTACCACCTGCATATAGCACCCAGAATTATACCTCTATTAGGTGGTCGCATTAGCGGGGTTTTACTGTATCCATAGTAATGGAAAAGTGACAGTGAACAGTCGTAACACTTTATTCCATAGATACACCTTTTTCATGCTTTTGCAAACAGAATAGACCTAGATCAGATGGCTCTTGTAGGAGCCATTTTATCAGGGTCTGCTCTGTTTGCTAATGGAGTTACATATAAAATTGTTTTACACTGTTTTTGGTGGGTTTTGTTTTCACTTAGAACAGTTGATAATAATTTTTACAGGAAAACCTCTCTATAATGACCACTTAATTGTTTTAATTAGTTGGTATTTGGGCAGGTGGTTGCTTAAAGCAATGTGAAAGTAAAACAGAATGCTCCTATCACCTTGCTTTAACCATCCACCTGCCTTTAACACAAACTACTTGATGTAATTTAGTGGCGGTTATAGAGAGGTTTTACTGTATTTAGCATGCAGAGTTTATCATAATCATTAATACTGCTTGAGAAATTTACAATTTCACCGGAAAACTCAAATATTACCTGTTGCCTACTGGTTCTGTGAGACTTAAACCTCAAATAGTATATGCATCACAGAGACCTACTGGTTCTGTGAGACTTAAACCTCAAATAGTATATGCATCACAGAGACCTACTGGTTCTGTGAGACTTAAACCTCAAATAGTATATGCATCACAGAGACCTACTGGTTCTGTGAGACTTAAACCTCAAATAGTATATGCATCACAGAGACCTACTGGTTCTGTGAGACTTAAACCTCAAATATTACCTGCATCACAGTCGCCTACTGGTGCTGTGAGACCTATGTTGTTACAATGCTGGCCACAGGGGCAGCTGAGACAGTCTGCAGCAGAGGTGCCACTAGTCGTGCTGCGGTATGTTCCTAGCGGACATGGATATTCAGTAGCCGATCCAGTGCCTAGTGGACAGTAGTGACCAGTTGGACATGGATATGTCTCGTATGTAGTGGTATTCTCTGGACAGTAGTAGCCAGCCGGGCAACTGAAGCAGGCCGACTGATGGGTGATGTTGTTGTAAGTGCCGTTACTGCAAGGTATTGGTGATCCAGTGCCACTGGGACAATAATGGCTGACAGGGCATGGGTTACCAGTGGAAGAAGCAGCTGCAACATCACATGAAAAAGAAGTTTGCCATCATCATAAATACAATAAAACCTCTCTAAACCGGATGTTAATCTTGGTATAAATATCTGTCTTGGAGACAGGAGGCAGCTTAATACAGGGTAAAAGTCATGCAAAAAGCTCCTCTAGGAGCTTTTTGCATGACTTTCACCCTGCATGAAGCAGTCACTTGCCTAAGAGTACCTAAATTCTTCTCTAATAGAATTCCAGTTTATAGAGGTTTTACTGTACAACATTTCTGGTAAAGTTTTAACCAATTTCTTGATGAATATTCATGCAAGTCTCAAAACTTTTATGAATACCTGGTATTAACCCTTCCCTTGCTGAATTTGAAAATGCATTTCTCCTTCTGTACCCATGCCCTTTTGTATAATTACACATATATTCACTGTTTACAAGTATTTCGCTGTGCAATCACTGCTGTGGAGTGCACTGGTGGAACAATCAACTTGTAAATAGTGCAGACCCTGATGAGACAGCTCCTGCAGCAGGAGCTGTCTCATCTGGGTCTTCACTATTTACAGGTAGGTATATTGACATGAATAGCAAGCGAAGGGTTAATTAACTCTTGCATTGACCGTTTACTCAATAAATATACCTATCTAAGCCAATAGGAGGTTTCTGCATTACTTCTGCCCTGCATCAAGCAATCACTTACATTTACAGATATGACTCTGCTGTATTAGAATACATGTACATGTCCAGGACAGTAAAAAAAACACCCTAAACCGGACCTTAAATTGAGTATAAATATCTTGGAGACAGGTGGCAGCTTAATGCAGGGTGAAAGTCATGCAGAAAGCTCCTAGAGGGAGCTTTCTGCATGACTTTCACCCTGCATTAAGCAGTCACCAGTCTTAAACTATCTAACTTCTTCTCTATTAGAATTCTGGTTTAAAAGTATTTTGCTGTATCATTTTTTGTTTTGATTACTTACCGTCTGGATTTGGCACACTGTTGCCTTCTAGGCAGTAGTAGCCCGGGTCACATGGTCCTGATGTAGAGCTCAGATTGGAAGCACCACAGTACTGACCTAATGGACATATTAAGCAGTCGGAAATGTCTTGACCAAGCTCAATATCACGGTAGGTAGTATTGGGACAGGCAATGGGGTCTTCTGTTTCTTCAGGACAGTAAAACCCAGGTGGACAGGGGCCACCATCCCCTGTTGATGTGTTGGCTGTGGGTGTGCCAATGCTGACACCTGTTCAATACATATGCAAAAACTATATAGCCCGTTTAATCCTTTACTCCATAAATACACTTTTTTATGCCGTTGCAAACAGAATAAACCCAGATCAGACGGCTCCTACTGGAGCCGTCTGATCAGGTCGGCTCTGTTTGCTTATGAAATACAAATGTAGCATAATTATGATTCTCAGTCTTGATGAAATATTTGTATGCCATTTTAAAATAAATAATTTGATTAATATTCATAATGCATGTTTATTTTATGAATACATGTATTCATGGAGGGAAGGGTTAAAACAAGACATGTAAGCCAAAAGCTAACAAACACCCGCTCTCACCACTAACTTCTAAAGTTTACATTATGAAAAATGTTGAAAAGGGACAATAACTCCTGCAATAGCAGTTACAGCCAACCAAAATTGCAGATGCACCGGTTCCCATACCTATTTTTCAACCAAACCTCTTTGAATGAATCTACCAAAAAGGAGCATTTACTAGAAAAAAGGAAAATGTTATAATAGTTTAGTTTAGAAACCATTGTGATAAAAAGAGCATTTGCTTTTATGGAGCTAATGCTCTATTTATCACAATGGTTTCAAGAAGTGACTATTACAGAGGCGCATTTATGGAGGAAAGGAAAAATCTTCAGAATACAGCAGAACCATGAAATCTCAAACTCATATAACTCAAACTATAACATAACTCGAAAGAAAAAATTCAATCCCTTCCAAAATTTGTTACACAGATTTGATCTAAAATTTACCACTACACATAATTATCTATAAAGACGTACAACAGTTTATTGCAGGTTACAAGTAAGGAGCTTTCAGCTTTACATGTAATTTTAACCTGCATTTTATCGGATTTGAAAATTTTATAGGGTGACTAGAACTCCCATTATCTTGAAGCATGCCCTCCATGTTTGAGATAATGAGATAAAAGATTTTGCACAACACTGCAGGATGGACAGATGGACGGACAGATAGACAGACAGATTGACTGACAGACAGACAACCTAATTCTAATATACCACTGAGAAGCATGACTGTTATTCATAAATTCACCATACCTGATTTACAGTAATACCCAGGTGAGCATTTTGCCGTTCCCGTGTCATTCTTTGTGATGTCAAACTCAATGGCTCCCTCTGTATGACAATACCAGCCACCAATACACTGTCTGCAGTCACTCACATCATCATGCCCTACAAAGTACATAGGTTCAAACTGACACAGCTGCATAATTAACCCTTTCCCTGTTCTATATTTATTCAAAGTTTCTATACCTACTGAGTATTCATGGAAACAAGAGCACCACAAGCGGGTGAATGAAAAATTGAAGAAGTTATGGTCAATATTAAGATTTCCGACGACGATGCAGACACCGGTGTTACGACAATAGCTCGTGATTTCTTCAAAACAGACAAGCTAATTCTGTAGTTCTGAAATCATTGTGATAAATAGAGCACAATGCTTCTAAGGAGCAAATGCTCTATTTATAAAAATGGTTTCAAAAAAGTAACTTTTAAAGAGGCGTAGAAAGGTGTATTTATGGAGAAAAGGGTTAACTAATATCAATGATGTCATTGTTCTACAATGAAAATTAGGCAGGGCTAAGTAATCCTTTACCTTATGAATATTTATACAAGAATTCATAAACTACATAAATATTAACTAAACAACATGTGTTTGTGAAACACTATTTCCCGACCTTTGACCCTGAAGGATGACCTTGACCTTTGACCCATGGACCAGGGAGTTGAACACAACACATTGTCTTTGTGTGGTGAACATTTGTGCGAGGTAATTTTAAAATCCATTCACAGACGGATTGAAGGACAGATGGACAGACGGACGGAAGGACGGACAATGTGATTACTACATGTATATGCTCGCATGAAAAGGCATGAAAAGTATTCTAGCAATTGAATACAGGAATCATGAGAAATCCGATCAGGGTCCATGCTTATAAAGCTTTTAGTTGAGTCTGAGTTTTGTTCTCAAGCTTTTGATTGGTCAGATTTGAGTTCTCAAGCTTTTGATTGGTCAGATTTGAGCCAAAGGCTCAAATCTGACCAATCAAATGCTTGAGAACGTTCTCAGACTCAACTAAAAGTTTTATAAGCATGGACCCAGTACTCCTACAGTAGCCATCTGATCTTTGTCTTCTCTGTTTCTTTTTGTATACAGCAGAACCTGTTTGAAGCTGTCTTCAATAAGAGGTCTAATTATGGGTCTGCAAGTCAGGTGGTATGTAAAATAATGTAAAAAGCTATTATATGATCTTTCTGCATTACTTTTGCCCTTCATTAAGCCACCACCTTATTTCTACGACTCCTATGTACAAAAAATGAATGGCTGTTTAGGACAGGTTCTACTGTACAAAAGCAAGAAGAGGCATTTGTATGGGGTAAAGAGTTAACCCCTTACTCCATGAATATGCATATAAGAAATAATGACATCATGAATATTAAATAAATTATTATAACGGCACATGGACACATGAGTTTTTGGCTATGGCAGAAACTGTAGAATCATATCTATATTTTATCCAATGCTTAACCCTTCGCTTGCTATTCACGTCAATATACCTACCTGTAAATAGTGAAGACCCAGATGAGACAGCTCCTGCAGGAGCTGTCCTATCAGGGTCTGCACTATTTACAAATTGATTGTGCTACCAGTGCACTCCACAGCAGTGATTGCACAGCGACAACAGCATTATATACATCTTTTTTATTAACACAAAACAACAGCTTAATTATCAAGTGTTTTGCAATGAATTGGATTATGTTTACAGTAAGTCATTTTGGTGTTTTGCTTTAAAACGAGGCAAAATAGTCTCTGAAGGTTCATATCAATGACAATACAAGCTGAATGACAAAAATCAATCTGAATGATACATTTGATCATCTGAATGACACAAAACTTTCGTAGCATCCTTTGTTTTGGAGTCAGGTTGTCAGAATGACGTCATCTCAATATGACAGAGTAAAAGTCAAAATCTTTTTGATTACTATTTCATTTCTGATACAAATGTAAACGTATGTGCATGGTTGGTCAAATGACAGCACACTCATTTCCCACATTCATGTACATTTAACCCATTAACTTATGAGTTATTTATAGACCCACCCTCTTTGAATGAATCTACCGAAAAGGTTTATTAACTAGAGAAAAGGAAACTTTTAGGATTGTGTAGTTTTGAAACCATTGTGATAAATAGAGCATTTGCTCTTATAGGAACAAATGCTCTATTTATCACAATGGTTTCAAATGGTGATTTTACAGAGGCATCTAAAGGTGTCAATATGAGGGAATTAAGAATGTAAACATCAGTTTTAACTCATTCTCTGTTCTATGTTTATTCCAAATTTCAATACCTACTATATGACCTTTGACCTTGATGTATGGCCTTGACCGTAATACCGTCGGTCATAATAATGTTTGTATCCATGAGTTGGGCATGCATGCCAAGTTTGTAGTATATCTAAGCAATGGTGAGAAAATAATCACCAATGTTAAAGTTGGTGACAAACAGACAAACCACCAACAGACAGAGTGAAAACAAATATGACCTTTGACCTTGACATATGACCTTGACCTTAATAAGTCTTCCCTTAAAATGTTGCACATGCATACCAAGTTTGAAGTATGTATGTGCAATGGCGACAAAATTATAGCTAACGTTAAAGTTGTGACAGACAAACCAACAAACAGGCAGAGTCCCCCCCCACCCCCACATATCACAGATCTGAGGGGCATAAACATAGTTAATTAATGTTCATAAAAGATGAAGTTTTCCATGAATATTCATGGAATAAAGAGTTAACCAACCCACCTCTCTCAGAGTTGTATGTTCCAACGGGACATCTGGGTTGACCAGCCCAAGTAGTGTTTTCCGGGCAGTATCGTCCCTTGTCACATTTGTGGACATTGGCGTCGCCATAGCAGAAGAAGCCAGCAGGACATGGGTCACAGGTATTTGCGTTTGTTGAATTCTGATACGAGCCTGCCCAGCATGGTATTGGAGTTGCTGTAAGACAAACAGAATACATTAACTCATTCCCTCATAGGCTATTTTAAGACCCATTCACTTTGAATCAATCTACCAAAAAGGAGAATTTACTAGCAAAAATGAAAATTTCAGAATTTTGTAATTTTGAAACCATTGTGATTATTTAAAAATAGCATTATTTTGCTCCTTCGGAGCAAATGCTCTATTTATCACAATGGTTTCAAAAAGTGAATTTTACAGAGGCATTAAAAGGCTTCAATATGCGGGAATGGGTTAACTATCCTAAGTATTCAGACAGAAAACATTTAGGTAAATAGTGCAGACCCTGATCAAATGGCTCAAGTCCCTGAATGAGCCGTCTGATCAGGGTTTACACTACATGTATTTGCTACTACACCTGTGGGTCTACCCTGTATGCAAATGCATTAACAGTATATATATGGAGTAAATGGTTAAGCCTTCCCCTATTCTATATTTAATCCAAATTTCAGTACCTACCGGTACTGAAGATTCATGGACAAAATAGTTATAATGAAATGTGGAATATTGTAGCAGTTTTAGAAACTAAAGAAACAGACCTATCAAATTCCATTTACATACTATACTGACCAGACCCTGATCAGACGGCTCCTATAGGAGCTGTCTGATATGGGTCTACTCTGTTTGCAAATGTATGAACACATGTTTATATGAAGGAATGGGTTAAAGTTATCAAAATGGGACCAAATTGAAATATCTAGTTTTATGAACCAGCGGAAAGAAGGGATGGAGTTTCTGAATACCTATTAGAGCTAGGTTGATGCAAGAATCCCAAATACTAGAGGTGACATCATTTGAAATATTGTGTTGATATCTCATCAGTATACATGTATTTCAGTCGAAATAATATAATTTTTTATTTTGAAATATCCATATAAATGAAATACAGTTAAACTCCTCTAAACCGGACATTCAAAATAGTATCAATGACATTTTTGTAAGACAGGTGGCAGCTTAATCCATTCCCTCATATTGACGACTTTTGACGACTCTGTAAATGTAACTTTGTGAAACCATTGTAATAAATAGAGCATTTGCTCCTATAGGAGCAAATGCTCTATTTATCACAATGGTTTCAAACTGCATATTTCCAAAATTTTACTTTTCTCTAGTTAATGCTCCTTTCGGTAGATTTATTCAAAGAGGTTTTATTTAAAAATAGCCTTTGAGGTAAATGGGTTAAAAGATCCAAAATCTTCTTCACTAAAAGTGTTGTTTAAGAGTGTTTTCACTGTATACAAATGAATACCCATCTAGTATGTTTAAACTAAAATACACACCAAAGCGGGGTCTTTATATAATGTTGACAGAATGTTTTTCATTTTTACATCATTCTTCTTTAACATTTATTCATTAGAATATTTTTATAAGGACACAATGTCATGAACATGTGAATTTAGGCCACAGTAAAAATTGTAGAATAAGATCTACAAATGTATATTATTTCATAATGCAAACAGTAGACCCTGAACAAATGACTCCATTGGATTTGCATCTTCTTTGTTTGCAAAGGCATAGAAAGGCGTATTATGGAGTAAACAGTTAATCCTTCACTTGCTTAATTTAAAAATACATTTCTCCTTTTTCACCCATGCCCTGTTGTATAATTACATATATCTTCACTGTGTACACATATTTCGCTGTGCAATCACTGCTGTGGAGTGCACTCAGGTTGCACAATAAATTTGTAAATAGTGCAGACCCTGATGAGACAGCTCCTACAGGAGCTGTACGTCTCATCTGGGCCTTCACTATTTACAGGTAGGTATATTGACGTGAATAGCAAGCGAAGGGTTAAAGTGCCGCTTTGATACTAATTTTAAAGTCCAGTTTAGAAGGATTTTACTGTATATCTAAACCATTTTGAGGTACTATAACTCAATTTGTCATGCTTGGTTTAAC
Source organism: Azorinus chamasolen (assembly GCA_963576725.1). NCBI lineage: Eukaryota > Metazoa > Mollusca > Bivalvia > Cardiida > Solecurtidae > Azorinus > Azorinus chamasolen. Next base: position 53,483,895 of record OY755239.1, on the reverse strand, counting down.
CCTTTCCCTATATTTTCAGTAAAACCTCTCTAAAATGGCCACTAAATTACATCAAGTGTTTTGTGTTAAAGGCAGGTGGCTGCTTAAAGCAAGGTGAAAATAAAACAGAACGCTCCTATAGGAGCTTACTGTTTTACTTTCACCTTGCTTTAAGAAGCCACCTGCCCCAAATACCAACTAATTAACACAATTTAATGGCGGTTATAGAGAGGTTTTACAATTTTTCCATACCTACTGAATATTCATGGCAGAAATAGTTATAATGAAATTTGGAAGGTGCAACATTGTAGCCATTTCAGAAATTAAGGACACAGTTCATTAAAATTCCATTAGCAAACAGAGCAGACCCTGATCAGATGGCTCCTATAGGAGCTGTCTGATCTGAGTCTACTGTTTGAAGTTGTATGAAAACACATTTATATGAGGGAAAGGGTTAACCTTTACTCCATGAATATTCATGTAAGAAATATTTGTTAAATTAATTGTTAAAATAGAACATTGATACATGAATGTATGGCGTTGGCAGAAACCTATTATATCATAAGCAAACTGAGCAGACCCTGATAAGACAGCTCCTATAGGAGTCATCTGATCTGGGTTTACTCTATATGCAAAGGCACAGAAAGGCGTGTTTATGGAGGAAAGACGCCTTGGTTAAGAACTTTAGATTCAGATGAGATGATGGTTGTGTATCTGATCAGGATTTAACCCTTCTCTTGCTGAATTTTAAAATACATTTATCCTTCTTTACCCATGCCCTGTGGTATAATTACATATTTCTTCACTGTGTACACGTATTTCGCTGTGCAATCACTGCTGTGGAGTGCACTGGTTGCACAATCAACTTGTAAATAGGGCAGACCCTGATGAGACAGCTCCTGCAGGAGCTGTCTCATCTTGGTCTTCACTATTTACAGGTAGGTATATTGACATGCATAGCAAGCGAAGATTTAAACCCTTTGACACTCTGAGTGGTTTTTGGACCAAAATCCAAGCATTACTCGCAGAATAATAAGAAGAGAAAAATATGCAAATACTGAAGGTTACACTAAAACCTCTACGTATTAAGACTGACTATGAGGTAAATAATGCTATAACTAGACTAAATGGCTCCTAAATGGTCTTCACTATCTGCTACTATGTTATTCATCAAAATGGAACCAAATTAATTTTTCAGCTTTACATTTACCTGTACAATGTGGGAAACGATTATCTAATGTCTTCTGCAAACTGTGCAGACATAGATGAGAGGGATCCTAGAGGAGTACTCTCATCAGGTTCTGCACTGTTTGTCATGTTACATTTTTCTATAGAAAAATATCCCTAAATATTCACCATAAGCTTGGCCTGTTTGCAATAGTGGAATAGATCATTTGAAAAATTCAGCATCATAAGGGTTAATTACACTAAATATTTTGAACAGACAACTTAGGTAAATAGTGCAGACCCAGATCAAGCAACTCCAGTAAAGTAGCCATTTGATCAGGGGCTTAACTATTTGCGACCATAATTTAACACTTTTACCTCATATAAAGGCCTCTCCTCCATGAATATTCAAGTGAGATATAATGATGTCATGAATATTATTTAGATTAATTTGTTATGATAGCACATGGACACAGGAATTTAAGGCGATGGCAGAAACTGAAGAATCATATTTATATTATACCATAAGCAAACTGAGCAAACTCTGATCAGACGGCTCCTATAGGAGCTGTCTGATCGGGGTATTTTCTGTTTGTAAAGGCGTAAAAAGGCGTATTTATAGAGAAAAAGGTTAAATGCCTTATCATTTTTACAAACAGAGTATTAGATCTGATGAGTCTGCTCTGTTTGCTTATGGAATTATGTAAATGTGTCTGCCACATCTTTCGTCTAATTAATATTAATGATGTCCCTTTTTTTTACATAAATAATTCTGAGTTAAAGGAGTAATTTAAATCATCAAAATGGTGCCAAGCTAATTAACCCTTTCCATCATGTAAACACCTTTTCATGCCTTTACAAACATAGTGGACTCTGATCAGATGGCTCCATCTGCTCAGGGTCTGCACAGTTTGCTGATGGTATTATATATACAGTGAAACCCCGCTAATGCGACCACTTAATAAACATCCACTGGTGTCGTTTAAAGCAGATGGTTGCTTAATGCAGGACGAAAGTTATGCAGAAAGCTCCTATTGGAGCTTTCTGCATAACTTTCGTCCTGCATTAAGCTACCACCTGCCTCTGTCACACAGAATTATGCTCCTTTTTGGTGGTCGCATTAGCGGGGTTTTACTGTATCCGATTCTGCACTTTCTGCCTGAGCCAAAGTGTAATTTGTCCATATGACATTATGAAAATTATCTAATTAATATTTTATGATGCCATTATTTCTTCCATAATATAATTATCCGGTAAGGGGTTAATCATCTTTACAAATAAGTGGTTTAGTGTTTGAAATTTTCTGTTGTACCTGTTCCTTCCGGACAGTAGTGACCTGCTGTGCATACATCCCCAGTAGCACCACCATCAGCAGGTTTGTCTGTGTATGCCCCCTGCACACAGTACCAACCAGCAGCACACAAGCCAGAGGGAGCTGTGAGTCCTGGTCCAGAGCAAACCATTCCACCATCACACAGAGTGCAGTTGTCCTCATGCTGAAGTCCGGTGCTGTTGGAGTAGGTGCCATTTGGACATGGGTACTGCTCATAAGCTGCAGTACCGAGAGGGCAGTAGTAGCCTTCAGGGCAGACATCCCCAAATGTCTCATTCACAGGAGCCCTTGTTGAGGAGGCATTGGTACAATAATGTCCGGCATTACACTCCACTTCATGTGCATCCAACCCATCTTGCTCACAGGCCCAACCTGGAGTACAGGGATCACAATGCTGAATTTCGTACTCTCCAACGTCTGGATTATGTGATCCTGCAGCACAGGGAGTTGGAATTTCACTACTCTGTGGACAGTAATGACCTGGTGGGCATATAACTGGCTCTGTTGTTGCTGTACCATTGCAGTAATAGCCTTGTGGACACTCTAGACAACTCCCTTGGTTTTGGGCTGGCTGGTAGGTGCCTCTTCGACATGGCTCCTGCTTGAACGCCCCCTCCTCTGAATAATAACCTGCCTGTACGCCAGTCTGTGTTGGCACACTGGCTCCACCAGTACAATAGTACCCTGCAGAGCAGTTCTGGGTAGCCTCACTGCTGCTTGAACCCGCACAAAAGTAGCCTGGATCGCATGGAATACAGTCATATTGAGTTTTTGCCCCTGGTGAAGCACTGTAGTAACCAGCCACACAGAAAGTACTAGTCGCTGATGCTGCTGGACAATAGCCACCAGCTGGACACAGGCCCCCAGTGAGACCATCAGGAGGTGCTGATGTATAGGCTTTCTCTCTGCAGTAAAATCCTGAAAAAAATTGCTTTTCCATTATTCAGTGATCAAGTTAAGTAGCTTATCTAAAGCATTGACTTTGCCCTTTCCTCCATGAATATTCAGGTAAGAAATAACGATGCCATGAATATTAATTACATTTGTGTGTTATAATAGCACATAATACAGGAACTTTTGGTGCTGAAGGAGACTGTAGAATCATACCTATGTTGTATCATAAGCAAACAGAGCAGACCCTGATCAGGCAGCTCCTATAGGAGCTGTCTGATCTGAATCTACTCTGTTTGCAGGGGCGTAGAAAGGCATATTTATGGAGGAAAGGGTTAACATTATACCTAATGACTATTCACAATAGACTCTACCCCATGAATTATGAAAACCATATAACTGCTTTTTGGGCAATAATGTAATTTTAACTACCGGTACTTTTGCATATATGGCATAATTATTCTCTAGAAGTAACCCTTTGAATGCAGGACATAGTGTACACTCACAGTATAGGGTTCGGTGGAGAAATAAAAGGTCAAAGGAGCTATTCTTGAAAATGTTTATATTTACGCATCTTATATCAGAGCTACAGATTAAGGTGCGTACCCGAATACTAAAATAGTCATTTCTTCACCAAACCCTATTCTGTGACCACTCTTTAGAAGCATCTCTTCGAGGGGGGGGGCTAATGTCCGTTTACTGGCTGGACCGGTTGGGATTTGAAAATTTCTAGAGCCCTGGTGTACACTCAGATCAGAGGTCTCCTCTGATAAATGTCTGCTCTGGTTGTCATTCACAATACTCTAGCAAGTTTAACCCTTTCATATTGAGTGGACTCTTTATACCCCGTAACCAATTTCCTCATATTAATGCCTCTGCAAAAGGAATAAAGGACGTTTCAGCCAGCTGACTTGTCGGCCAAGGACTTTCGGCCCAGACGTTTCGGCCTTAAGGACGTTTTGGCCAGGCAAGGCTGTAAGTGGTCATTTAAGTTATGATGTGAATATGCCAGTGTGATCCCATCATTGGCTAACTTTTGCACCTCATACTGGTCAATTTTTATGGAAGGACCAATTATGGAACGTATCATAACTCATAAAAACTTATAAATGTTTTAGAGACATGGTTTCTGATGTTAGAAAACTTAAATCTTTACCAGCATAGCAATATGTGCTCCTTTATAGCTCACGTGTTTTTCAAAGAAAAAATACAAGTTATTAACGTAACATTGTCGTCGTTGTCCTAAACATTAACCCATTCCTCCATAAATACGCCTTTCTATGCCTCTGTAAAAGTCACTTTTTTAAACCATTGTGATAAATAGAGCATTAAAAAAAGTTTGCTCCTATAGGAGCAAATACTCTTATTTATCACAATGGTAAAATTCAAACTACAACATTCTAATTTTTTCCTTTTCTCCAGTTAATGCTGCATTTTGGTAGATTTATTCAAAGATGTTGAATCTAAAAATAGCCTATGAGGTAATGGGTTAAATGTCTTTTATTAACCCTTAAAATGTTAAGCGTGTCAAACAGTTTGGATTCTGATGAGATGTCAAATTACTTATCTACTGAAAAGGAGTATTAACTATAGAAAAGGAGAAGTTTGGAATTGTGAAGTCTTGAAACCATTGTGATAAACAGAGCATTTGCTAATATGGAGCAAATGCTCTATTTATCACAATGTTTTCAAAAATGACTTTTCCAGAGGCACCAAATGTGTTTGTAGGATAGAATGAGTTAACACATACAAACCTGCATCACAAACTCCTGTGGGTGCAGTTAGACCAATACCATCACAATAGTAGCCACCCGGGCATGGGGTGCAGTCCACATCATCCGATAATCCGGTAGAGTTGCTATAGTAACCAAGAGGGCAAGGTACTGGATTCACAGTGCCCGTTAAACAGTAGTAACCTGAAAAGCAGATGCAGTTATTAACCCATTCCCTCATATTGACGACCTTTCACAACTCTGTAAAAGTCACTTTGTGAAACCATTGTGATAAATTAGAGCATTTGCTCCTACAGGAGCAAATGCTAAATTTATCACAATGGTTTCAAACTACAAAATTCTAACATTTTCCTTTTCTCAGGTTAATGCTCCTTTTGGGTAGATTTATTCAAAGAAGTTGTATCTAAAAATAGCCTATGAAGTAATGGGTTAACCCATAACTCCATGATTGTTCATGTCAAAGATAACAAGCAAACTTTTACGGAAGTGTAAAATGGCTACATATTTTTAACCCTTTCCTCCATAGATATGCCTTTCTACGCCTCTGTAATAACCACTTCTTGAAACCATTGTGATAAATAGAGGTTAACCCATAACTCCATGATTATTCATGTCAGAGATAACAAGCAGACTTTTACAGAAGAGTAAAATGGCTACATAAGAATTACTATGCTAGTAGTTTGGAAGTTCAGCTGTATTTTGGCTAGTTAGAAAAGTCGTTAAATGCAAGCCTTGAGGAGCCAAAATGCAGCTGAACTTCCGAACTACTAGCATAGTAATTCTTTTATCATGCAACTTCAAGAAAAATGGAGAAAATGAAGAAAAAGAAAGATTGCTAAAGCGGTTTTGTCCCCTGAATGAAAATACATGCAAGTACGAATTATGTGACGTCATGTTGGCATGCAGTGACGTCATCGACTTTTACAACATAAACAAACTTGATTTAATCCTTTTATATGGACAGATAGTTGAGACAAAGGTAAGAAAATGTGTTAATTTGATGTTTATGTTTAATTATGCCTTTTTCGTCCTTCTGTTTTCCTCCTATTGGCTGAACCAAACTTGCATTCCAGTCGGGTCAGTACACATGCACTATACCTCACAAAATGCAGCGTCGACATGGAAAATATTATGCTAGTAGGAAGTGACTGTATTTGGTGACGTTGCATGATAAATAATGTATCTTTAAGCAGAATAGAAGAAAAAGAGAGAGCAATATTGTTTAGTACTTTTCATTAACAGATACATGTACATGGGAAAACATAAAATATACAAGAGGGCCATGATGGCCCTTAATCGCTCACCTGTTCGTAACAGATTAATGATTTCAATGACAGATTGCATAATTTGAAAAATCTTGGTAGAAAACCACCAGATGATGCTACATACTAAATATAAAGAGTCTAGACCTTAAAGATTTTCCTATGAAAAACTGTTAAGCCCCAGGGCGGGGTCAATTTTGATCCGGGGTTCATAATTTGAAAATCTTGGTAGAGGACTATTAGATAATGCAACATACCAAATATCTAAGGTCTATGCCTTACAAGTTCAGAGAAGACTTTTAAAGATTTTTAAGAGAAGATTTTTAAAAACTTTCCTATAAAAAACTGATATGCCCCTGGGCAGGGAAGTTTTCAACCCAGGGGACATAATTTGAACAATCTTGGTAGAAAACTATTAGATAGCGCTACATACCAAATATTAAAGGTCTCTGCCTTACAGTTTTGGAGAAGATTCTTAAAGCTTTTCATATGAAAAACTGATAAGCCCCAGGGTGGGGCCATTTTTGACAAAGGGGTAATAATTTGAATAATCTTGGTAGAAAACCATTAGATGATGCTACATACCAAATATCAAGGGCCTAGACCTTACAGTTCTGGAGGAAAAGATTTTTAAAGATTTTCCTATGAAAAACTGATAAGCCCTTGGGCGGGGCCATTTTTGGTCCGGGGGTTATATTTTGATTAATCTTAGTAGAGGACGATTAAATAATGCTACATACCAAATATCAAAGGTCTATACCTTATAATTTTAGAGAAGAATATATTTAAAGATTTTCCTATGAAAAACTGATAAGCCCTGGGGCGGGGCCATTTTTGTCCTGGGGGTTATAATTTGAACAATCTTAGTAGAGGACCATTAGATGATGCTACCTACCAAATACCAAAGGTCTATTCCTTACATTTTCAGAGAAGAAGATTTTTAAAGATTTTCCTATGAAAAACTGATAAGCCCCGGGGCGGGGCCATTTTTGGCCCAGGGGTCATAATTTGAACAATCTTAGTAGAGGACCATTAGATGATGCTACATACCAAATATCAAAGGTCTATGCCTTACAGTTTCAGAGAAGAAGATTTTTAAAGATTTTCCTATGAAAAACTGATAAGCCCTGGGGCGGGGCCATTTTTGTCCTGGGGGTCATACTTTGAACAATCTTAGTAGAGGACCATTAGATAATGCTACATACCAAATACCAAAGGTCTATGCCTTACATTTTCAGAGAAGAAGATTTTTAAAGATTTTCCTATGAAAAACTGATAAGCCCCGGGGCGGGGCCATTTTTGGCCCAGGGGTCATAATTTGAACAATCTTAGTAGAGGACCATTAGATCATGCTACATACCAAATATCAAAGGTCTATACCTTACAGTTTCAGAGAAGATGATTTTTAAAGATTTTCCTATGAAAAACTGATAAGCCCTGGGGCGGGGCCATTTTTGGCCCAGGGGTCATAATTTGAACAATCTTAGTAGAGGACCATTAGATGATGCTACATACCAAATACCAAAGGTCTATGCATTACAGTTTCAGAGAAGAAGATTTTTAAAGATTTTCCTATGAAAAACTGATAAGCCCCGGGGCGGGGCCATTTTTGGCCATGGGGTCATAATTTGAACAATCTTAGTAGAGGACCATTAGATGATGCTACATACCAAATATCAAAGGTCTATGCCTTACAGTTTCAGAGAAGAAGATATTTAAAGATTTTCCTATGAAAAATTGATAAGCCCCGGGGCAGGGCCATTTTTGGCCCGGGGGACATAATTTGAACATCTTTGTAGAGGACCATTACATCATACTACATACCAAATATCAAAGCTCTTGGCTTTGTAGTTCCAGAGAAGAAGATGTTTAAGTAAATTGTTGACGCCCGCACGTACGCACGACGCACATACGCACGACGCACGACGCCGGACATAGGATCATCCCAATAGCTCACCTTGGCACTTTGTGCCAGGTGAGCTAATAAAACAAGAGGGCCAAGATGGCCTTTAATCGCTCACCTGATTACCATAGATTTAAGATTATAGCTGGGTAGCCCCTGGGTGGGGCCAATATTGACCAATATTGACAATATATGAACAATGTTGATAGTGGATCATGAGCAGTGGTTCTGGAGAACAAGATTTTCAAAGATTTAGAATATTGATTTTATCAGGACAATCATTCTGACCAATGAAGATTGGACTAAATGTGCCCTCTAGAGTGATTTTTCTAAGATTTGACCAAGTGACCTACTTTTTGATCCTGCTCCACCCATGATCACACCTTGATATCACCAAGACAAACATTCCGAGCAAGTTTGAGGAAGATTGGGCTAAATATGTGACCGCTGGACTGTAAACAAGATTTTTCTAAAATATGACCCAGTGACCTAGTTTTTGACTCTACGTAATCCACTTTCAAACTCCTCCAAGATTTTATCAGGACAATCATTCTGACCAATTTTCATGAAGATTTGGCTATAAATGTGACTTCTAGAGTGTTCACAAGGTTTTCCTACTATTTGACCTTTAACCTAGTTTTTGACCCCACATGACCAACTTTCAAACATGTCCGAGATTTTATCAAGACAATTATTCTGGTAAAGGTTCATGAAGATTGCACAAAAAATGTGACCCCTAAAGTGTTCAAATTTAGGTTCTCTAGTGACCTAGTTTTTGACTCAATGTGACCCACTTTCGAATTCGTTTGAGATTTTATCAAAACAATCATTCTGACAAAGTTTCATGAAGATTTAGCTAATAATGTGACCTTAGGAGTGTTCACAAGGTTTTTCTATTATCTGACCTAGTGACCTAGTTTTTGACCCACTTTCAAACTCATCTGAGATTTTATGATGACAACCATTCTGACCAAGTCTCATGAAGATTGGGCTACAAAAATTTTTTAATGTGACCTCTAGAGTGTTCACAAGGTTTTCCTACTACAGTCGACTCTCATTATGTCGAATTCGTAGGGACCCGTTAAAAACTTCAACTCATCGAGAGTTCGACTTAAAAATCACTTGCCATTTTTTTAAAAAAAATCCAGTTTCTTTCATTACGTTCACCTTAAACAAGCTGCCATATTACAAGCATACTAATGTGCGTGTACAGTTTAGTCTTCACACTGTAAAAGAATCGCACTCTGTATATATAAAATTGTACATGTGCGTGTTGATCCATTACTGCGAGAACAAACTTCTGTCTTTCCTATCCTCCATTAATGACACCATGCCCTAATTTACAAGGCCCTGTCCAATTTTCAGACCCCTTTTGCCTCTATCATTGAATTAATCGCCGTTTGTTTAGCGATTTTTAAAGCGCATCGTTTGTTTACGCCATTTCTATGGGAAATCCCTTTTCCTCAACGGGCAGTGGAAATACGCAATCACACATGAACTAGCTGGTTGCCGATTCGCGTACTTCCGGTACATGTAAGAGAACAGCCTTATTCGGGAAACCAGACGTTTAAAAATGTAGTCACCATTTTACATGTTTCGCCGTGAGCTGTTTTCGCTATTACTCAAGTGACAAATTAAATTCAATGTTGAACTGCATGTATTGGTAATAAAATAAGGAACAGGCCTTACTTTTTATCCAATCTCTACAAAATCGTCCGGAAGCGAGGACGCTTGAGAATTATCTTTCTTACTACAGTAGTCATGATTGACACTTACGACGAATGAACGGTAATGTGTCATTTTACTAAATAACGTTCACTCAATGTGACATTGTTCTGCAGTTTGAATAATTATCTGACATCAGTGATTGTTTACCCACAAAACACTGTAATTACGTGTGTCGCGATCACCTGGCGTACTTTGCCAGGGTCGGATCAAAAGGTCCAATTCACACCTTGAACTCAATCAGACTGAGAGGTGTGACTTCGATACAAACACCGATACTTACATGCAAATAAACGCTTTGGGGACGGAAAATGACTTCGACTTAACAAAAATGTGATCAGTTCGAACTCGTCTTAAAAACTTAAGAATATATAGGAAGAAAAGTTGGGACTTTAAAAAAAATTCGTGTCAACGAGAAATTCGTGTCAAGCGAGTTCGCCATAACGAGAGTGGACTGTATTTGACCTAGTGACCTAGTTTTTAACCCAACATGACCCACTTTAGAACTCGTCCGAGAGTTTATCAAGACAATCATTCCAACTAAGTTTCATGAAGATTAGACTAAAATTATGACCACTAGAGTGTTCACAAGCAAATTGTTGACAACGCACGACACATGCCGGACGCCGGATATTCAAGTCTCCCAAAAGCTCACCCTGAGCTTTGCTCAGGTGAGCTAATAAAAACTATAAAAATAAAATAATAAAATACTACATATATATTTTACTATATAAAATAATAGCAGAAAGAGGGGAATGCTTTAATAAGATATGATTTTGCTAAAAACAAAAACAAGAGGGCCATTGGCCCTATATCGCTCACCTGAGTTACAGTAATACATGTATATTGACATGTTAGTTTTTCAGTGGACAACATTTCTAGCAGATGAAATAAGCTTAGTGCACTGCTTTCACCCTTTCACTGCTGAATAAACTTGAACTGAATTCAGAACTAATACCAAGTGACTGGTTGACCAAGATCTAAACTGTTTACAACTTGTGCCATTTTTGCCTTAGCTCAAAATGCCTAAAACTGGTCTTTGAGAAATTCAAATGACTTCAATAAAGCTATGCAATTATACCTTGACCCAGGTATATAGGCAAATAGAGTGCTAGGCAGTACATAATGCCAGTTTTTGTGTGAAATGACCAATAAGAATATCTTTAAAAATCGTTTAACCCTTTCCCTCATATGAAGCTGTTTTTATGCATTAGCAAACAGAATAGACTCAGATCAGACGACTCCTATGGAAGCTGTCTGATCTGGGTCTTCTCTGTTTCTTTTGACACAATATAGATCGGATTCTACAGTTTTTGTCAAAGCAAAAACTTCTCTTCAGAGAAATAATGTGTTTTACACTTTAAAAATAAGAGTAGACTAGATCAGACGGCTGCTATAGAAGCTGTCTGATCAGGGTCTGCTCTTTTTACATTTGACAAGGTATAGATTTGATTTTACAGTTTTTTTCAAAGCTAAAACTTCTATTTATGGCATTAACAATTTTTTCAAGCATTAGCAAACAAGAGTAGTCCCAGATCAATTTTTGTCAAAGCAAACAGGTTAAGGGTTAATAGGTGTTTAGAAATAAGTCTAGCTCTAGGTGTGAATATCTGATGATAATTCAATTAAACGGGTCATTAGTATTTTTAACAATTGAAATTGAGAAGAGTTACGTCTACTGTTATAATTAAGTTATATTTACTCAGTTATTTCATTAATATCTTACAAGATTCAGACATTTTAGGACTTTTTAATGTGTTGTCATCAAATTTTATAAAAAAAAGTTATATTTAAGATGCTTTTTGGGGCAGCAGACTTAATCCACAGTAGTAAGTTCAACACCTATCATTGTTAGGGGGGGGGGGGGGGGGGGGGGGGGATTATCATGTTTTCTTAAGAATTACCATGACTTATATCAGTTGGGCCATTGCATAATCATGTTTTCACAGTTTTCTTAAACATTACCATGACTTACATCAGTTGAGTTTGGACCCAGATCAAAAGTCTAGATGTTGATCATTTTCCTTGATTGGCTGAGTTGTTACTTTCCTATATCTCTCACATCTAATTTGAGAGACATTGGAAGACACCATGTAACATCACTCACACTACACACTGGGGTTAATGGGTCAAAATGCCCTTAATGTTTCGTCTGCAACAAAAAGTTATTGTCATCTGCTTCAATTCTTAAAATAAACTTACTTTCATTTTTTTGCAAAAATATGGTTAAGATGACAAACAGTTTGGATCCTGATGAGATGCCGCAGTATGCGGCCTCTCATCTGGATCCAAACTGTTTGCATAGGTAATCACAGTTTCACCACTAGCATGCAAAGAGTTAAGAGTCATGCATTGACCTGGAGAGATTTTACTTCCCAGAAGCTGTTATCTTTGAACTGCTGCTTGTCTGCAGTTTAGGATCTGGAGTTGATATTTAACCCTTAATTTCTCTCATATAAACTTGTTTTCATGCATCTGCAAACAGAGTAGACCCAGATAAGGTGGCTCCTATAGGATCAAGGTCTGTTATTTGCTAATGGAATTTGATAGATGTTTCTATGCCTTCTAAAACAGCTACACTGATTCACCTTCAACATTTTACTATAAATAGTTATAAATAGAATGATACTAGCACTCCAATGCAGTTATCTCCCTTTGTCCCTTATGGCTATGCTGATGGGACAAGGGAAATAACTGTGAGGAAATTACCTCTTAAGTGTTACAGAGCATAAAACCCCAGGGTGAGACCATTTATGGCCCAGGGGTCATTATTTGAACACACCTGGTAGTGGTATATTAGGTGATGCTTCATACCAAATATCTTAGCTCTAGATTATGTGGTTTCAGACAAAAAGATTTTTAAAGGATTCCCTATATAACTCTATGTAAAAACTACAAGCCCCAGGGCAGGGCCATTTTTGGCCCGGGGGTCATCATTTTAACAAACTTGGTAAAGGACCATTAGATGATGCTATATACCAAATATCAAAGCTCTAGAAATTGTGGTTTCAGAGAAGAAGATTTTTAAAGATTTAAAAAAAAACCCTGTAAAAGTAGTGGGGCGGGGCCATTTTTTGCCTGGGGGTCATGATTTTAACAAAACTGATAGAGGACATCCTAAGGTACATTTCTGTGAAATTTGGTTGAAATCCTCCCAGTGGTTTAGGAGAAGAAGTAATTTGAAATAAAAGTGAACGGACAGACGGACGGACGGACTCTAACAAATGGGTAGTTGTGTGACTTTTTCCTTTGATCTTTTCTTGTGGGACTAGTCCCACAAGAAAAACTATTTTTGGCTCTAACTTTGGAAAAGAATGATCTGGAAGCTAACCCTAACCCTAACCCTATGTCCCACAACTGGCCAGGTTAATGTCACAAGAAATGGCCAGGTTAATGTCACAAGAGATGGCCAGGTTAATGATTTTACTTGTGTGACTAGTTAGAAAAAGTCACACAACTACCCATTGGTGAGTGCGGACAGACGGACAGACGGACAGACGGACGACGGACGACAGGCGGTCACAATAGCTCACCTTGAGCCTTTGGCTCAGGTGAGCTAAAAACAAGGGTCGAATCTCAGAAGTCAGGTTTCCTAAGCCAACGCTTTACCTTTGCACCACATGTACAGTACTTAATGCTATTACCTAAATTACTTAATTCACTAGCATTCCTATTCAGTGGTTGAAAAGGGGTCATGGCCAAAATGATTTTCTTTATCCCCGACAAAAGTACAAAAATATAAGCATCCACTTGGGGAAAATATATAATAGAGTAAACTAGAAAATTGTGTCTGTAAGACACAGCAATGTCCCGTGGTGGTGCTTGCCTAGCTGCATGTAAAATTCCTAAGTCATTTGACCTTGACCTTGGGCTTGCGGGCAGCATGGGCTTAGTGCACAATGAAAGCATGGGTGGTGTTAAATGTGCATATGCAATTCCATGCCAATAGCTATAGCGGTTAGTAAGATTTAAGACAATGATAAAACTGTGACAACCAACTGCGCGTAAAATTCCTAAGTCATTTGACCTTGATATTTGGCTTACAGGCTGCCTTGGCTGGGTGCGCAATGAAAGTATGGATGTTGTTTAATGTGTTTATGCAATTCCGTGGCAATAGCTACAGTGGTTACTAAGATATAAGACAATGAAAACTAGAAATGTGTCCATAGGACACTGATGCCCCCACTTCAGAGTTTATTTTAAAGTCATTTTTGTCAATAAAGGGCTGCAACTCCTAAACGACTGAAGCAAATTATATGGTTATCGAACTTGACCAAGATATAATGACCACAAACATGTGTGCAAAGTATGGTGTGGATTGGACAAATACTTTCCAAGAAAGAGCACAGACTAATTCTAGATGTGTGTATGTACATACGTACGAATGGATGTGTGTACAGACAATGGCATCCCTATATGCCACCACTATGTGGGGCATAAAAATGTGACAACCAAGTGAAGGATGGACAGATGGACAGGTGCAAAACATATGCCCCCTAACTGTCATCATGGGGGCATAAAAATGTGACATGTATTTTGACATTATAATCTTTGAAAAAGCCCCCCTAAGTGGTTGAAATATTAGAATTCAGAGCTATTCAAGTATTTATGTATCATACCATATTAATACCCTTTTTGGAATATGATCTTCATTACAAATTTTCTTTCTGATTTTTCATTTGCAGAAGTTGAGCCTGGGTATTCAGTTTGGATCTCAAGTCAGGCCCCATGTTTTGTGGGGCCTGATCCTGATTCAAACTATTTGCACACGTCATAGATGGAAGGAGAATCCACTTCTAGCAGACAATGAGTTCACCCTTATTCCAAATTTCAATACATACCGAAATTCATGCACAAAATACATGAAAATAGTTAACCCTTCCTTCATTTAAACCATTACCTCATAGGCTATTTTTAGATACAACCTCTTTGAATAAATCTACCGAAAAGGAGCATTAACTAGAGACAAGAGGGCCATGAGGCAATGAAGCGTTCACCTGAGATAACCCCAGGGGCGGGCCATTTTTGACCAAGAAGTCATCATTTGTACAACATTGGTAGAGAACCACAAGGCAAAGCAGTATGCCATTAATTAAAGGTCTAAGCCTAATGGTTTCAGAGAAAAACAAGAGATGTTTGTAAAACATGTATACCCCCAGACCCCCTGACCTTTGATCTAGTGACCTCAACTATAGAGGTCATCTAGTGGTCATGACTAATCTTCACAGCAACTTTGAAGATCCTAAGCCAAACCACTGATCATTTATTGATCTGAAAACATTTCACAAGTTAAGGTCATGGTGACCTTGACCTTTGACCTAATGACCTCAACAACTATAGGGGTCATCTAGTGGACACAACCAACTACCATAGCAAGTTTGAAGATCCCAAACCAAAACATTGAGCAGTTATTAATCGGAAACCATTTCATCAGTTAAGCTCACGATCACCTTGATCTTTGACCTAGTGACCTCAAAAACAATAGGGGTCATCTAGTTGTCATGACCAACCACCACAGCAAGTATGAAGATTTAAGCCAAACCCTTGAGCAGTTATTGATTGGAAACCAATTCAGCAGTTAATGTCATGGTGACCTTGACCTTTGATCTATTGACCTAAAAAACAATAAGGGTCATCTAGGGGTTATGACCAACCACCACAGCAAGTTTGAAGATCCTAAGCCAAACCCTTGAGCAGTTATTGATTGTTAACCATTTCCCCAGTTAAAGTCATGGTGGCCTTGACCTTTGACCTAGTGACATAAAAAACAACCAGGGCTCATCTAGTTGTCATGACCAACCACCTAAGCAAAATTTGAAGATCCTAAGCCAAACCCTTGAGCAGTTATTGATCATAAAACATTTTACCAGTTAAGGTCATGGTGACCTTGACCTTTGACCTAAACAAGAGATGTCACAGTCACGTGACAAATGCCCCCAAAAATTGTACCCTGTGACCTTGACATTTGACCCATGGACAAGGGAGTTGACACATCGTCTTTGTGTGGTGAACATTTGTGCCAGTAATTGTACCCTGTGACCTTGACCTTTGACATATGGACCAGGGAGCTGAACGCGACACATCGTCTTTGTCTGGTGAACATCTGCGCCAAGTTATATTGAAATCCATTGATCGATAAAGATGTTACAGACCGGACACGAAATTTGTGACAAAGTAATTGTACCCTGTGACCTTGACCTTTGACCCATGGACCAGGGAGTTGAAAGCGACACATCATCTTTGTCTGGTGAACATTTGTGCCAAATCATATTGAAATTCATTGATATATAAAGAAGTTACAGACCGGACATGAAATTTGTGACAAAGTAATTGTACCCTGTGACCTTGACCTTTGACCTATGGACCTGGGAGCTGAACGCGACACATCGTCTTTGTGTGGTGAACATTTGTTCCAAGTTATATTGAAATCCATTGATAGATAAAGAAGTTACAGGCCGGACACGAAATTTGTGACAAAGTAATTGTACCCTGTGACCTTGACCTTTGACCCATGGACCTGGGAGTTGAACGCGACACATCGTCTTTGTGTGGTGAACATTTGTGGCAAGTTATATTGAAATCCATTGATAGATGAAGAAGTTACAGACCGGACACGAATTTGGGACGAAAGGACAGACGGACGGACAGACGGATGGATGGACGGACGGACGGACATGCTAACAAATGGGTAGTTGTGTGACTTTTTCCTTTGATCTTTTCTTGTGGGACTAGTCCCACAAGAAAAACTATTTTTGGCTCTAACTTTGGAAAAGAATGATCTGGAAGCTAACCCTAACCCTAACCCTATGTCCCACAACTGGCCAGGTTAATGTCACAAGAAATGGCCAGGTTAATGTCACAAGAGATGGCCAGGTTAATGATTTTACTTGTGGGACTAGTTAGAAAAAGTCACACAACTACCCTTTGGTGAGTGCGGACGGACAGACAGACGGACAGACGGACAATGCGATTACTATATGCCCGCCTTTGGGGGCATAAAAACAATAGGGGTCATCCAGTGGTCATGACCAACTACTGCAGCAAGATTCTAAGCCAAACCCTTAAGCAGTTATTGATCGGATACCATTTAACCAGTTAAGGTCATGGTGACCTTGACCTTTGACCTACAAATCAAAAGGGGTCATCTAATTGTCATGACCAACCACCACAGCAAGTTTGAAGATCCTAAGCCAAACCCTCAAACAGTAATTGATTGGAAACATTTTTACCAGTTAAGGTCATGGTGACCTTGACCTTTGACCTAGTGACCTCAAAAACAATAGGGCTCATCTAGTTGTCATGACCAACCACCTAAGCAAATTTGAAGATCCAAAGCCAAACCCTTGAGCAGTTATTGATCAGATACCATTTTACCAGTTAAGGTCATGGTGACCTTGACCTTTGACCTAGTGACCTAAAAAACAATAGGGGTCATCCAGTGGTCATGACCAACTACCACAGCAAGTTTGAAGATTCTAAGCCAAACCCTTGAGCATTTATTGATCGGAAAACATTTAATCAGTTAAGGTCATGGTGACCTTGACCTTTGACCTAGTGATCTAAAAAAAACATTAGGGGTCACCTAGTGGTTATGACCAACCACCACAGCAAGTTTGAAGATCCCAAGCCAAACCCTTGACCAGTTACTGATCGGAAACTATTTCACCATTTTAGGTCATTGTGACCTAGTGACCTTTGACCTAGTGACCTTTAAAACAATAGAGGTCATCTACTTGTCATGACCAACCACCACAGCAAGTTTGAAGATTCTATGCCAAGTCGTTTATTAGTTATCGTTCGGAAACCATCAATCTACCGACCGACCGACCGACATGTGCAAAGCAATTTACCCCCATTTTTTTCAAAAGGGGGGGGGGGGGGGGGGGGGGGAGGGTATAATAATATTTCATATTTTTCCCATGAAAAACTGATAAGCCCCAAGGCAGGGCCAAGTTCTGCCCAGAGGCCAGGGTCGTAAGTTGAACATTCTTGGCAGAGGATCACAAGCCAAGCTACATATTTGTAGAGGACCATTAGATCATGTTACATACCAAACATCAAAGGTCTAGGCCTTTCAGTTTCAGAAGATTTTTAAAGATTTACCTATGAAAAACTGATCAGCCCTTGAGCGGGGCCATTTTTGGCCCAGGGGTCATAATATGAACAATCTTTGTAGAGAACCATTACATCATGCTACATGCCAAATATCAAAGGTCTAGGCCTAACAGTTTCAGACAAAAAGATTTTTAAAGATTTTCCTATGAAAAACTGATAAACCCTTGGGCTGGGCCATTTTCAGTCCAGGGTCATAATTTGAACAATCTTTGTAGAGGACCATTAGACCATGCTACATGCCAAATATCAAAAGTCTAGGCCTTACAGTTTCAGAGAAGAAGATTTTTAAAGATTTTCCTATGAATTACTGATAAGCCCTTGGGTGGGGCAATTGTTTGGCCTGTGGGTCATAATTTGAACAACTTTTGTAAAGGACCATTAGATCATGCTACATATCAAATATCAAAGGTCTAGGCCTTACAGTTTCAGTGAAGAAGATTTTTAAAGATTTTCCTATGAAAAACTGATAAGCCCTTGGGCGGGGCCATTTATGACCCATGGGTCATAATTTGAACAATCTTTGTAGAGGACCATTAGATCATGCTACATACCAAATATCAAAGGTCTAGGCCTTACAGTTTTATAGAAGATTTTTAAAGATTTTCCTATGACAAACTGATAACCCCTAGGGCGGGGCCATTTTTGGCCCAGGGGTCATAATGTGAACAACATTTCGTTCCCCCTAACCACTGATGCTTCTGACAAAATTTAGTTAAAATCGGGTCAGTAGTTTCAGAGGAGATGTCGTTTGAAAATCCGGACGCCGGACAGATCGCGGTCACAATAGCTCACCTGAGCATTTGGCTCAGGTGAGCTTAAAAGGAAAATTTTAGAATTTTGTAGTTTGAAACCATTGTGATAAATTGAGCATTTGCTCCTATAGGAGCAAATGCTCTATTTATCACAATGGTTTCACAAAGTGACTTTTACAGAGGTGTCAAAAGGCGTCAGTATGAGGGAATGGGTTAAACACTTTTTCATACATTTGCAAACAGAGCGGACTCATATTGAGAAGGCTCCTATAGGAACTGTCTGATCGGGGTCTGCTCTGTTTGCTAATGGAATTTGATCTGTCTCTTTACTTTCTAAAATGGCTACAGATTTCATTATAACTATTTTGTTTATGAATATTCAGTTTTTTAACCCAACATGACCCACTTTCAAACTCGTCAAAGTTTCATGAAGATTGGACTAAAAATGTGTGCTCTACAGTGTTCATTAATTTTTCCTACTATTTAACCTAGTGACCTAGTTTTTAATCCCACATGACCCACTTTTAAACTTGTCCCAGATTTTATCAAGACAATCATCATAACAAAGTTTCATGAAGATTGGACTAAAATTGTGACCACTAGAGTGTCTGCAAGCAAATTGTTGACAACGGTCACCGGACATTCAAGTCTCCCAAAAACTCACCCTGAGATTTGCTCAGGTGAGCTAAAAAGCAACCCTGCATCAAGCACCTATCTACTTTTAACCATTTCTCTGTTGAATATTCATGTAAGAAATAATGACATCATGAATATTTATCACTTAAACTTTTATAATGGCATAATTACGTACACAAGATTCAAATTTATTATAATTTTGCAAGCAAACAGAGCAGACAATGATCTGGGTCCATGCTTATAAAACTTTTAGTTGAGTCTGAGTTCGTTCTCAAGTATTTGATTGGTCAGATTTGAGCCTTTGGCTCAAATCTGACCAATCAAAAGCTTGAGAACTCAAATCTGACCGATCAAAAGCTTGAGAACGAAACTCAGACTCAACTAAAAGCTTTATAAGCATGGACCCAGATGGCTCCTCCTGGGTCTACTCTGTTTGCAAAGGTATATAATTTATATATATAAAATGATTCCTCCGTAAATACACCTTTCTATGCCTTTATAAAAGTCACTTTTAAACCATTGTGATAAATAGAGCTCTATTTATCACAATTATTTAAAAACTACATAATTCTAACATTTTTCTTTTCTATAGTAAATGCTCCTTTTCAGTATACATTTGTATTTAATGAAAGAGGTTGGGTCTAAAAATAACCTATGATGGAATTGGTTAACCCATTCCCTCATATTGACGACTTTTGACGACTCTGTCAAAGTCACTTTGTGAAACCATTGTGATAAAAAAAGCATTAATTTTGCTCCTACAGAAGCAAATGCTCTATTTATCACAATAGTTTCAAACTACAAAATTCTTACATTTTCCTTTTCTCTAGTTAATGTTCCTTTTCGGTGGACTTATTCAAAGAAGTTGTATCTAAAAATAGCCTATGAGGTAACGGGTTAAGTGGTTATTTTATAGGGGTTCTATTTGCTTATATCTGTAGGAGCTCTTTGATCAGGGTCCATGCTTCTCAGACTCAACTAAAAGTTTTATAAGCATGGACCCAGGTTCTAATATATGTAGATCTGATTCTACAAAAGCCAAAAGTTCCCAGGTCATATGGCTTATGAAAAATTCAGCTAATTAAATTCAGTTAATTATTACTCAGAGAGAAAATTCCTCTTATAGGAATTTTCATTAACCCATTACCTTATAGGCTACTTTTAGATACAACCATTTTGAATAAATCTACAGTATTAACTAGAGAAAAGGAAAATTTTAGAATTTTGTAGTTTGAAACCATTATGATAAATAGAGCATTTGCTCCTATAGGAGCAAATCCTCTATTTATCACAATGGTTTCAGCAGGTGACTTTTACAGAGGCATAGAAAGGTGTATTTATGGAGGAAAGGGTTAAGTAAATTGGTAAACTTAGATTACTAAAGTTTTGCTCCAACCTTGTGGGCAGTCCTTTGGCGTAGCAAGGCCCTCTTCATCACAGTAATGCCCAGCAGAGCATTCAGCACAGTCTTGGAATGAAGTCTTGGCTGCTCCATTACGATAGAAGCCTACAGGGCAGGGATTATCCGTCCCATTAGGAGTTCCTGTGGGACAGTAGTGGCCACCAGGACATTCTCCTGTGGGCGCAGTCAGGCCCTCAGTTTCACAGTAATAACCTGCCGTGCAACTCGTACATTCAGACACCTGCATCAATCCAGTTTCAGGGTTATATGTTCCACTTGGACAAGGTACATGTAGTGGGTTGACATCACCCCTAGGACAATAATGGCCTATTCGACACGGGTTGTTCACAAGATCAGGCATATTGGTCATGCCTCCTGGACATTCAGTTCCAGCAGGACAGATCATTTCAGCGTTCATTGATGTTTCGGATGTAGCATTTTGATTACAGTATCGACCAGGATCACAAGCAGTACAGGCTGTAGCACTACTGGCGGAGTAGTTTCCCTTGTCACACACAATTGGCTCAGTCATTGCTGTGGTTGGACAGTAGTAGCCGGCTGTACAGGAGGTACACTGATCAACACTCTCTCCTCTTATACTAGACCTGTAGGTTCCACTGAAAAAACATAGTTACCCTTATTACCCTAAATATTCGGACACCAAGGTCCATGCTTTTAAAGCTTTTTAGTTGAGTCTGAGTTCGTTCTCAGGCTTTTGATTGGTCAGATTTGAGTTCTCAAGCTTTTCTTTTCTTCAATCAAAAACTTGAGAACGAACTCAGACTCAACTAAAAGTTTTATAAGCATGGACATCAAGTCTTGTACCTTATTCTCCCTAATAAATGGTGGGTGTCTGTCTGTGTGTGCGTGTGTGTGTGCGTTCGTACGTGCGTGCGTGTGTGTGAATAACCAATAACAAATATAGTTTTTTCATAACACAGGCTATATAGGGAGTTTTCTGCATCGCTTTCAATCTGTAATAAGCAGCCACTTGTTTCCAAAAGGCAAGGAGCTTTTAAAATATGTAACACCCCTATGAGACCCTTATAAGAGATAATACAATACAGTAAAGCCTCTCTACAACGGCCACTAAATCACATCAATTATTTTGAGCTTAAAGCAAGGTGAAGGTAAAACAGAACGCTCCTATAGGAGCATTCTGTTTTACTTTCATCTTGCTTTAAGCAGCCACCTGCCCTAAATACCAACTGATTAACATAATATTTACTGGCCATTATAGAGAGGTTTTATGGTAATTGAATTTGGCAACAATTCACTGACTTAGGAGCAAATAGTACCGACACTTGAACACGGAATTTACCTTTTGTCTCAATCTCTACTTTCTATCTCTGTGGTTTATTCCTTTGAAATTTGCCTTTATTTATGTCATTTCCTTATTATACCGAAATGTTAAACAAAATTGGCTTGCAGACTACAGTTAGAAATTTGGGGCCAAAAGAATAAACTCAAACTAATGGTTTAACACCGTTACAAACAGAGAACTTAATACCCAGGCGGCCGTTTCACTAAACTTCGTAACTTACGAACTTCGTAGGCTTAAGAATTTTGCTTACGAAGTTCGTACGAAAATTCTTACGAAGTCAAGTTTAGTGAAACGCAATTTAAGGTCTGCGAACTTCGTATGAAAACTCTTACGATAATTTGATCGTACGAAGTTTAGTGAAACGGTCCCCAGATCTATTGGTAAAGAAAATGATTCAGACTCCTGAAGAAGTTTGATCAGGGCCTGCTCTATATAGTTTGTCTGCCTGAATATTAACCCTTTAATTTTGCATTTTTATGCTTTTGCAAACAGAGAAGACCTAGATCAGATGTCTCCTACAGGTCTGTTCTATTTGCTTATGATGTAATAAAAATCTGATTCTACAGTTTCTGTTAACCCGCATTACCTCATAGGCTATTTTTAGATACAACCTCTTTGAATAAATCTACCGAAAAGGAGCATTAACTAGAGAAAAGGAAAATTGTAGAATTTCATAGTTTGAAACCATTGTGATAAATAGAGCATTTGCTCCTATAGGAGCAAATGCTCTACTTATCACAATGGTTTCACAAAGTGACTTCTACAGAGTCGTCAAAAGTCGTCAATATGAGGGAATGGGTTAAACAGTAAAAAGTTTGGAGTTTACGCACATAAAAGTTAAGCTATATGTTATACATACCCCGCGACTCATGATGTCATTATCTCTTACATGAATATTCATGAAGAAAAGGGTTAAGAAACATAGGGTAATGCCTTAACCCTTTCCTCCATAAATACGCATTTGTACGCCTTTGCAAACAGGAAAGACCCAGATCAGACGATGTTGGAGCTGTCTGATCAGGGTCTGCTCTGTTTGCTTATGGAATAATATAGATCCGATTCTACAGTTTCTGCTTCAGTAAAACTTTCTTGTGTTAATATTATTATACCACATTTATATAGCGCTCTTTTAACACTGGATATGTGCGTTCAAAAGCGCTTAAATATGCCATATTAAAAATTAACTTAAGTTAACCCTTTCCCTCATATAAACGTGTTTTCACGCATTTGCAAACAGAGTAGACCCAGATCAGATGGCTCCTAGAGGAGCCATCTGATCAGGGTCTGCTCTGTTTGCTAATAGAATTTTAAAGATAGATCTGTTTCATTGCTTTCTAAAATGTCTACAATGCTCCACCTTCCCCATTTCTTTATAACCATTTTGTTAATGAATATTCAGTAGGTATTGAAAGCTGGCCTAAATACAGAACAGGGAAAGGGTTAATATTCATGACATTATCATTTCTAACATGAAAATTCATCATGGAGTAGAGGGTTAAGCAGATTAACCCTGGTTCCCTGTTCTATATTTAGGCCAAATTTCAATACCTACTGAATATTCATTAACAAAATAGTTACAAAGAAATATGGAAGGTGGAACATTGCAGACATTTCAGAAAGTAAAGAAACATATCAATCAAATTTTATAAGCAAACAGAGCAGACCCTGATCAGACGGCTCCTCTAGGAGCCGTCTGATCTGGGTCTACTCTGTTTGCAAATGCATGAAAACACGTTTATATGAGGGAAAGGGTTAAACGACTGTCTGCTCTAAACTCCCTTGTTCATGGTGCCATTATTTATAATAAAAGACAAGAGTGCCATGATGGCCCTAAATCGCTCACCTGGTTACTATAGATTTATGTATACACTGTATTTCTATGTAAAAATAAGTCAGCTTCAGACTGAGGCCAATATGAAACCAAGGGCCATACTTTTAGGCCTGGAGGTTATAATTTGAACAATCTTAATAAAGGAACATTAGGTGATGCTTCATATAAATTTCAAAGGTCTGGGCCTTACAATTTATAGGAGATTTTAAAGATTTTCCTATGTAAAACCGATAAGCCCGGGGTGGGGCCATCTTGGTCCAGGGGTCAAAATTTGAACAATCTTGGTAGAAAACCATTAGATTATATTACATACCAAATTTCAAAGGTCTAGGCCTTACAGTTTCGGCAAAGAAGATTTTTAAAGACTTACCTATAAAAAACTGATAAGCCATTGGGTGGGGCCACTTTTGGCCCTGGAGTCACAATTTGAACAATCTGGGTAGAAAATCATTAGATGATGCTACATACCAAATATCAAAGGTCTAGGACTTACAGTTTCCAAGTAGAAGATTTTTAAAGATTTTCCTAAGAAAAACTGATAAGCCCTTGGGCGCGGCCATTTTTTGCCTGGGGGTCATAATTTGAGCAATATTTGTAGAGGACCATAAGATGATGCTACATACCAAATATCAAAGGTCTAAATGGTTTCAGAGAAGAAGATTTTTAAAGATTTTCCTATGAAAAACTAATAAGGCCCTAGGCGGGGCCATTTTTGGCCTGGGGTCATAATTTGAACAATATTTGTAGAGGACCATTAGATGATGCTACATTCCAAGTATCAAAGGTCTAGGCATTACGGTTTCAGAAAAGGAGATTTTTAAAGATTTTCCAATGAAAAGCTGATAAGCCCCAGGGCAGGGCCAATTTTGGCCTGGGGGTCATAATTTGAACAATATTTGTAGATAACCATTAGATGATGCTACATACCAAATATGAAAGGTCTAGGCATTACGGTTTCAGAGAAGATTTTTAAAGATTTTCCTATGAAAAGCTGATAAGCCCCGGGGCCGGGCCATTTTTGCCTGGGGGGTCATAATTTGAACAATTTTGTAGATGACCATTAGATGATGCTACATACCAAATATCAAAGGTCTAGGCCTTATGGTTTCAGAGAAGAAGATCTTTAAAGATTTTCCTATGAAAAATAATACGCCCCGGGGTGGGGCAATTTTTGGTCCGGGGGTCATAATTTGAACAATCTTCGTAGAGGACCATTAGATGATGCTACATACCAAATATCAAAGGTCTAGGCCTTACCGTTTCAGAGAAGAAGATTTTTAAAGATTTTTACAAAAACAACTGGTAAGCCCCGGGCGCATTTTTTGCCCGGGGGTCATAAGATGATTTTTAAAGGTTTTTATAAAAACAACTGATAAGCCACAGGGCGGGGCCATTTTTCGCCCGGGGTCATGATTTGAACAACTTTGGTAGAGGACCATTAGATGATGTTACATACCATATATCTAAGCTCTAGGATTTGTGGTTTCAGCGAAGAAGATTTTTCAAGATTTTTATAAAAACAACTGATAAGCCACAGGGCGGGGCCATTTTTCGCCCGGGGTCATGATTTGAACAAACTGAATAGAGGACCATCCAAGGTACATTTCTGTAAAATATAGTTGAATTTCTCCCAGTGGTTTAGGAGGAGAAGCCATTTGAAAAAATTGTGGAAGCCGGACACAGGGCGATCACAAAAGCTCACCTTGGCACTTCTTGCCAGGTGAGCTAAAAACCTGTCCATAGGACATGGATGCTCCTGCCAGATTTTTTCTAAATTGCATTAAAATTGATTCCAGCATAAACAAGCCAAAAAATATTTGATGAAAATTTTGTCATTAAACAATCATTAAAATTCAATCAAAGTGTCAGCAAACAGGAAGTAGATGAACTACAGACCTGAAAAGGGGAGGCACAGTACAACTCAGTATGATTATGCTTCAGACCAAATATAAAGTAATTCCAGCAAACACAAGCCAAAAAAATCTTTGACGAAAATTTTATCATTAAACAATCACCAAAATTCAACAAAAGTGTCGGCAAACAAGAAGTAGATGAAGGACAGACCTGAAAAGGGGAGACATGGTACAACTCACTATGATTATGCTCCAGACCAAATATC
Organism: Azorinus chamasolen; assembly: GCA_963576725.1. NCBI lineage: Eukaryota > Metazoa > Mollusca > Bivalvia > Cardiida > Solecurtidae > Azorinus > Azorinus chamasolen. The sequence continues at coordinate 53,457,723 of OY755239.1, read as the reverse complement.
AAATCATTCCAGCATACACAAGCCAAGAAATCTTTGACGAAAATTTTGTCATTAAATAATCATTAAAATTCAATGAAAGTGTCGGCAAACAGGAAGAAGATGAATGACAGACCTGAAAAGGGGAGACCTGGTACAAGTCACTATGATTATGCTTCCTACAAAATATCAAATCATTCAAGCATACACAAGCCAAGAAATCTTTGACGAAAATTTTGTAAATAAACAATCACCAAAATTCAATCAAAGTGTCAGCAAACAGGAAGTAGATGAACGACAGACCTGAAAAGGGCAGACACAGTACAACTCAGCATGATTATGCTTCAGACCAAATATCAAATCATTCCAGCATACACATGCAAAGAAATCTTTGACGAAATTTTTTGTAATTTTTTTTTGTAATTAAACAATCACCAAAATTCAATCAAAGTCTAGACAAAGAGGAAGTAGATGAATGACAGACCTGAAAAGGGGAGACACGGTACAACATAGTGAGATTATGCTTCAGACTAAATATCAAATCATTCCAGCATACACAAGCCAAGAAATATTTGACGAAAGTTTTTGTCATTAAACAATCACCCAAATTCAATCAAAGTGTTGGCAAACAGGAAGTAGATGGATAACACACCTAAAAAGGGGAGAAACAGTACAACTCACTAAGATCATGCTTCAAATCAAATATCAAATCCTTCCAATAATTATACACAAGCCAAGAAATCTTTGACGAAAAATTTGATGTACGGGACGTATAAGGGTAAAACTTATGCCCCCTTCGCCTAAAGGCAGGGGCATAAAAAATCTGTTATTATTTCTTACAGGAATATTCATGGAGTAAAGGGATAATACATCCAATATGACAGAGAAATCGAACCATATACATACGCTGGACAATAAACAGGGACTTCAGATCCTTCGATACAGTATGAGCCTGCAGGACAATCATCACAAAGCTCCCAGGCTGTGTTGCCAGTAGCGTTTTTGTACGTGCCAGCTGGGCAAGGATACGTAGTATCTGTGGGGGTGTCTGTAATAATTCAAAATACAGATAAAAACTGCGTTATTCCAATACTAATCCCTTACTCCATAAATACACCTTTCTATGCTTTTGCAAACAGAGAAGACCCAGATCAGATGGCTCCTGTAGGAGCCGTCTGATCAGGGTCTGCTCTGTTTGCTTACGATATAATATAGACATGGAGCTATGGCAAAAACTTCATGTGTCTATGTGCTATTATATCAATTTAATCTAATTAATATTCATGACATCATCATTGCTTACATGAATATTCATGGAGGGAAAGAGCTAAAATATGCATCCTAATGCTTATTGATCTTTAAGACAGGTGGCAGCTTGATGCAGTGTGAAAGCTATGCAGAAAGCTCCTCTAGGAGCTTTCTGCGTGACTTTATGTATGGCTTCCACCCTGCATTAAGCAGCCACCTGCCTATAAGTGTCTTAATTCCTCTATACTAATATTTTGAGCTATTGAGGTTTTACTGTACACTCAAACCTATCATAACCCATTACCTCATAGGCTATTTTTAGATCAAACCTCTTTGAATGAATCTACCGAAAAGGAACATTAACTAGAGAAAAGGAAAAGTTTAGAATTTTGTAGTTTGAAACCATTGTGATAAATAGAGCAATGCTCTATTTATCACAATGGTTTCACAAAGTGACTTTTACAGAGTCGTCAAAAGTTGTCAATATGAAGGAATGGGCAAAAAGTCGTCAATATGAGGGAATGGGTTAAGTGTCGAATTCTGGATCATTAAGGCATCTGGTAGCTTAATGCAATATGAGAGTGGTGCAGAAAGCTGCCATAGGAGCTTTCTGCATTACATTCATCCTGAACTAACTATCAATCTACTTTTAGTGACTTCTAAACCCTTACTCTCATAAATGGTAATTGCACCTTTGCAAACAGAGTAGACCCAGATCAGGCGGATTAGGAAATGAGATAAATAAATGCAATTTTCAAAGGAGTAAAACACAGATATAGAAATAGAGATTGAGACAAAAAGTGAAGTCCCTGATCAGATGCCGCCTTGAAAAGGCGGCGTCTGATCTTGGACTGCACTATTTGTCGTGGTGCATTTATGCGACATCGGCGGTGAAAGGGTTAAATGCAATCATAATACATGTAGATCTGATTTTACATTATGTACCAATACCAAAACATCCTGTGTTCATATCCCATTATAACAACTTGGCTCTTTTGGCATTGCTACTTTTGCTTTTGAAGGATCGCCAACTTTCAGAATTTTTAATAATTATAGTGTTATTATGTTTAACATGAATATTCAACAGGGAAAGGGTTCAATGTTTGAAATGGGTGGAGTATTGCATGAATAGTCATCTTGAAAAGGGTTTAACCCTTCGCTTGCTGAATTTTAAAATACATTTCTCCTTCTCTCATTTCTGCCCTATTGTATAATTACATATATCTTCACTGTGTACACACATTTCGCTGTGCAATCACTGCTGTTGGTTGCACACTCAACTGGTAAATAGTGCAGACCCTGATGAGACAGCTCCTACAGGAGCTGTCTCATCTGGGTCTACACTATTTACAGGTAGGTATATTGACGTGAACAGCAAGCGAAGGGTTAATATGGTGATTCTAACTGCAGAGCTAAAAATAAAGATGAGTCCCTAAATACTAAAATTATTTATGTATTTGTTATGTCTCCATCAAACCCTATACTGTGACCACTTCTTAGAATCATCTCAAAGAGACGATTCTAAAGAGTGGTCACAGTATATGGTCTGACGGAGAAATAAAGCAGCTTTTCTTGAAAATGTTTAAATTACGCATCTTATCTGGACCTCTGTATAACCGTTATACTTTTTCTGAATATATAACCCTTTACTCCATGAATAATTATGGCAGACATAATGACTTTGTGAATATTAATTAAATCAATTTTTTTTAATTGCACAATCATGAACACAGGATTTTTTGGCTTTGACAACAAGAGTGCCAGCGGACACTATATACACCCATCGAGGCCTTCTTTAACATAAATTGAGGTTAACCCAGTCCCTCATAGGCTATTTTTAGATCCAACCACTTTGAATAAATCTACCGAAAAGGAGCATTAACTAGAGAAAAGGATTTTTTTTAGAATTTTGTAGTTTGAAACCATTGTGATAAATAGAGCATTTGCTCCTACAGGAGCAAATGCTCTATTTATCACAATGGTTTCAACAGGTGACTTTTACAGAGGAATAGAAAGACATATTTATGGAGGAAAGGGTTAACATATTTGCTAAACACAAATGCTAAATGCAAATTCTAAGTCCAATTGTGCAACCTTGACTTTGGATATACATAGCAGGACACACCCATGCTACTGTAGCATGTCCAGATAAACATTGTGGTGATTTGAGAAGGATCCACCTAGCAGAATTTGAGTTAGAGATGTTACTTGACATACAGAAGGACAGACAGCGCCATTCCATAATACTTCCCTTTTTTTTTCAAACAGATGAAGCTTTTGATGGTAGACAAACTCTCCAAGTTTCAAGGCTTTATCTCAAAGGGTTATGTAAATAAATGGACTTTAACAAAAACCTTAACCAAAAATTCTAAATCAAAAAGGGCCATAATTCTGTCAAAATGCTTGACAGAGTTATTTACTCATGCCTACAGATGAAACCTGTGATGATGACCAAGTGTTTTACCCCTTCGCTTGCTATTCACATCAAAATACATACCTGCAAATAGTGAAGACCCAGATGAGACAGCTCCTGCAGGAGCTGTCTCATCAGGGTCTGCACTATCTAAAAATTGATTGTGCAACCAGTGCACTCCACAGCAGTGATTGCACAGCGAAATACTTGTACACAGTGAAGATATATGTAATTATACAACAGGGCATGGGTAAAGAAGGAGAAATGTATTTTAAAATTCAGCAAGAGAAGGGTTAAGTTTCAAAGCTTTATCCCAAAGGGTTATGTAAATAAATGGACCTTGGATATATGTACGGGACACACCCATGATACTGTAGCATGTCCAGATAAACATTGTGGTGAAATTTGAGAAGGATCCACCTAGCAGAACTTGAAATACGCCGTTCTATGCCTTTGCAAAGAGAGTAGATCCAGATCAGATGGCTCCTATAGCAGCCATCTGATCAGGGTCTGCTCTGTTTGCTTATGAATCAATATGATTTTATAGTTTCTGCCATGGCCAAATATTTGTGTGTCCGACTCCATATGCTATTACAGTAAAACCCAGCTAATGCGACCACCAAAAAGGGGCACGATTCAGGGCGGCTGAGGCAGGTGGTAGCTTAATGCAGGATGAAAGTTATGCAGAAAGCTCCTATGGGAGCTTTCTGCATAACTTTCGTCCTGCATTAAGCAACCACCAGTCCTGCTTTAGACGACATCAGTGGCTGTTTGTTAAGTGGTCGCATTAGCGGGGTCTCACTGTACATTTATAACAATTAATTAATTGAATTCATGATATCATGAGTTCTTACAAGAATAAAAGGTTAAATATGACTTACTAGCAGGGCACCAATGGCCTTTAGCACATAAGCCAGTCGGTTGTGTGGAGCCTGAGAGACAGTAGTAGCCAGTGGGACAGTTTAAGCATTGCTCCACCTGGTAGAGGTTGGTAAGGTTTGCGTATGTTCCAGCTGGACATGGGTATTGTGTTTGACTTCCAGTGCCTACTGGGCAGTAGTGTCCAGCCCCACAGGCCTGCTTAGGCTTCTGAGTACCTCCAGTTCCAGCCTCACATGAGAAAGTCTGTAGACAAGGTTCACATTGGGTAGAGGCAGTCAGGTTGGTATTATCTGTGTAGGTTCCAGCTGGGCAGGAATATGCTGGCTGGTTGGGTTGGGAATTTCCACCAGGGCAGTAGTATCCAGGTGAGCAGGGAGAGTCTGGCTCATTTAGGCCTGTTGTTGTACATGCCATGCCACTTAGGCAAGACTGACAGTCTGATAAATCATCCTGTTCATTATTAGGATTAAAGGTGCCCGCAGGACATGCAAGGGGGGATGCAGTGCCAGATGGGCAATAATGTCCAGTAGGACATGACAAACAATCTGTCTCAGCCTGAGAAAGTTCTGCACTAGTGTATTTTCCAGCAGGGCAAGCAGTTGGTGATCCAGAGTTGACTGGACAATAAGAACCTTTCGGACATTTGTACTGGTTTAAGTAGGGGTCAGCAGTACCAGAGGGACAGTGTCTGCCTGCGGGACATTGGACACATGCGCTGGAATCACTAGAGCCCCTTTGATCATTGTAGGTGCCTGCAGCACAAGGATTGTCTTGGGCGCCACCTGTTCCTGCCGGACAATAGTATCCAGGTTCACATAGCATATCACTTGTAGGGGCTCCTGCTGTTCCTTCAGGACAGTAATACATCTGTAGGCAAGGCTGACAGTCTGATGATTGTGTGAATCCAATACCATTTCCATATGTGCCAGCTGGACAAGGTGTCTCCGTTGACCCATCTGCACAGTAATACCCCATACTACACTGAGCAGATGGTGGGTCTTGCTGAGTACTTCCCTCTGGACAAGCATAGCCAGCTATACATTGGGAACAAGTTGTAGCTCCAGCAGCACTCCAATACCCCACAGGACATATGACTTGGTCTACACTGCTGTCTGCACAGGAGTATCCAGCCTCACACTGTGTGCAAGCTGTGACGCCCCCAAGGCTGTAGTGTCCAGTAGAACAAGCTGTTCCTGAGGTGGTTCTGTCTGGACATTCCTTTCCTGGATCACATGGTGTACATATTAATGCTCCAGCTAAAGAGTAAGATCCAGGTGGACAAGGCAGTACATAGGCATCATATTTATCTGGACAATAATAACCCGCTGGACATTGGACGCATGCAGCTCTGCCCCCTTCACTGTAGTAACCATCAGTGCACTCTGTCATGGCTGATGAGGTGGTACTTGGACACTCATTTCCTGTTGGACAAACTGTGCATTTTGTTGACCCTGCCTCAGCATATGTACCTGATACACAATCAGACTCACTATTGTAGGTGCTATCTCGGCATGCTTTTCCCGCAGGGCACTCAGTACAAGCTGTGCTTCTTGTTACAGCATAGTGACCAGCCTGGCAAGGTGCATTTAGTGATCCATCTGTGTTTGGGCATTCAGAACCGCTTGAGCAGTCAGTACATTCAGTTGCTTTGCCATAAGAGAACTGGCCAGAAGAACATGCCACTGGGGTTGTGATAGTAGAGTTGGCACAGTAAGATCCTGCCGGGCAAGGTGTACATGTTCCGCTCCCAGATGCTGAATAGTAACCTGAAGCAAGAAACAGAAAGATAAGGTTAAGGTAAGCAATCACACTAGCACCGGCAATGGTTCCAAAACCTACGACTGCTGAAAGACTAACCCTTTTAATCCATTACCTTATATGCTATTTTTAGATCCAAACTCTTTGAATAAATCAACTAAAAAAGAGCAATTACTAGAGAAAAGGAAAATTTAGTATTGTTAAGTTTTTAAACCTTATAATAAATAGAGCATATGGAACAAATGCTCTATTTATCATAACGGTATCAAAAAGTGACTTTTACGTAGGAGTCACAAGGCATCAATATGAGGGAATGGGTTAACCCCTTACTCCATAAATATGCCTTTCTATACTTTTGCAAACAGAGTAGACCCAGATCAGATGGATCCTATATGTTTTACAGCTTATGCTATTTTTAGCATAGTTAATGCTCCTTGTCGGTAGATTTATTCAAGGAGGTTGGATCTAAAAACAGCCTATCAGGGAATGAGTTAAGGCAGGTGGAAGCTTAATGCAGGACAAAAGTAAAGCCAAAATCTCCTCTGCATGACTATTATGCCGAAATAAACACAACTTTTAACCTTTTAATACTCCATGAATGAATATTTCTTAGCTTTTAAACATGGACACAGGAACATTCGGCCAAGGCAGGAACTGTAGAAGCATATCTATATTATATAATAAACAAACAGAGCAGACCATGATCAGATGTCACCTACAGGATGTGGATCAGATGGCTCCTAAAGGATCTGGATCTACTCTGTTTGCAAACGTGTTAAAAGTTAAAAAGAGTTAAAAGTACTACACATTAACTATAAGCAGCCAGTAAGTGCTAATCTTTTCCCTCATACGAACCTTTTTTTTACACTTTTGCAAACAAAGTAGACCCAAATCAGATGACTTGTGCTGGATCAAGCCATCTGATCAGAATCTGCTCTTTGTGTTTATGAAATTATAACAGATCTGACTCTACAGTTTCTACCAAAAGCAAAACTCCCTGTGTGCATATCCCATGATAACATTTCAGAAAATAAATATTTATTACAGTGAACCTTCATTACAACGGAGGTGTTTGTTTCTCGACATTTTGCTGGTATAAAGAGGTTGCTGTTATAATGAATTTCAATACCGGAATGAAAGGAACCATATGGCCCGTTTTAAACTAGTACCAACAGTTGAACGCTTAATGCAGAACACAAGAAGTGCAAAAAGCTCTGCATTAAGCGATTGCTTGTCTTATTGGCATTGCACCTATTTATTCATTGGTTGTTTCAAAGACTTACTGCCGGTATAATGAGGTTGCCATTGTAACGAATGTCGGTATAATGAGGGTTCACTGTATGTCATTATTTCTTACATGAATTTTCAGCAGAGATTAAGCCTTTTAGATTAAACATTTTACACACTTTGTAGTTGTTACCCACAAATGTATCATTAGCAAAAAAAATCAAAAAATAAATATTTTCCTAATTTTTTTTTTCAAGACTTCCAAACATGATATACATATGCCTTGTGACACCTCTGCAAACAGAGTATCCCCAGATCAGATGGCCCTTGTAGATCTACAGTAAAACCCTGCTAATGCGACCACTTAATGAATAAACATGGCTGTCTTTATAAGCAGGTGGTTGCTTAATGTAGGACAAAAGTAATGCAGAAAGCTCCTAGAGGAGCTTTCTGCATTACTTTTATCCTGCATTAAGCTACCACCTGCATATAGCACCCAGAATTATACCTCTTTTAGGTGGTCGTATTAGCGGGGTTTTACTGTATTTCTACACTTTCTGTCATGGTAAAAATTCAGCTAATTAATATTCATACATTCCTATAACCCATTCTCTCATACTGACACCTTTTAACAGTTCTGTAAAAGTCACTTTTCGACACCATTGTGATAAATAGAGTGTTAGCTCCATAGGAGCAAATGCTCTATTTATCAAAACTACACAATTCAAAATGTTCCTTTTCTCTAGTAAATGCTCATTTTCTGTAAATTTATTCAAAGATGTTGGGTCTAAAAATAGCCTATGAGGGAATGGGATATGAAGAGTCATAAAGTAAACTAGAACACTGACAAAGTCAGAAAGGGCCCAACATGGCCAAAACTGTATAACAAACATTATTATACTGCAAAGTAAAATCCTCGATTTTGATTGGTCAATTAGCCATGCATAAAAGCCGTGTATCCCTCTAAATTCTGATGTATATACGGAGTCATGGGCAACAATGGAACTTCCCCTGTTGAGGGCCTTGCTTCATTGTTACAACAAACTAAAATGGCCAACAAGCTTCACTTCATTGATTAGATCCAAGCAACCGCTTTCAAACGAAATAACAAGAGTTTGGGGCGGAACAAAGTTATCCATTGAGAAACATTTTTGTTATAGTTGTTGTATAACAAGTTAAAAGAACCCGATACGTGGCGAAGGTCTTATTCTGCTCTGATGCTGCAATGTTGTCAAAGTGCTTGTGCATGTACCGATGAGCCCCCAAACCCCCGCTTTTACAAAAACAAACCACACCTAATTCGATTCAGATTCTATTTATGCACATGCACAGTACACATACCTGTAAATTGCAGTATAACCGCTCCTTCCAATGCCCATTTGTTTGAATATTATAAAACCATCATTTTGACGTCATCCAAATGACGCCGGAATTGCGCCAATTATGTTTAACCGTTCTCATTCTAAAAAATAGTGTCTGCTTAAACGTTAAAAGTTTTCTCACGTCTGATTATTTCAATCCTTTGAGAAACTAATGCTCTTGGAAGATCCCTTTCTATCCACAATTGTAATGAGCTGGTTATTATACCGATATTACAAGCCCTTACCTTACAGTATGAGGCCCCAGAGGGGAAGCAAAAGGATGCCTACATTAACAACGCTAATTAACTGCTAAAAATATTAAACTTTGCAGTATTAATAAAATCGTTATACAGATCATTGGCGGGATATCTTGACTTTTTATTCCCTGCTGAGGAAAATGCATGTAGCCCTCGCCCAACGGCTCGGGCAACATGAATTTTCTCAGCAGGAAACAAAAAGTCAGATACCCCGCCAATGATCTGTATAACTAATACTCTCTGCACTTTTGGTGTATATCAGATGCAAAATGTTTCAGTTAAAGAGTGGACAAGGCTAAAAGGGCAAATCTTGACTTATTCAAGGGCCATAACTCAGAGGTGTCAAATGCAATTTAGCTGGTAATCAAACTTGGCCAAGATGTTACACCTATGAACATTCTCTACAAGTTTTTAGAATAAGATGAAAACTGTTTGAGTTAGAAAGAGGACAAGGCTAAAACAGCCAATTTTGACTGAATCAAGGGCCATAACTCAGAAGTGTCAGAAGAGTCGAGTTCTCAAGCTTTTGATTGGTCAGATTTGAGCCTTTGGCTCAAATCTGACCAATCAAAATCTTGAGAACGAACTCAGACTCAACTAAAAGCTTTATAAGCATGGACCCTGGTGAAAACTATTTGAGTTAGAGAGTGGATTAGGTTTAAACAGCCAATTTTGACTGAATCAACAGCCATGACTTAGAAGTGTCTAAAGCAATTTAACCGGTAATCAAACTTGGTCAAGATCGTACACCTATTAATAACCTCTGCAAGTTTGGTGAAAATCAGATAAAAACTGAGTAAGAGAGCAAACAAAAAAAGCATGACTGACAGACTAACTGATCGATGGACAGACTGACAGATGGGGCAATTACTATAGGGCTAATGTGTTGGGGCCCAAATGATTAACATTACCTGTTGGACAAGTCTCAACACCTCCTGTTACTGTGCAGGTGGATCCTGATGGACACGCTGTACAACTTGTTTGTCCTTCCATAGAATATTCCCCAGTGCTGCATGCCACCGGGGTGCTTGTTGTAGAAGCACAGTAAAAACCAGCTGGACACTTTGTGCACACTGACGCTCCAGCTGTTGAGTACTCTCCGGTACTACAAGCTACAGGTGCTAGGCTGAAATAATAAGCAAAAGACAAAGTGTCCTTAACCCATTACCCCATAGGCTATTCTTAGATACAACCTCTTTGAATAAATCTACCGAAAAGGAGAATTAACTAGAGAAAAGGAGAGTTTTAGAATTTTGTAGCTTGAAACCATTGTGATAAATGGAGCATTTGCTCCTTTAGGAGCAAATGCTCTATTTATCACAATGGTTTCACAAAATGACTTTTACAAAGTCGCTTAAAGTCGTTAATATAAGGGAATGGGTTAACCCTTTACTCCCTGAATATTCACGTGAGAAATAATGATATCATGAATATTAATTAGATTAATTTTCATAATGGCATAATTATGGGCACAGGAATTTTTCGGCTGTTGCAGAAACTGTAGAACCATATCTATATTATTCCATAAGCAAACAGAGCAGACCCTGATCGGACAGCTCCTATAGGAGCCATCTGATCTGGGTTTACTCTGTTTGCAAAGATGTGCAAAAGCAAATTTATGGAGTAAAGGCTTACTATTATCCTTTATCTTATGAAACTTCTTCATGTAAGAAATTACTGACATCATAAATATTTATTAGCTGAACTAGGAAACTGACTCTGTCAGCGAGGGCCCTTGTAATCAAGGGCAGATAACTCTAGACATAGTAATCTGATTCAACCCAAAAACTATAGGCACCTTCCTCTGATGATACTAAGCAGATGCCCTTAAATGAAACCAATATGGGAAGTACTGTTATCGCGTCACATCAAAAGTGTTTATGATTTCAATATTTCGTACATGAATATTCTTGGAGAAAAGGGTTAAAACCATATACTCTATGAATATTCATCTAAGAAATAATGACCTCATGACTAATAATTAGATTAAATTGTTATAACAGCACACGGACACAGTATTTTTTGGCCATGCCAGAATCTGTATATTGGTAATCATATCTTTATAATATCATAAGCAAATAGAGCAGACCTTCATCAGACAGCTCCTATAGGAACCGTCTGATCTGGGTCTGCTCTGTTTGCAAAGGCATGAAAAGGCATATCGATGGAGTAAAGTGTTAACCCCTCGCTTGCTATTCACGTCAATATACCTACCTGTAAATAGTGAAGACCCAGATGAGACAGCTCCTGCTGGAGCTGTCTCATCAGGGTCTGCACTATTTACAAGTTGATTGTGCAGCCAGTGCACCCCACAGCAGTGATTACATAGCAAAATAATTGCACACATACAACAGGACATGGGTAAAGTAGGAGAAATGTATTTTAAAATTCAGCAAGCGAAGGGTTAATACTGAAGACCTTGTATTGTCAAATAATTTATTTGCTGCTTGAACCTTTGAAAATATCTAAAAAAAACAGGAGCATGGCAATAAAAAGGCTGAGTCTATAGGAGCCAACTGATCTGGTTCTACTCTTTTTGCAAATGTGAAGAAAGAACCTGGTGCTTATTTATGGAGTAAAAGGTTAAAATCCTGTTTGCAATGTTGAATAGTTCACACTTTCCCTCATATAAACACTTTTCCACACATTTGCAAACAGAGAAGACCCAGATCACATGGCTCCTGTAGTTCTGGGTCTACTCTCTTTTTAAAGGCATTGAAAGGGTGATTCAAAGCAGCCTCAAGAGATTAAAACTTACGATGGATCAGGACATTTAGAACCGGCAGGACACTCTGTACATGAGGTTGCATCAGTGTTACCATTGGTGTGGTACCCTGTTTGGCACGGTATGGGACTTGCTTGTTTTGTAGGACACATGGAACCAGCTGGACATGCCGTGCAATTTGATTCTCCCAGCAAACTGTACTCTCCGGAGTTACAGTCTGTTGGAGAGTCCCCGTTAGTGATACACTCCTGTCCTGCTGGGCATTGCGAACAAGCTGCTGTCATCTAAAATAAAACAAAAACAACAAATACAGTAAAGATTAAATTCTTTAACCCATTACCTCATAGGCTATTTTTAGGTACACCTTTTTGGAATAAATCTACTGAAAAGGAGTATTAACTAGAGAAAAGGGAGATTTTAGAATTTTGTTAGTTGAAATCATTGTGAAAAATAGAGCATTTGCTCCTATACATGTAGGAGTAAATGCTCTATTTATCACAATGGTTTCACAAAGTGACTTTTACAGAGGCGTCAAAAGTTGTCAATATGAGGGAATGGGTTAAACAGGGCAGTCTTAACCCATTTTACCCCATGAATATTTATGTAAGAAATGATGACATCATCAATATTGATTAGGTTATTTTTTTAATATGGCATAATTATAATCACATGAAATTTTTACCCAAGCAGAAACTGCTGAATCAGTAAAGCCTTTGAGAGTGGTCACAGTATAGGGTTTGGTTGAGAATTAACACATTCCCTCATAGACTATTTCTAGATCCAACCTCTTTGAATTAATCTACCCAAAAAGGAGCATTTACTAAAGAAAAGGAATTGTTAGAATTGTGTAGTATTGAAACCATTGTGATAAATAGAGCATTTGCTCCTATGGGGTAAATGCTCTATTTATCACAATGGTTTCAAGAAGTGACTACATGTATTACAGAGGCATAGAAAGGCGTATTTATGGAGGAAAGGGTTAAATGACAATTTTAGCATTTGGGTATGCATCTTTATCTGTAGCTCTGTATCCATGTAAGAAATAATGACACTAGCAATATCAATTACATTAATTACATTAACCCTTTCCTCCATGAATATTCAGGTAAGAAATAATGATGTCATGAATATTGATTAAATTGATTTGTTATAATATCACATGGACACAGGAAGTTTTAGTCATGGCAGAAACTGCATAATTATGTCTATATTATATCATGAGCAAGCAGACCTGATCAGACAGCTCCTATCGGAGCCTTCTGATCTGGGTCTACTTTGTTTGCAAAGGTGTAGAGAAGCATATTTAATATGACTGAGTGAGTTGGGTTTTACGACCGACCAACAGTATTTCAGTTATTTGCAGACGGCACCCGCATGAGACAATTTATAGTGCAGCCTCACTGGAATACCTCTGCCTCAGGCACATGGTAAGGGAACCCCATCCAGTCACATTATCTAGACACTGGGCCGACCAGTCCTCGAACTACCCCTTTAATGTCGAGCGTAGACAAGGGAGCTACTAGTACCAACTTTTTATGACTTTTTGTCTGTCGCGGCTGGGGTTCGAACCTACGACCTTCCGTACCGCAGGCGGACGCTCTACCACTTAGCCACGCGGCCGGTGCATATTCTGTCTGTCTGTTAAAATTCTTGTGCAGCTAACTCCTCCTACACTGTTTCCTTCAAACTTTTACATATTAACCAGCTATATGTGAGGATGGTCATGTAGTTTGGAATTTTGGCTGCAACAATTTTGACAGAAGTTATGGCCCTTTGTAGCTTTTCCTTATATAGAATATATAGCGAAAAAATCTTGTGCAGCTAACTCCTCCTACACTATTTGAGGGATTTACTTCAAACTTTTACATATGAACCAGCTATATGTGAGGATGGTCATATGGTTTGGAATTTTGGCTGCAACAATTTTGACAGAAGTTATGGCCCTTTGTAGTTTTTCCTTATAGCGAAAAAATCATGTGCAGCCAACTCCTCCAACACTATTTCCCTTATATAGAATATATAGCGAAAAAATCTTGTGCTTCAAACACTATTTTCCTTGTATAGAATATATAGCGAAAAATTCTTGTGCAGCTAACTCCTCCTACACTATTTGAGGGATTTACTTCAAACTTTTACATATGAACCAACTATATGTGAGGATGGTCATGTGGATTGGAATTTTGGCTGCAACAATTTTGACAGAAGTTATGACCCTTTGGAGTTTTTCCTTATATAGAGCAATAGCGAAAAAGTCTTGTGCAGCTAACTCCTCCTATACTATGTAAGAGTTTTCATTCAAACTTTTACATATGAACCAGCTATATGTGAGAGGATGGTCATGTGGATTGGAATATGGGCTGCAACAATTTTGACAGAAGTTTGGATTTTTTTTAAAAATGAAATTTATAGGGAAAACTAGTGTTGATAGATGTCTACAAAAGTTTACAGATAACCAATCTATATGTGATGCACAATTAATCTATATGTATCTATAAGTGACGCACAACCAATCTATATCTACATGTATATGTGAAATCTATAATTATGTGAAGGTGGTCATGTGATTTTGAATTAAGCTTGATTATCATAATAGTTCTTAAAATGCAACTCTTTGTTACAACGTTCATTCCTCTTATGGGTGCGGGGGCGGGGTACCGGCGGGAGACATGTGTTTTTCTCAAAAACAAACTCTAGTTACTATTATTATTATTGCAGAAAGGTAAAATATAGTACATGTAGAACTAACGATCTCAGGGGTTCTAATTGTAACTTTTTAATTTTGTAACCAAACGTTTTCAACCTACAATTTAGGTCTTCATCAGGGTAAAGAACATAAAAATTGTTAAGCTGAAATACATTATTTTAGGTAACTACCTGTCACGTGACTTGTTCTAAAAATAGTTTCTTACTGTTCACTGGTTGTCACGGTGATATAGTGTATTGCTGTACGGCGTTTGAAAGTTCGGATGCCAGGTTCAAGCTTTCAAGCACTGTACAGAAAGATTATCTGAAATGTTAGTAAGGTTTTTTATAAAAGACCATAGACAGAATAAATAATTTTTATATATCTCAGTGTCTATCAGTGGGCTGATAGGTATAGTTGTATTTTCCATAGTATTTTGGTAGTAGATTTAGAAGGTGCGAATATGCGTTTTTCTTTGGAGATGATGCGTATTCTGAGGGTAATTTTGAAAGGGCGGGTCCAGGGTTGTAATTTTTCTATAGGTGGGGCTCGCACTATTACTTTTTTAAATTCTGTTATTCTGTGGTTGTGTATCGTCTTTGCATGTTTAGTGGCATAGTCCTTTCTGCTGTACAGTTTTGCACAAACTGGGCATTCGTATTTTCGTCTTTACTTATTGTGAGTTTTCAAGTGTCTACCTAAGTGCTAGATTTTTCCTCGTATAAAAGTGTTGCATACCTTACATTGGAGCAGGTTTTCTGTGATTGTAGTGTAGCTATTATCCGGAGGCAATTTCTTGGGTCTGGCATCTTTTTCAGTTGTTTTCATATAAGGTTTAATTTTAGTTTTAATATTATTATTATTGTTATTATTATTAAGATAGATTTTACTGTAATTATGACCACTACAGATGAAGAACACAATACCGGTACTCGCCTTCACTCTTTGTTCTGGGGCAACTAGAACCCAGAAAGCTAGATTGGTTCAGACTTACCGCTGCACTGTAATATCCAGTGTCACAGGTCACGGGGGCTTGTGAGGGGTCCAGGCACGACTGGCCAGTGGGGCAGGTAGTACAGCTGGTCTGACCTGCCGTGGAATAAGTTCCAGAGGCACAGATAATTGGTGAAACTGTTTTGGTGGCACAGCTATATCCAGCCGGGCATTGCGTGCAGGAAGTAGTCTGAAATACAGAGTGACATGTTTTACCCTTTACTTTTTACCAGAGTAAGACTTTGATCAGATGACCCCTGTAGGAGCCATCTGATTTGTGTCAACTCTGTCTGCAAAGGTGTAGAATGGCATATTTATGGAGTAAAAGGTTAAGACATGGAGTAAATCATTATTGGATGAATTTTTTGTCTCCTTCATTTTAACCCTTCTCTTGCTGAATTTTAAAATACATTTCTCCTTCTTTACCCATGCCCTGTGGTATAATTACATATATCTTCACTGTGTACAAGTATTTCACTGTGCAATCACTGCTATGGAGTGCACTGGTTGCACAATCAACTTGTAAATAGTGCAGACCCTGATGAGACAGCTCCTGCAGGAGCTGTCTCATCTGGGTCTTCACTATTTACAGGCAGGAATATTGATGTGAATAGCAAGTGAAGAGTTAAAATCTTTCAACACATAGCAAAGGACACAGTCATGGCAAATTACAAGAACAAGTTTTGATCCTCATCCAATCTCATGTAACCTTGTGTCTCGATCATCCGTACTCAACTTATTGCTTTTGTTTTTTAACCCATTCCTCCATAGGATATTTTTAAATCCATCCACTTTGAATAAATCTACCGACAAGGAGCGTTAACTAGAGAAAAGGAAAATCTTTAAATTTTGTAGTTTGAAACCATTGTGATAAATAGAGCATTTGCTCCTATAGGAGCAAATGCTCTATTTATCACAATAGTTTCAATAGATGACTTTTACAGAGGCGTAGAAAGGCGTATTTATGGAGGAAAGGGTTGATCACATGCAGGTACCAATGCTTGCCTATTCAGTTGTTACCCTTGTGAAGGGGAACAAGTATATGAAGTTTCATAAAATTTGCATGAATAGTAATGGAGTAATAGCCAAGGTTAAAGTTACAGCAATAGTATGTATTTTTTTCTTCAAACAGACGAGCTAATAAAAACATGAAAGAAAGTTTTACAACAGCAGAAAACATTTTTCATTGACAAAAATTACTTAGTGCAGATTCATTTCATAGATGTGCATTTTGGCGCCTTTGCAAGGAGAGTAGACCCAGATCAGATGGCCCTGTAGGAGCCATCTTATCAGGGTCTACTCTGGTAATGAATACAGTAAAACTCCTTCTTAACGGAATTCTAGAAGTATCAAGATACTTTATGGCAAGTGGCTGCTTAATGCATAATGTAGGGTGAAAGTCATGCAGAAAGTTCTTGGAGCAGTTTCCTGCATGACTTTCACCTTGCATTAATCTACCACCTGTCTTCAAGACTGGTATTTATACTCATAATATTAAAATTCCGGTTTAAAGGGGTTTTAGTAAATGCTCCTTTTCAGTAGATTTATTCAAAGAGCTTGGGTCTAAAAATAGTATAGGGGAGAATGAGTTAAAAAATATACCATAGTTAACCAATTTGCGTCCACGATCCCATATATGGGACGTAGGCAAACAGTGTATACTCTGATCAGACACCGCATTATGTGGCGTTTGATCAGAGTCTACACTGTTTGCTGACAGGAAATTCAATAACAAAAATGAAAATTTAGACCAGACATCCCTTAGATAAAACATGGACTAATCCAATATATAAGCATGGAAGAATCCACTGGGAGCAAATGGGTTAAGCATTCATGATGTTACAACTAATCTTATACAAATATTCATAAGGTGCAGGTCGGTCTAATTTCTTCTCTACAGATATCTGATTGTCAAAGAGTTACTATGCTAATTATCTGGATCTAGCATGTCAGCCCCCTTAACCTTTTCCCTGTTCTGTGTTTATTACAAATTTCAATACCTACTGAATATTCATGGACGAAATAGTTATAATAAAATATGGAAGGTGGAACACTTTAGCCATTTTAGAAAGTGTAGAAACAGATCTATCAAATTTCATTAGCAAACAGAGCAGACCCTGATCAGACGACTCCTATAGGAGCCGTCTGATCTGGGTCTACTCTGTTTGAAGATGTGTGAAAATACATTTATATAAGGGAAAGGGTTAACCCTTCCCCTAATATAAACAATTTTTTACACATTTGCAAACAGTAGACCCAGATCAGATGGCTCCAATGAAGTTTCATGTTGATATCTATTACAGTTTTTGTGGTATACTCCGGACACAGTTATGACAGACAGACAAACAAACAAATGGATGGATGGACGGATGGACAAAGTGGCAACTATATGCTCCCCAAATCCCTTTGGGGAGCATAAAAAATCACACTGAGAATTTGAAAAAATACTACAATGCCATTGGACAAAATATAATTTCAATCACTAGAGCATGTTTAAACTTCCTAAGCCAAACCTTTCAGCAATTATTGATTGGAAATCATTTCACCAGTTAAGGTCATAGATACCTTGACATTTGACCAAGTGACCTCAAAAACTATAGTGGTCATCTAGTGGTCATGACCAACCACCGCAGCAAGTTTGATGATCCTACACTAAGCTGATCGGAAACCGTTCAATCTACCGACAGACCAACTGACCGACCGACAGATCGACCAACCGACATGTGCACAGCAATATACCCCCATTTTTTCAAAAGAGGGGTATAATAAGCTCTATTTCTATTGACATAAACTGAGAGAACTGGAAATTAGGATTTCTTTGGATATCAGCACTCACCGTTCCTTGTACACTGTAGTAGCCTGAGGCACAGTCTGTTGGGGATGCAGGATTGGAACATTCCTTTCCGGCTTGACACTGGGAGCAAACTGACGCCTGAGCTGCACTGTACAAACCTGTAACAAATCACAACATTAACTTTCCACTAAGCTAATAAATTGTCATCTTCTTCATTTATAAAGTATATCTTTCTTCCATTTCTTTAACCCTTTCCTCAATAAATACGCCTTTCTATTTCTCTGTAAAAATCAGCTATTGAAAGCATTGTGATAAATAGAGTATTTGCTCCTATAGGAGCAAATGCTCTATTTATCACAATGGTTTCAAACTAAAAAATTCTAAAAATTTCTTTTTCTCTAGATAATGCTCCTTTCTGTTACATTTGGTCAAAGAGGCTGGATCTAAAAATAGCCTATGAGGGAATCCTACTGATGCCTCTGTAAAAGTCATGATTGAAACCATTTGCATCTATATATCACCATGGAAACTACACAATTCTAGAATTTAGTAAAAATAGTAAATGCTCCTTTTCAGTACATTATTTAAAGAGAACGGATCTAAAAAATAACCTACATGTATGAGGGAATGGGTTAACAAGAGTGTCAAAATACCACAAAATATGCCCATATTTTAGACATGACGTAGAAAATAGACAAAGCTAATGTGACCAATTTGGAGTAATTCAGGAGCCATAACCTTGAATTGTCTGAAACGATAGGACTGATTGTCACACTGGGCCAAGATGTAATGCCAACAAACATTTTCTGCAAGTTTGGTGAAGATTGAATGAAAACTATTCAACTTAGAGAGCTGACAAGGCCAATTGTTGTCTAATTTGGATAATTCAAGAACCATAATACATGTACATGTATTAAATTAAGTTTTTGGGACCATAATTATGACTGGTTAGCCCTTTATAAACAATTTTTCATGCATTTGCTAATTTCATAATGCATGAAAAGGCGTTTATATGCAGGAAAGGGTTAATAAACATAATCATTATAGTGACAAACAGTTTTGGATCCATAATTATAAGACGCCAAGTGTTTGTATGGGTTACGAATAGCTTCTTAACCCTTTTCTCAATAAATACACCTTTCTATGCCTCTGTAATAACCACTTCTTGAAACCATTGTGATAAATAGAGCATTTGCTCCTACAGGAGCAAATGCTCTATTTATCACTATGGTTTCAAACTAAAAATCTAAAATTTTACTTTTCTCTAGTAAATGCTCCTTTTGGGTAGATTAGTTCAAAGAAGTTGGCTCTAAAAATAGCATATGGTTAAGAGTGAAAGAAAAGTTATTGCATAGATACACACCTGATGCACAAGTTGTGCAGGTAGACTGTCCAGCTGGGCTGTAGGTGCCAGCAGCGCAATCGCTCGGTGTCACATATGCTGACCCATCAAAACAGAACTGTCCGGCAGGGCAAGCAGAGCAAGAAGATGCTGCAGCACTACTGTAGTAGCCGTCTGGACATTGCTGTGGAAGTAAACATTTACATCATGAATATTCATGTAAGAAATAAATGACATCATGAATATTCATTAACTGAATTTTTATAATGGCACATGAACACAAGAAATTTTGGCCACAAGATAAATTATAAAATCATATCTATATCATCCAATTCCAAAGTAAATACTTTTAACTCATTATTATGTCTATAATTATATGAGCCATATTACAAAGTAAATACGTTTAACTCATTATCATGTCTATAATTATATGAGCCACATTACAAAGTAAATATGTTTAACTCATTATGATGTCTATAATTACCGTATAATGGGTAATTTTTACTGCTGTAAAAGTTTACGTTTTTGGGGTAAAAACACATGATTTGATTTTATAAGACTTTTATTTTTACGAATCTATGAAGACACGTAAAAAATTAGCTCATCAAAAGTTTACATCATCAAAAATTCACAATAGTTTGGTTAATACAAAGTCAACTGTATGTCGCAGTTTGACAAGTGTTCACACCTACCACGGTAACTGTGCAGCAAACACATGTACTGGCTATCGCCATGGGCATCATACAACATAATTATCGTAATTGACCATGTTGTACCACATGTACACATTTATCCCAATGTTTGTTATGGTCCAGTGTTCTGCCACTGCCGCAGAAATGAAGTGTTGGTAAATAAAATATACGTTATGAGCGCCATAGCAATAGGGACGAAACTCATGCAGCAATGGTACCCCGCTTTATCTGACAAATTCAGTAAGTGACTGAAACCAGCTACAATATCGTAATCAGTTAGTAACCGTGCATCTGATTGGATGTCTGTCTCATCTCCTCTCGTATGTTTCGATTTCGGCCAATAGAAACGTTTGTCAGATAATGTGTTGTTTCTTCATATTTTGTGTTGATGCTGATAGCCTATTACACAATGCACTGAAACACCTGTACACTACATGCATAGGTATTGACAATAACACGTCGCGCTAGTGTATCGGAAGAATAGGGTGACTTTGATAAGATTACCATGCTTACGGTTAAATTCAAATGCTAGATACTAGATCTTATTACCGGAGTTTACGCGGCGAAAATATATGAGGAATATTTTTACGAAAATGACTTTGGTCGTAAAAATAAGTAAAAATTAGCAGCAGGTAAAAATAACCCGTCATACGGTATATGAGCCACATTACAAAGTAAATATGTTAAACTCATTATGGTGTCTTTAATTATATGAGCCACATTACAAAGTAAATATGTTTAACTCATTATGGTGTGTATAATTATATGAGCCACATTACAAAGTAAATATGTTTAACTCATTATGGTGTCTATAATCATATGAGCCACATTACAAAGTAAATATGTTTAATTCATTATGATGTCTATAATCATATGAGCCACATTACAAAGTAAATATGTTTAACTCATTATGGTGTCTATAATTATATGAGACACATTACAAAGTGAATACTCTTTACTCATTTTTTTATAGTAGAAACTTTAGAATTAGATCTACTTTAATTATAACAATCGAACAGGGTAAATCCTGATCAGACAGCCCCTGTAGGAGCCATCAGATCTGGGTGTACCCTTTTTAGAAAGGCATAAAAAGGTGTTTATATATGAATAGGGAAGGTTTAAAAAAACAGACAAGCTAAAAATATTGGTTATTTCTATTCCATCTTTTTAAAAGACTCAAATAAATTTTGTACCCTTATGTATTTTAGGATGGATGAATGGAATACAGAACAAAACAACTAAATGTTACTTGTCTGAATACAACCTTCCACTCCGGTAAATCTTTAGCCCATTACCTCATAAGCTAATTTTAGACTAAACTTCTTTGAATAAATCTACTGAAAAGAAGCATTTAATAGAAAAAAGGAAAATTTTAGAATTGTATAGTGTTGAAACCACTGTGATAAATAGAGCATTTGCTCCTATGGAGCAAATGCTCTTTTTATCACAATGGTTTCAAAAGAGTGACTTTTTGCAGAGGCATGAAAAGACATCAATATAAGCAGTATGAGGGAATGGTTGTAACACAGGAAAATGATACTTGTATTGTAGACAACACAGGGATGTATCATGGGTGTTACTGATCGCAGATAGATTGAAACCAAAA
The DNA here is from genome assembly GCA_963576725.1 of Azorinus chamasolen. NCBI lineage: Eukaryota > Metazoa > Mollusca > Bivalvia > Cardiida > Solecurtidae > Azorinus > Azorinus chamasolen. Next base: position 53,435,766 of record OY755239.1, on the reverse strand, counting down.
CTTACCGAACATGTACTTGATCCCTGTGCACTGAAGTGTCCTGCAGCACAGTTTACTGCTGTCTCATTTTTACTTGGACATTCTTGTCCCGCTGGACACAGGTCGCAGCTTGTCTGTCCAGTCGAAGTCTGGTACTGACCTTCTGGGCATTCCACACTACCCACAGTAGGGTCAGCACATGAAGAGCCACCTGGGCATTGTTCGCATGCCCCATTCAGCACATAAGTTCCAGCCTACAACAAAAGTCAAGAAAATGAAAATTTATTCTAATGAAAGTTTGGTCATTTGAATGTAAAATAATATGACTCAAAATGAGAGTCCCAACTAGGCATGGTGCTGATCAATCCTATGAGGTTTCATGAAAACCCAACCAAAGGTTTTAGAGAAACTGCATGGGCAATATCGGACAGACTGACGGACAGACTATCAGACAGATGGACAGGGATGCCACACACAAAAAAAAAGTCTCCCGTAAGTACACTGGGAAAGACATAATAATTTCTGCACCAAAGCCTATGCTGTGACCACTCTTAAGAACTGTCTTGAAGAGATGATAATGCCGTCATAAAAGTGCAATAAATTAATATCCATGATGTCCATATATCTTACTAAATGTTCATGAGGAAAATTCTACAAGCAATAGCTGCACTGGCTTACCGCACAAAGTGTTGTGGTGCTCCCCGAACAAACGTATCCACTTGGGCAAGATGTACAGACAGTGCTTCCAGCAGCTGAGTACTAAAAACAAAAATGGCAAGGATTATAATATTTATTTTATTCTTTACAGGCTAGAGGCAGATTTGTGATTACCTATTCAAACAGATTGGATCCTGATGAGAGGAACCTGGAATCCAACCTAGGTCCGATAAAAGTTACATTAAATGTCTGAGTCTGAACTCATTCTCAAGCACATGTATGTGATTGGTCAGATGCTTGAGAATGATCTCAGATTCAAGCAAAAAGTTTTTATAAATAATTTGCTCATAGGCTATTTCTAGACCCAGCCTCTTTGAATAAATCTACATGTACCAAAAGGGAGCATTTATTAGAGAAGAAGAAAATGTTTAGAATTGTGTAGTATTGAAACCATTGTGATGAACAGAGCATTTGCTTCTATGGTGCAAATGCTCTATCACAATGATTCAAGAAGAGTTTTGTAATTTGAAACCATTGTGATAAATAGAGCATTTGCTCCTATAGGAGCAAATGCTCTATTTATCACAATAGTTCCAACAGGTGACTATTACAGAGGCATAGAAAGGTGTATTAATGGAAGAAAGTGTTAAACAAGTCTTGGAAAACGTTCTTAAATGAGCCTTAGTGAGCTTAATAACATTTTCAAAGAATAGTTTATATTGGTTTTTATCACAAAATCTGCCATGTAGTAGTTCCGAAACAGAGTGCCTTAACCACAGAAATGCACTAGTGCAATTCTTATTCAAATTAGCAGTTTGACTTCGGCCAATAATGATTCTTAAAGAGAATACGGGGAACTATTGCATGATGTTGGTTAATCACTAGCCATCACCCATTCAAATGTTGGCCAATCAAAATGCTCCATCTGTGTTGTCCGTTGTATTACTATGCTGTTTGTAAATAATGGCCTAAACAGCCATCAGCTATAGCCTGTTACATTTTCTTTGGCACTTTTTAAGGCTTATGTGATAAAAATAATCTTACATTCGTGTTCATTGCAAATTGTTGTACAACTTGATGAAAAAGTGGCTAGACAAATTTCGATAAAAGCAAGAACCTGGTAAGAACCTTTGACTAGTTTTGTCTACTATTAAGACTCTTCAGAACGTCAACTTGTTAACAATAATATGACTCTTGCTGAAGCTCGTGTCATATCATAATAGTAAACTCGTTTCATAAAACAGTTTGTAATGAACACTCATGTAAGATCTTCTATGTACAAAATGACTATGAGCATCATATTCTTTTTATCACATAACTTATTTCGATTAATAATGCTGTTTTTCAACAGGGTCTACATGAATATTTACACAATAGCACAAACTGTGTAGACCTTGAGTAGGCTTTTTCACCAATAGCCCGCCAATAGTCAGTTCTGCATAAACTTGACATCTGTTGGAATTATCAACATTATACTTTCTTTGATTTCTCCTCCTTGAGTTGGCTGTCACATTGATAAAAATTATCACCCTAATAGTCGACTGCAAATATCGCATTAACTTTTTCCTACCCATAAGTACTTTCTCACATCTTTGCAAACAGAGTAGAGCCAGATCAGGCTAATGAAATTTTAATACATAAATACTTAAATAGCTCTTATCTGATTAAAAATTGCTTCTATGTAATATTTAAATATTTATATGGAAGTCATTACAATTTTTCATTCTACCATATTTCTAAATACGTCATTTTTATGTACTAATATCTTGTAAATTGTATGCAATTTTAGATGCTAAATAAATCTATCTATCTATCTAATATTTCAACCACTACAAGCCTTTGTCAAAGATTATCATGACAATTTTTGACAACGGCAAATATTAGTTAAGAGCTATTTAAATAGTTCTGTATTATCTTAATTCCCTTTTTAGAGTATTATCTTAATTGGAAATTTTAATAGATCTGGCTACAGTTATTACTATTAATATACAAAATCCTGCGTACTTATGTTATAAGCTAATAAATATTTATAACATCATAATTCTTACATGAATATTCAAACTGGGGATACCCTTTTCAACCCTGAATTTTCAGAGTGGAATAGCCCATCCGTGTTTATTTATACAATCCACTTACTGTGAATGGTTAAAACTTGCTAGAAGATTTCAAATGACAAACAGTGCAGGCCCTGATCTGGGTCTACACTGTTTGCAGACCCTGATCTGGGTCTACACTGTTGCCAAAGACACATTTGCTATAATAGCACAGGTAAATAGAAATCATGGACCATGGCAGACGCTGTAGAATCATATCTGCATTATATCATAAGCAAACAGAGCAGACCCTGATCAGATGGCTCCTATAACTCTGTTTGCAGTGGCATAGAAAAGTATTTATGGAGTAAAGGGTTAAGACATTTGGATCAAAATAAGATGCATCTCATTAGGATGCAAACTCTTGTCATTTATTGTATTTTTTAAGAGAAATGGAGGAATTACTTTGAAAAATGTAGCTGACAAAATATGCTGATAATAGTTCCACGTACTTAGTTTGCATTGAGCTAATAAAACACCAAAGTCTCTCACATTGCAGGTTAAAACCCTTTCGAATGGAGTCTGAGATCATTCTCAAGCATCTAAGTGGTCAATCCTTGAGAATGAACTCAAGCATCTGATTGGTCAATCCTTGAGAATAAACTCAGGCTTAAACTCAGAAATGTTGCTACCACAGGGCTTGGTCTGTAGGAGCCATCTGATCAGGGTCTTCTCTGTTTACTTATGAACTAATAAAGACCTGGGTCCATGCTTATAAAGTTTTTAGTTGAGTCTGAGTTCGTTCTCAAGTTTTTTATTGGTCAGATTTGAGCCAGAGGCTCAAATCTGACCAATCAAAAGCTTGAGAACTCAAATCTGACCAATCAAAAGCTTGAGAACGAACTCAGACTCAACTAAAAAGCTTTATAAGCATGGACCATGATTCTGCAGTTTCTCAAGTGACCAAACCTCTGTGTTTATATACCACTAACCCTCTCCCTCATAGGCTATTTTTAGATCCAACCTCATTGAATAAATCTACCGAAAAGGAGTATTAACTAGAGAAAAGGAAACTTTTAGAATTGAGTAGTTTTGAAAACATTGTGATAAATAGAGCATTTGCTCCATAGGAGCAAATGCTCTATTTATCACAATGGTTTCCTGAAATTGCTTTTACAGAGGCATCAAAAGGCACCTGTATAAGGGAATGAGTTATAAAAAATATAAATTCATGCAATTTATAATCATGGTATAAATATTTCTTACATGAATATTCAAGGAGTGAATGGTCAACATTTTGTATATCTCGTCTGCTGGACAAGATTAATTCTTGTGATATATCCCTTTCCCTCCAGTAAACACATGTTCATGTCCTTGCAAACAGGGTATAGACAGATCAGATGGCTCCTGTATGAGCTGTCTGATCAGACTCTGCTGTGTTTGCATATAAAATTATTATACATCTAACTCTTCAGCTTCTACCTTGACCTAAAAGTTCATGTGTACATATTACAGTAAAATTTTGATTATTCGAATTTTGTGTATAGAAGAATTTAGACCCTTTTAGGCAAGTGACTGCTTAATGCATAGTTAAAGTCGTGCAGAAAGCTCCTAGAGGAGCTTTCTGCATGACTTTCACCATGCATTAAGCTGCCACTTGTCTTAAAGGTCGATAATAATATGTATTTTAGTGTTCAAATAATTGAGATTTTACTGTATACACCATTATAAAAAAATCAGCTAATAAAATATTTATGATGTTCTAATTTCTTACATGAATATTCAACAGGGAAAGGGATAAATGGTGAGGATATATTTGTGACAGTGTGATGGTCTTACATTTCGCAGTTCCTGTAAGAGGGAAGGTATTTGAAACTCATAGCTTGAAATCATTTTAAGTCTTTCGCTGCCAATGTCACGTCTGTGATTACCTATGCAAACAGTTTGGATCCAGAAGATACTGTGGTAATGTTTGTTTGTTTTTAAGAAAAGGGAAGAAAATTAAATAAACGAAAATTGTGGAAGACAACAAATTAAAATTTTGCAGATGACAATACATGTATTTGCAGATGACAATATTTGGCAGCAAAAGTGTTAAATTGTTACCATATATAAAAAGTAAACTGCTCTTTGTCACATAACACCAATAAAAGTATTACAATAAGTTAAAATTGCTCATTTATGTTCAATTAAAGGCCCATAATTGTTAGAAAAATTAACGAATCAGAAAACGAATGGCAAGGTGCACATACTCCATCAGTGCTGAAGGCTCCAATAAAGATTCATCGAGTTCATTAGTTGCTGAGAATTCATGCGGACAAGAAAGTACAATGTGTATACATGTACATGTATACATATAAATAGCCAACATACGATAGGATCAATTAACCCTTTCCCTCATATAAACGTGTTTTCACGCATTTGCAAACAGAGTAGACCCAGATCAGACGGCTCCTATAGTAGCCGTCTGATCAGGGTTTACTCTGTTTGCTATTAGAATTTGAAAGATCTGTTTCTTTGCTTTCTAAAATGTCTACAATGTTCCACCTTCCATGTTTCGTTATAACTATTGTGTTAATGAATATTCAGTAGGTATTGAAATTTGGCCTAAATATAGAACAGGGAAAGGGTTAAAGGCCAATAACTCTATGGGAAATTTTCAAATTAAAGATTGAATGGCAAGGTGCACATATTCTATTGATGCTTAGGGCCCCTATAAAGTTTCATTAAATTCCTGCCATTAATTGCTGAGGTATCGTTCTAACAAGTACAGGATGGACAGACTAATGATGTGGTGACCAAAGCCTCCATTTCATTTAGGGAGCATAAGATACTTTAAAAATCTTTAAATACTGTTGATTGAGTTCTCCATCATGGAGAATGATGTGTTGAGGTCTTTCTTCACTTACGTCTGTTCCTGAACATGTGACAGGGGACTGCGTGGGGTCAGCACAGTAGGAGCCTGCTGGACACTGCGTACATGTAACAAACCCAGTGCTATCTGCATAGTAGCCATCTGGGCACTGAAATAATAACATCAATAACATAAATAATAAATATACAAATAATATCAATAATAATATTAACAAGAGATGTTTGTAAAACATGTATACCCCCCAGACCCCCTGACCTTTGATCTAGTGACCTCAACTATAGAGGTCATCTAGCGGTCATGACTAATCACCACAGCAACTTTGAATATCCTAAGCCAAACCACTGATCATTTATTGATCTGAAAACATTTCACATATTAAGGTCATGGTGACCTTTGACCTAGTGACCTCAACAACTTTAGGGGTCATCAAGTGGTCACAACCAACTACCACAGCAAGTTTGAAGATCCCGAACCAAACCATTGAGCAGTTATTAATTGGAAACCATTTCATCAGTTAAGGTCATGATGACCTTGATCTTTAACCTAGTGACCTCAAAATCAATAGGGGTCATCTAGTTGTCATGACCAACCACCTCAGCAAGTTTGAAGATCCTAAGCCAAACCCTTGAGCAGTTATTAATCGCAAACCATTTCACCAGTTAAGGTCATGGTGACCTTGACCTTTGACCTAGTGACCTAAAAAATAATAGGGGTTATCTACTGGTCATGACCAACCACCACAGCAAGTTTGAAGATCCTAAGCCAAACCCTTGAGCAGTTATTGATCGCAAACCATTTCACCAGTTAAGGTCATGGTGACCTTGACCTTTGACCTAGTGACCTAAAAAACAATAGGGCTCATCTAGTTGTCATGACCAACCACCTAAGCAAGTTTGAAGATTCTAAGCCAAACCCTTGTGCAGTTATTGATCGGAAACCATTTGACCATTTAAGAGCATGGTGACCTTGACCTTTGACCTAGTGACCTAAAAAGCAATAGGGGTCATCTAGTGGTCATTACCAACCACCACAGCAAATTTGAAGATCCTAGGCCAAACCCTTGAGCAGTTATCGATCGCAAACCATTTCACCCTTTAAGGTCATGGTGACCTTGACCTTTGACCTAGTGACCTAAAAAACTATAGGAACTCATCTAGTTGTCATGACCAACCACCTAAGCAAATTTGAAGATCCTAAGCCAAACCCTTGAGCAGTTATTGATCAGAAACCATTTTACCAGTTAAGGTCATGGTGACCTTGACCTTTGACCTAGTGACCTCAAAATCAATAGGGGTCATCCAGTGGTCATGACCAACTACCACAGCAAGTTTGAAGATTCTAAGCTGAACCCTTGAGCAGTTATTGATCGGAAACCATTTAACCATTTAAGGTCATGGTGACCTTGACCTTTGACCTAGTGACCTCAAAATCAATAGGGTCATGTAGTGGTCATGACCAACCACCACAGCAAGTTTGACGATCCCAAGCCAAACCCTTGAGCAGTTATTGATCGGAAACTATTTCACCATTTTAGGTCATGGTGACCTTGACCTTTGACCTAGTGACCTCAAAAACAATAGGGGTCATCTACTTGTCATGACCAACCACCACAGCAAGTTTGAAGATTCTAGGCCAAGTCGTTTATTAGTTATCATTCGGAAACCATCGATCTACCGACCGACCGACCGACCGACCGACCGACCGACCTACCGACCGACCGACCGACATGTGCAAAGCAATATACCCCCATTTTTTCAAAAGGGGGGTATAATAACAAATAATGATAATTATGATAATCATGGTGTCATTATCATCATCATTTATCATCATCATCATGGCAGCAGATGACAATTATTGCAGATGAAAATTACTAGTTAGTGTGCAAAACATTGATTAGGTACATTAACCCATTACCTCATAGGCTATTTTTAGACCCAACCTCTTTGAATAAATCTACCGAAAAGGAGCATTAACTAAAGAAAAGGAATATTTTAGAATTTTGTAGTTTGAAACCATTGTGATAAATACAGCCTATATATGATAAATGATCCTATAGGAGCAACTGCTCTATTTATCACAATGGTTTCAAAAAGTGACTTTTACAGTCGTCAAAAGTCGTCAATATGAGGGAATGGGTTAAAGGAGAATTTATTATCACCATTTCAAGCACTAATAACAAACTTACTCAGCTTATTTATAAGTTCAAAATTAACTGTTTGAAATTCTGACCCTGTTTTTTAACAATGTCCTCCATACATCATAAGTAAACAGAGCAGAGTCCTACAGGGATTTTCTGATCTGGGTCCACTCTGTTTGCAAATGCATAGAGAGGCATATTTATGGAGTAAAGAGTTAATCAAACTATTCGGGCATTCAATCTCTCCACCCCCTGTTGGTAAAGATGAATAAGTCTACACAGTTTTGGTAACTTTACATTAAACTAGCAGAGTAGAAAATAGTGCAGACTCGGATCAAGTTGCTCCCCAAGGAGCAGTTGATCTAGATCTAAGCAATTAGTCCAACAGTGTAGACCCTAATAAGATGCAGTGTCTCTAGCACAGTAGTTAATCTGGGTCTGTACTGTTTGCACTTTCAGACACTATAATATATTTTTTCTCATGGAGTAGTTCACATAATTACCTGGGTCCATGCTTATAAAGCTTTTAGTTGAGTCTGAGTTTCGTTCTCAGGCTTTTGATTGGTCAGATTTGAGTTCTCAAGCTTTTGATTGGTCAGATTTGAGCCAAACGCTCAAAACTGACCAATCAAAAGCTTGAGAACGATCTCAGACTCAACTAAAAGCTTTATAAGCATGGACCCTGATACAAATGCATTTTCACGTCTTCACAAACAGAGCAGTCCCAGATTCTACAGGAGCTGTCTGATCACAGTCTCCTCTGTTTGCTTAACCCATTCCCTCATAGGCTATTTTTAGATCCAACCACTTTGAATAAATCTACCGAAAAGGATCATTAACTAGAAAAAAGGAAACTTTTAGAATTTTGTAGTTTGAAACCATTGTGATAAATAGAGCATTTGCTCCTATGGGAGCAAATGCTCTATTTGTCACAATGGTTTCAACAGGTGATTTTTACAGAGGCGTAGAAAGACGTATTTATGGAGGAAAGGGTTAAGGAATTTTATATAGATCTGATTCTACAGTTTCTGCTAGACAAAACATCATACACCCATATACCGTTATATAAATACAGCTCATGAATATTCATTAATTCATAATTTCTTACATGAATATTCATGAGGTAAAGGATCAAGATCTTGGAGAGACTTACAGACTTGCATGACTCCAGGCCATACCCATCCTGGTATTCTCCAGCAGGACAAGGGGTGGGGGCTGCCGTTCTGCTAGTGCATTTACTACCTGAAAGAATGAAATAACAAAAATAAACTACCATATATCCTCTTGGCAGGATTGCAGCAAAATACGCTTGAAATAGTTGCAGACAAGTCTTGGTAGATGAGATGACAATTGCTTAGTGTACTATTGTATTGCCATCTGCGTCTATTAACATCAGTAACTATTAACATCTGCTACTATTGCCATCTGCTACTCTTGTCATGTGCTACAATTGTCAGCTGCTATTTACATCTGCTACTGTTATATGCTACTATTGTCATCTGCTATGTACAATTGTCATCTGCTACTATTGTCATTGGCTACTGCTACTATTGTCATCTACTACTATTGTCATCTGCTACTATTGTCATCAGCTACTATTGTCATCTGCTACTATTGTCATCTACTGCTGTTGTTGGCTGCTACAATTGCCATTTGTTACTGTTGTTATCTGCTACTACTGTCATCTACTACTGATGTTATCTGCTGCAATAGCCATTTGTTACTTTTGTTATCTGCTACTATTGCAATCTACTACTATTGTCATTGGTTACTATTGTCATCTTCTGTTGTTGTCATCTGCTACAATTGTTGTCTGCTACTGTTGTCATTGGCTACTATTGCCATCATATACTTTTGTCATCTCCTACTCATGTCATCTGCTACTATTATTGCCTCCTGCTACCACTCTCATCCACTACTATTGTTGTCTGCTACTACTGTTGTCTACTATAGTTCTCAAAGCTCTTGTTTCCTAGAGGAGGCTTGTGATCAGGGTCTGCAATGTTTGCCCATCTAGCACTGGACATTCAAAATACACAAGAACCTCTCCCTAAGCTGTTGGCCAAACAGGTATGGCTGTTTTCAGAGACTCAAGGCTAAAATGGGTTCAGGGAGTTAGAAAAAGGTTATAAACTCACCTTGTGGACACTGGGTGCAGCTTGTTTGACCAGTAGTTGTTTGGTAGTAGCCAGTGGCGCAAGCGATCTGAGCCTCGAGTCCTGCATTTGGGCAGTAATACCCAGCATCACAGGGAGAGCAGGTTGTACTTGTGTTGGCTGCATATGTCCCAGCTGTACATTCATTCGGACTCACGCTAGCATCTGAGCACTCGTGGCCCGCGGGACATGGAATACATGACTCTGTATTACCCAGGGAGTAGTACCCAGCAGAACAGGACACCGCTGAAGAAGAAAATCCCGTATGCTACAACTGGGTCCATGCTTATAAAGCTTTTAGTTGAGTCTGAGTTTCGTTCTCAAGCTTTTGATTGGTCAGATTTGAGTTCTCAAGCTTTTGATTGGTCAGATTTGAGCCAGAGGCTCAAATCTGACCAATCAAAAACTTGAGAACGAACTCAGACTCAACTAAAAGTTTTATAAGCATGGACCCTGGTCATATTTATGGGCAGGTACTATCTGCTAAATAGTGTGATTCACTAAGAATGAAGATTTAAAATAAGAATATTATTCTTAGCTTCTGCAAAGTATCGGGTATTACCCCATTCCTTCAGGTTTATGGACTAAGCGAACCATTACCAAAGCGTACCATTACCAAAGTGTACCATTTTTGGTTGAAGCATACCACTTAACACACAAGGATCTTTAAACCATTCTCTGTTCTATGTTTATTTCAAATTTCAATACCTACTGAATAATGGACAAAATAGTTAGAATGAAATATGGAAGATGGAACATTGTAGCCATTTTAGAAAGTAAAGAAACAGATCTATCAAATTACATTGACAGACAGAGCAGACCCTGATCAGACACCTCCTATAGGATCTGTCTGATCTGGGTCTTCTCTGTTTGCAAATGCGTGAAAATGCATTTATATGAAGGAGCCGTCTGATCAGGGTCTGCTCTGCTTACTTATGATATTGTACAGATATGATTATATAGTTTCTGCCTGGGCCAAAAAATTCCTGTGTCCATGAGCTATTATAACAAATTAATCTAATTAATATTCATGACGTCATAATTTCTAGCATGAATATTCATATAGGAAAGGATTATACAATTGAGCTGTTCAAGGCAAGAACTATTAACAAACCTGCAGTAACTGTAGGACATTCCGATCCTGCCGGGCAGTTTTGACATGAGCCTGCACCGGAAGCACTTTTATAGGTGCCTGCCCCGCACTGACTGCATAGCTTCTGTCCAGCATTGCTGAAAAAACACACAAAAAAAGCATAAAAACAGTGTAACAGACACACCAGACTGCTCACTCACTCTCTGTGTTACAGTAAAACCTCTTTAAACCAGATGTTCAAATTAGTACAAATATCTGTCTTGGAGACAGGTGGCAACTTGATGCAGGCTGAGAGTCATGCAGAAAGCTCCTCTAGCAGCTTTCTGCATGACTTTCACCCTGCATTAAGCATTCATCTTGAACTTATATATGTACAGCTGAAATATGGATTCTGCATTGTCTTAATGACATAATTTCATGAAAATAGGGCAAGAGGTTGAGGAGATACAGACTGGACATGAAATATTAGGATCTAACCTTTTACCTGAACATGTGACTTATCTTTCAATTAGCATTGCTGAAGCAAACTTATGCAAACTGTCTTGATATTTTGTCCAAGTTTCATGAAAATCAGCCAAGGAGTTTGAGAGATATGGACTGGCCAAGAAAAGTGCATGGAGGGACAGGTGAAAATGTCTGACCTTTGACCTGACCTTGTGACTTTGACTTTCAACTGGCACCGTTAAAACATATGTACTGCACATCATGCTGATAATATGAACATTCTGTTCAAAGTTTTGTGAAAATCATCCATGGGTTTAGAACTTTAGTTATAGGAAGGTCACACAATGTATTTAGCTTCTGATATTTAACTGATCCTATGACCTTTACCTTCAACTGGTACAGCTGAAACACAAATTCTGCAGGTCATCCTGGTGAGATTAATGATTCATCAAATGATCATAAAACAGCTAAGGAGTTTGAGAGATATGGACCAGATACAAAAAGAGCACAAATGGATGAACAGACAAAAATATATGACATTTCATAATCTTATGAGTGTCAACAGATCTACACAATATCTTGATATTATGAACTTTTTTCAAAGTGTCATATATAATAGCATCTATAGGGTTTAGGTGATATAGACCAGACAGACAATATAAAGTAGCTGACCTTTAACCCTTTCCCTGTTCTTTATTTAGGCCGAATTTCAATACCTGCTGCACATTCATTAACAAAATAGTTACAAAGAAATATGGAAGGTGGAACATTGTAGACATTTTAGTAAGTAAACAAACAGATTTATCAAATTCTATTAGCAAACAGAGTAGACCCTGATCAGACGGCTCCTCTAGGAGCCGTCTGATCTGGGTCTACTCTGTTTGCAAATGCGTGAAAACACGTTTATATGAGGGAAAGGGTTAACAGGCCTTATAACATTTATCTTCAACTGGCATTTCTGAAACATCATCAGATGAATATTTTGTCACAGTTTCATAAAAATCAGCCAATGGGTTTTGAAAATATGGAGTTGACATGAAATGCAGATGGACTGACTGAAATTTCTGAAATACCCAGCGACCTTGACCTTTAACTGACCCTGTGATATGGATTGAAATATCAGTCTCTAAACTTTAACCTAGTATTTTGACCTTGACCTTCAACTGCTGAAACATGAGTTTCAGTCAATCAAAAATCAGTCATGGGGTTTGAGAGATATATACCAGACATAAAAAGATGGACAGAGACCATATCTATATTCCCCAATCTTCTATCCCTTTTAAGTGATTATAAACTGAAATCAAGTCAATAACTATAGTAGATCAAACTTCAAGTGGATAATATTTTATTCAGCTGGTAGACCATGACTTAACCCTTTCCTCCATAAATACGCCTTTCTACGCATATGTAACAGTCACTTCTTGAAACCATTGTGATAAATAAAGCATTTGCTCCTATAGAGCAAATGCTCTATTTATCACAATGGTTTCAAAACTAAACAATTCTAACATTATCAATTTTCTCTAGTAAATGTTCCTTTTCAGTAGATTTATTCAAAGAGGTTGGGTCTTAAGTTAGCCTATGAGGGAATGGGTGAAAATCATGACTCATATGCATTATCAGCAGGTAGTCAGGGTATAAATTGCACAATGTCACATCAAAAAGGCACCTTTTCTCGTGCAGTCCTTCAAAATTGTCTCTTACCTGTACTCTCCTGCAGGGCAGGCACTGGGTGCCTGGTCTTTGTTCGGACACTCAGAGCCCGCTGGGCACTGGGTACAGTTGGCACTACTTATTGAGTCAGCATATTCACCATCAGCACATGCAAGACACACAGTTGTAGCTGCTGGGCTGTATGTGCCCGCTGCACAGTCAGTCGCAGTAGATGCTGTTGGACACCGTTTCCCTGAATTTCAATACCATAAATAGGAAATAAGAACCACAGAAGGTTATACCCCTTTCCTCAATGAATATTCATGTAAGAAGCAATGACATCACGAATATTAATTAGATTTATTTGTTACAATAGCACAAGCAGACAGGAATGTTTGGCCACGGCACAAACTGTACTATCACATCTATATTATGTCATCTGCAAACAGAGCAGACCCGGATCAGACGGCTCCTATAGGAGCTGTCTGATCTGGGTCTACTCTGTTTGCCAAGGTGTAGAAAGGTGTAGAAAGGTGTATCTATCATGCAACGTCACCAAATATAGCCACTTCCTACTAAAATAATATTTTCCACATCGACGCTGTATTTTATGAGGTATAGTGCATGTGTACTGACCCCACTGGGTATAGTGCATGTGTACTGACCCCACTGGATATAGTGCATGTGTACTGACCCCACAAGGCTCGCATTTAACAACTTTTCTAACTCGCCAAAATACAGCTGAACTTCAAAACTACTAGCGTAGTAATTCTTATATATGGAGTAAAATATTTTCTGTAGTGATCATTAAGATGGGGGTCAGTAAGAGTAGGTAGATGCTTAATGCAGGACAAAAGTAAAGCAGATATGTACATGTAGTTCCAAGTGGAGCTTTCAGCAAAAAAAATTATTCTGCATTAAGCTACCATCTATCTTATTATGAGCACCGCATGCCGATGACAGTGCTTGTCTGTTCAACTGCAGCCCTTGTGCAGCGAACAATTGTGTGAAGTTTCAGACATGGGCCATCTGATCTGGGTCTACTCTGTTTGCAAATGTGTACAAAGGCGTATTTGTGGAGTAAATGGTTAGTACTAGAAACCCCTTTATTCCATAAGTACGCCATTGTAAATAGAGTAGACCCAGATCAGATGGCTCCTATAGGAGCCATCTGATCAGGGTCTGCTTTGCTTGCTTCTGATACAATGTAGCTATGATTCTACAGTTTCTGTTGTGACCAAAACTTCATGTGTCCATGTGCTGTTATATAACAATTAATCTATGTACTTAATATTCATGATGTCATTATTTCTTACATGAATATTCATGGAACAAAGGGTACATATTTATGTAAGAAATAATGACATCATCAATATTTATAAGCTAAATTTTCAAAGTGTAAAATTTTCCAGGGAATTTTTTGATTTGACAAAAACTGATCTTTATCATGACATAAGCAAACAGAGCAGACTCTGATCAGACGGCTCCTACAGGATCCATCTGATCTGGGTCTGCTTTGTTTGTAAAGGGCATAAAAAGGTGTATAAAAAGAATATGAGGGAAGGGGTTAAATGGTAAATTTAGCATGAATGGTCAAAAGTAGGACAATTATACTTTGCATGCAAATTATGTGTAATTTGAGTACAAACCTTCTGGACAGTCGATACATGAGCTCTGGCCTGTGTTTGGCTGGTATGTTCCTATAATAATAAAAAACAACCAAATTTAATTCAAGTAACATGATGTGTATCAGGTAAGAACATAATTATGTGGTACTGGGCAGAAGTATTGGTTAACCCTTTATTCCATGAATATTCATATAATAGATGATAACATCATGAATATTAATTTGATTAATTGCTATAATAGCACATAGACACATTTAAGCCAACAAAGTAGACCCTGATCAAATGACTCCTACAGGAGCCATCTAATCTGGGTCTACTCTGTTTGCAAAGGCATAGAAATTAGGCATATTTTATGGAGAAAAGGGTTAAACCTTAATTTCATGAATATGCCTTTCTACGGCTCTGCAAACAGAGTAGACCCAGATCAGACGGCTCCTATAGGAGCCGTCTGATCAGGATCTGCTCTGTTTGCTTATGATATAATATAGATATTATTTTACAATTTCTGGCATGGCCAAACTTTCCTGTGTCAGTGTGCTATTATAACAAATCAATCTAATTAATATTCATAACGTCATTATTTCTTACATAAATATTCATGGAACAAACGGTTAAACACTATGTGTGACTTTCTATTTAAATGCTTAAAGTTATTACAGTAAGCTTTGGATTTGAAGCATATTTCAGAGCTATATAAGTAAGAAGAGTACTGACTTAACCCATTTCCTCATAGGCTATTTTTAGATCTAACCTCTTTGAATAAATCTACCAAAAAGGAGCATTGACTTGGGAAAAGGAAAAGTTTAGAACTAACTGTATAGTTTTGAAACCATTGCGATAAATAGAGCATTTGCTCCTATGGAACAAAATGCTCTATTTATCACAGTGGTTTCAGAAAGTGATTTTTACAGAGGGGCGAAAAGGCATCAATATGAAGGAATGGGTTAGTTATCAAAATCTCTTATTTCTCAACTCTGTCTTGCTACTATGAGTACAAGTACTCATTTGAACTGCATCAGAAAGGTCAGTCTAATGAGTAATAACAAGACAGGGATGGGCAGCAAAATATAAAAATATATAAAACCCCGCTAATGCAACCACCTAAAAGAGGTATAATTCTGGGTGCCAGATGCAGGTGGTAGCTTAATGCAGGACAAAAGTAATGCAGAAAGCTCCTAGAGGAGCTTTCTGCATTATTTTTACCCTGCATTAAGCAACCACCTGCTTATAAAGACACCCATGTTTATTCATTAAGTGGTCGGACTAGAGGGGTTTTACTGTATATCCAATAGTTTCTAAACAATTACTCTTATCCAGTGCTCTGATATATTGTATCAGTGTTCTATATTTAAAAAGCTAGTCACAATGAGTAAAGCCGTTACAATATAATAGTTCAATGACGACATGTAAATACTGTTTTAACCCTTTACTCCATACTTATGACTTTCTACAACTTTGCAAACAGTAGACCCAGATCAGATGGCTTCTGAAGGAGCCTTCAGATCAGAGTCTGCTCTGTTTGCTTACGATATAATATAGATATGAGTCTACAGTTTCTGCCGTGGCTAAGAATACCTGTGCCATGACCAAGAATCCCTGTGTCCATGTGCTATTATAACAATTAAACTAATTGATATTCATGATGTCATTATTGTTTACTTGAATATTCATGGTGTAAAGGGTTAACCCTTTACCTGATAAATATTCATGCAAGAAATAATGAACTCATGAATATTTATTAGCTGAACTTTTATAACATTTTATTGACACAAGAATTGTTGACCATAGCAGAAACTGTCAAAACAGATCTATATATTATTATAATTATATAAACAGAGAAGATCCTGATCAGAGGGCTCCTATAGGAGCCCTCTGATCTGGACCAACTCTGTTTGCAAAGGCATTTAAAGGATTACCTCTTTTGTAAAAGGTTAAAACCAACCAAAATCTTGAATATTTCGGAAATTAATTATGATTACAAAATGATCTTGTCAAACATCTTAATAATATTACAATAAGCAAAAGGGTTAGTAAAGTTATACAAAATACAATCCAATACAAATATCAAAAGCATATACATTGAGACACATATTACTTATCTGATCAAATTAATTCCTTTTGCACATATGAGTACATAATATAAACAAAACCAGTATACAGTAAACCCCTCTTAAATGGAATTTTAGTAGAATAATTTACATACTTTTTTGCAGGTGGCTGCTTAATGCAGGGTGAAAGTCATGCAGAAAGCTCCTCTAGGAGCTTTCTGCATGACTTTCACCCTGCATTAAGCTGCCACCTGTCTCTAAGACCGATACTAATACTAAATTTAATGTCCGGTTTAGAGGGGTGTTACTGTATAATGAAAAGCACACAAGTTGAGCCATGAGAAAATGCCTTTAGGTCTACACAAACAGTGTTGACCCAGACCAGTTGTCTTGTCACAGATCAGGTTCTACACAGCATCACAGTCTCATAAAATATAAACAGTTGAACCTCTCTAAAGTGACCATTTAATGAGTGTCTCTAACCTTTTATCTGAAAGAAACACCACATGATGCCTTTGCAAACAGAGTAAACCAAGATCAGATGACGCTCCTGTAGGAGATATTGGATCATGGTCTGCTCTGTTTACTTATGGAATTATATAGCACATGCCATGGCTAAATAATTCATGTCATAATAAATATTCATGATGTCATTTTTTTTCTCACATGAATATGCATGAGTGTTAAATCTTTTCCCTGATGAATATTTAATTATTTATACAAGAATTCATGAATATTCATTTCTTGAATTTGTATATTGGTCATTGAGTTTTTTTGTAATTTCATAATCCATTGAATCATATTGTTATTTTTACATAAGCAAACATAGCAGACCCTGATCATACAGCTCTTACAGGAGGTATCTGATCTGAGTCTACTCTGTTTTGCAAAGGTGCCAAAATACTCCAGATTAACCCTTCGCTTGCTATTTACGTCAATATACCTACCTGTAAATAGTGAAGACCCAGATGAGACAGCTCCTGCAGGAGCTGTCTCATCAGGGTCTGCACTATTTACAAGTTGATTGTGCAACCAGTGCACCCCACAGCAGTGATTGCACAGCGAAATACTTGTACATAGTGAAAATATATGTAATTATACAACAGGGCATGGGTAAAGAAGGAGAAATGTATTTTAAAATTCAGCAAGCGAAGGGTTAATATACTTTTGAATGGACGATGCTACAACCAGTGTAGGACCTTGACAAGACACCATGTGGTCAATCTGGGTCTATTGTAACTATTGGTACTTTGAAAGGCATCTTGTCTCATGACTCATAAAAAGAGAGATTATATGGGCACAAAAAGCATAAAACTGTATTATAGCACAACCAAGGAAGCATATACATGTACAACATCCATTCCATGGAAACAAAATTACATCAACCAATTAGCATGTACATCATACAACACCAGCATCCACTGTAAAAACAAAACACAATATCACACAATACTGGTATTTAGGTGAGTATCAAATATATATATCGGATTTAACCTTCACCTGCTCATTGTGAACTGGCTATCATTTAACCATTTCCTTCATATAAATGCTTTTAATTGCCTTTGCAAACAGAGCAGACCCAGATCAGACAGCTCCTATAGGAGCTGTCTAATCAGGGTCTGCTCTGTTTGCTTTTGAAATTATAACAAATCTGGCTCTAAAGTTTCTACCAATACCGAGTAGACCCAGAACAGACAGCTCCTGCAGGAGCCATCTGATCTGGGTCTTTACTGCTTGCAAAGATGTTAAAAGGCATTTGCATGAAGGAAAGGGTTCTAGTCAGCATACAGTTTGCAGGTTAAGGGTAAAACAAGGACAAAAATACATCATCATGCACAAAAAATGCTCTACATGTTGGCGAATAATCAATACAGATAATAAGCAAGAGTATTGATTTATACGAACCATGTAGATTGTAAAATCACAAGATTCCTTTTTTCTTTTGTTACAAAATAGATAGTAACAGGGACATCCTTTAATACTGCAGAACCTGTCTTAAGTGGCCATTAAAATGAGGTCTAGTTTTGAGTCTGTAAGGCAGGTGGTAGCTTAATGCAGGTCAAAAGTAACACAAAAAGCTCCTATATGAGCTTGCTGCATTACTTTTGCCCAGTATTAACCCTTCCCTTACTATTCACGTCAATATACCTACCTGTAAATAGTGAAGACCCAGATGAGACAGCTCCTGCAGGAGCTGTCTCATTAGGGTCTGCACTATTTACAAGTTGATTGTGCAACCATTGCACTCCACAGCAGTGATTGCACAGCGAAATACTTGTAAACAGTGAAGATATATGTAATTATACAACAGGGCATGAATCAAGAAGGAGAAATGTATTTTAAAATTCAGCAAGAGAACGGTTAAGCAACCATCTGCTTTTTAAGACTTCTATGCTCAATAAATGAATGGCCGTTTAGGACAGTTTACACTGTATTATATACTATTATAACTATAATAATTATACATGAACTAAATTACTTAACCTAAAAATAGTGATCAGACGTCCATTTACATGCATACATGAATGAAATAGAAATTGTATAAAATTACAATGTGCATGAAGAGAACATGTATAGATATATACTATGGCACATATACAAGGCACATGTATACATGTACTGGGTAAAGCTATTACACCAAAACCAAAATCACTTATTAACATAAAGTACACAATTATCAAAGCTTGGTGTACTAAATTTGATAGTGTTACAATATCAATGCCTAGAAATTAATTTAGAGACCATTTTGTGAAAACCATTTCTATCTAGTAACCTCCTAAATACCATGGATACTGGATTGGTCAATGCTCATTTATAACAATTAATTCCATTAACACATTCCCTCAAGGGCTATTTTTAGACAAAACTTCTTTTAATAATCCTAAGAAAAGTAGCATGCACTAAAAAAAGGAAAAGTTTTTAGAATTGTGTAGTTTTGAAATCATAGTGATAAATAGAGCATTTGCTCCATAGGACAAAAGTTCTCTACAGTAAAACCTGTCTATAACGACCACTAAATTACATCAATTATTTTGTGTTAAAGGCATGTGGCTGCTTAAAGCAAGGTGAAAGTAAAACAGAACGCTCCTATAGGAGCGTTTAGTTTCACTTTCACCTTGTTTTAAGCAGCCACCTGTTCTAAATACCAACTAATTAACACAATTTAATGGCAATTATAGAGAGGTTTTACTCTTTTTTTCAAATTGAGTACACCAACACAACACTTGCATGCATTTTACCAAACAGGAAAAAAACATAGTCAACCAAATTCCCACAGAGCAAGAAACAATTTTGACAGTACAAATACACATCTCAAATAAAAATATTCAGACATTTGCTGTTATGACCTTTTTCATACAATTTTTAACCTTTTACTCCATGAATATTCATGTATGAAACAGTGGCATCATGAATATTGATTTGATTATTTTTTTATAATTGCAGACTGATAAACACGGGAAACTTTGGTGAAAGCAGAAACCCTTGAATCAAAGCTTTATTGTTTCATGAGAAAACAGAATAGACCCAAATCGGATGGCTCCTATAGGAGCCATCTAATCAGGGTCTGCTCTGTTTGCTTACGGGTTTATATCAATCGAATTCCACAGATTCTGACAAAACCAAAACTACAAGTGTTTGCATGCCAATATAATAATCAATCTAATAAATATTCATGATGTCATTATTTCTTACATGAATATAAATGGAGTAAGGGGGTTAAACAACTGATTGCTTCAATATCATACATGCACTTCCTAAAACCTCTCTATAATGGTCACTAAATTGTGTTAATTAGTTGGTACAGTATTTAGGGCAGGTGGCTGCTTAAAGCAAGGTGAATGTAAAGCTGCTATAGGAACATTCTGTTTTACTTTCACCTTGCTTTAAGCAGCCACCTGTCTTTGAAACAAAATACTTGATGTAATTTACCGGTAGTGGCCATTATAGAGAGGTTTTACTGTACATGTATTTCCTAGAAGAAAATATCTTAGAAGAGATGACTGCTGAATACAGCTTAAACATCACAAACAAATACATGTACTAATTTCTTTGTCATCAGCAAGAAGAATATTTCTATTAGTTGGTTATTCTAAAGTCTACAAACATGTGAGTTATTGATGATTACACTCTTTGCATAAAAATACCTCCACTACAGATTGTACAGTCTACTTGTCCCTCCTCGCTATAGCTTCCAGCAGCACAGTCCGTCACCGCTAATGGGTCTGAGCAATTTTTTCCACCAGGACATGGGTCACAAGATGCTGCTCCTGCATCACTGTACTGTCCAGGGTTGCAGAGGGAACAGCCTATAACACCAGCTGGACTGAATGTTCCTGCTGAGCAGTTTACAGGGCTTGTTGATATTGTGCAGTCAACCCCAGCAGCACAATCGGAACAATTTGAAGATCCAGGTTCACTATAGTACCCTGACAAACAATTGGTACAAGCGTAGTCACCTAGGTTGCTGAAAGTTCCTGTTGGGCAAAGTGATGGTTCTGTTCCACTTGTTACAGCAGGGTCCACACAATTATGTCCTGCTGGACAGATGGTACAGTTGTCTTGTCCATCAATACTGTAATAGCCTGGAATACAAGGAGTGCATCCTGTTGCACCAGCTGGGCTAAATGTGCCTGCAGGGCAATCTGTAATTGCTCCAGGGTCTGTACAGTTCTTTCCACTGGGACAACCTGTACAGCTACTTGCTCCAGCCGAACTGTATGTGGTATCTGGACAAGCAGTACAGAGGGCATCTCCTTGGCTGCTATATGTCCCTGCAGCACATGGAGTTGATGCAGTTGGGTCTGAACAGTTATTTCCTGCTTCACACACCGTGCAGGATGTTGAGCCAGCTGAGGAAGCATACTGACCTAATGGGCAATTTGTACAGGTGAAGTCACCTTCATTGCTGTAGGTACCAGCAGGGCAGTCTGGAGGCACTATGGTAGTATTCTCGCACTTCTTACCAGCAGGACATGTGGTACAATTACTGGCACCAGCTTCACTGTATGACCCAAGAAGACAACTACTACAGCCAGACTCATTTGCATTGCTAAATGTTCCTGCAGGGCAGTCTGGTGGAGCTATGGCTTGGTTTGAACAATCCTTTCCTGATGGACATCCAGTGCATACAGAGGCTCCCTCAAGACTGAAGTACCCTGGCAGACAATTTATACAGGTTTCTAATCCAAATTCGCTGTATGTGCCTGCTGTACAATTAATTGGCTCAGCGCTCCGGTTAGAACAGTCCATTCCACCAGGACATAGGGTACAATTTGACACCCCTCCTAGACTGTAGGAGCCAGTTGAACAGTCTGTGCAGCCTTGATCACCTTGTTTGC
Organism: Azorinus chamasolen; assembly: GCA_963576725.1. Taxonomy (NCBI): domain Eukaryota; kingdom Metazoa; phylum Mollusca; class Bivalvia; order Cardiida; family Solecurtidae; genus Azorinus; species Azorinus chamasolen. The sequence goes on along the minus strand of OY755239.1, from coordinate 53,413,724 downwards.
TGTATGTTCCTGCGGCACAGTCAGCTGGTTCCCCAACAGCACTAGAACAGTTCTTCCCATCAGGGCATGGTATACATGATGATGAATTTGCTACACTGTATTGGCCTGGTGCACATGCTGTACATGTAATAGATCCCTGTACACTGAAAAAACCTTCCCCACAACTTGCTGGAGCTGTTGGGTCTGAGCACTCATATCCTGCCATGCATATAGTGCAGTTAGGGGCACCTGCAGAACTGTAGTAACCTAACTGACAAGCGGTACAACCCCAATCACTTGGTTCACTGAATGTTCCTGCAGCACAGTCAGCTGGTTCCCCAACAGCACTAGAACAGTTCTTCCCATCAGGGCATGGTATACATGATGATGAATTTGCTACACTGTATTGGCCTGGTGCACATGCTGTACATGTAATAGATCCCTGTACACTGAAAAAACCTTCCCCACAACTTGCTGGAGCTGTTGGGTCTGAGCACTCATATCCTGCCATGCATATAGTGCAGTTAGGGGCACCTGCAGAACTGTAGTAACCTAACTGACAAGCGGTACAACCCCAATCACCTGGTTCACTGAATGTTCCTGCGGCACAGTCAGCTGGTTCCCCAACAGCACTGGAACAGTTCTTCCCATCAGGGCATGGTATACATGATGATGAATTTGCTACACTGTATTGGCCTGGTGCACATGCTGTACATGTAACAGATCCCTCTCCACTATAAAAACCTGCACCACAACTTGCTTGAGCTGTTGGGTCTGAGCACTCATATCCTGCCAAGCATATAGTGCAGTTAGGGGCACCTGCAGAACTGTAGTAACCTAACTGACAAACGGTACAACCAGAATCACCTTGTTTGCTGAATGTTCCTGCCGCACAGTCAGCTGGTTCCCCAACAGCACTGGAACAGTTCTTCCCATCAGGGCATGGTATACATGATGATGAATTTGCTACACTGTATTGGCCTGGTGCACATGCTGTACATGTAATAGATCCCTCTCCACTATATAAACCTTCCCCACAACTTGCTTGAGCTGTTGGGTCTGAGCACTCATATCCTGCCATGCATATAGTGCAGTTAGGGGCACCTGCAGAACTGTAGTAACCTAACTGACAAGCGGTACAACCCCAATCACTTGGTTCACTGAATGTTCCTGCAGCACAGTCAGCTGGTTCCCCAACAGCACTAGAACAGTTCTTCCCATCAGGGCATGGTATACATGATGATGAATTTGCTACACTGTATTGGCCTGGTGCACATGCTGTACATGTAATAGATCCCTGTACACTGAAAAAACCTTCCCCACAACTTGCTGGAGCTGTTGGGTCTGAGCACTCATATCCTGCCATGCATATAGTGCAGTTAGGGGCACCTGCAGAACTGTAGTAACCTAACTGACAAGCGGTACAACCCCAATCACCTGGTTCACTGAATGTTCCTGCGGCACAGTCAGCTGGTTCCCCAACAGCACTGGAACAGTTCTTCCCATCAGGGCATGGTATACATGATGATGAATTTGCTACACTGTATTGGCCTGGTGCACATGCTGTACATGTAACAGATCCCTCTCCACTATAAAAACCTGCACCACAACTTGCTTGAGCTGTTGGGTCTGAGCACTCATATCCTGCCAAGCATATAGTGCAGTTAGGGGCACCTGCAGAACTGTAGTAACCTAACTGACAAACGGTACAACCAGAATCACCTTGTTTGCTGAATGTTCCTGCCGCACAGTCAGCTGGTTCCCCAACAGCACTGGAACAGTTCTTCCCATCAGGGCATGGTATACATGATGATGAATTTGCTACACTGTATTGGCCTGGTGCACATGCTGTACATGTAATAGATCCCTCTCCACTATATAAACCTTCCCCACAACTTGCTTGAGCTGTTGGGTCTGAGCACTCATATCCTGCCATGCATATAGTGCAGTTAGGGGCACCTGCAGAACTGTAGTAACCTAACTGACAAGCGGTACAACCCCAATCACTTGGTTCACTGAATGTTCCTGCAGCACAGTCAGCTGGTTCCCCAACAGCACTAGAACAGTTCTTCCCATCAGGGCATGGTATACATGATGATGAATTTGCTACACTGTATTGGCCTGGTGCACATGCTGTACATGTAATAGATCCCTGTCCACTGAAAAAACCTTCCCCACAACTTGCTGGAGCTGTTGGGTCTGAGCACTCATATCCTGCCATGCATATAGTGCAGTTAGGGGCACCTGCAGAACTGTAGTAACCTAACTGACAAACGGTACAACCCCAATCACCTGGTTCACTGAATGTTCCTGCAGCACAGTCAGCTGGTTCCCCAACAGCACTAGAACAGTTCATCCCTGCAATACATGGTAAACATGATGATGAATTTGCCACACTGTATTGGCCTGGTGCACAAGCTGTACATGTAACAGATCCCTCTCCACTATAAAAACCTGCACCACAACTTGCTTGAGCTGTTGGGTCTGAGCACTCATATCCTGCCAAGCATATAGTGCAGTTAGGGGCACCTGCAGAACTGTAGTAACCTAACTGACAAACGGTACAACCAGAATCACCTTGTTTGCTGTATGTTCCTGCAGCACAGTCAGCTGGTTCCCCAACAGCACTGGAACAGTTCTTCCCATCAGGGCATGGTATACATGATGATGAATTTGCTACACTGTATTGGCCTGGTGCACATGCTGTACATGTAACAGATCCCTCTCCACTATATAAACCTGCATCACAACTTGCTTGAGCTGTTGGGTCTGAGCACTCATATCCTGCCATGCATATAGTGCAGTTAGGGGCACCTGCAGAACTGTAGTAACCTAACTGACAAGCGGTACAACCCCAATCACTTGGTTCACTGAATGTTCCTGCAGCACAGTCAGCTGGTTCCCCAACAGCACTAGAACAGTTCTTCCCTGCAATACATGCTAAACATGATGATGAATTTGCTACACTGTATTGGCCTGGTGCACAAGCTGTACATGTAATAGATCCCTGTACACTGAAAAAACCTTCCCCACAACTTGCTGGAGCTGTTGGGTCTGAGCACTCATATCCTGCCATGCATATAGTGCAGTTAGGGGCACCTGCAGAACTGTAGTAACCTAACTGACAAGCGGTACAACCCCAATCACTTGGTTCACTGAATGTTCCTGCAGCACAGTCAGCTGGTTCCCCAACAGCACTAGAACAGTTCTTCCCTGCAATACATGGTATACATGATGATGAATTTGCCACACTGTATTGGCCTGGTGCACAAGCTGTACATGTAACAGATCCCTCTCCACTATAAAAACCTGCACCACAACTTGCTTGAGCTGTTGGGTCTGAGCACTCATATCCTGCCAAGCATATAGTGCAGTTAGGGGCACCTGCAGAACTGTAGTAACCTAACTGACAAACGGTACAACCAGAATCACCTTGTTTGCTGTATGTTCCTGCCGCACAGTCAGCTGGTTCCCCAACAGCACTGGAACAGTTCTTCCCATCAGGGCATGGTATACATGATGATGAATTTGCTACACTGTATTGGCCTGGTGCACATGCTGTACATGTAATAGATCCCTCTCCACTATATAAACCTTCCCCACAACTTGCTTGAGCTGTTGGGTCTGAGCACTCATATCCTGCCATGCATATAGTGCAGTTAGGGGCACCTGCAGAACTGTAGTAACCTAACTGACAAGCGGTACAACCCCAATCACTTGGTTCACTGAATGTTCCTGCAGCACAGTCAGCTGGTTCCCCAACAGCACTGGAACAGTTCTTCCCTGCAATACATGCTAAACATGATGATGAATTTGCCACACTGTATTGGCCTGGTGCACATGCTGTACATGTAATAGATCCCTGTACACTGAAAAAACCTTCCCCACAACTTGCTGGAGCTGTTGGGTCTGAGCACTCATATCCTGCCATGCATATAGTGCAGTTAGGGGCACCTGCAGAACTGTAGTAACCTAACTGACAAGCGGTACAACCCCAATCACTTGGTTCACTGAATGTTCCTGCAGCACAGTCAGCTGGTTCCCCAACAGCACTAGAACAGTTCTTCCCTGCAATACATGGTAAACATGATGATGAATTTGCCACACTGTATTGGCCTGGTGCACAAGCTGTACATGTAATAGATCCCTCTCCACTATAAAAACCTGCACCACAACTTGCTTGAGCTGTTGGGTCTGAGCACTCATATCCTGCCAAGCATATAGTGCAGTTAGGGGCACCTGCAGAACTGTAGTAACCTAACTGACAAACGGTACAACCAGAATCACCTTGTTTGCTGTATGTTCCTGCCGCACAGTCAGCTGGTTCCCCAACAGCACTGGAACAGTTCTTCCCATCAGGGCATGGTATACATGATGATGAATTTGCTACACTGTATTGGCCTGGTGCACATGCTGTACATGTAACAGATCCCTCTCCACTATATAAACCTGCATCACAACTTGCTTGAGCTGTTGGGTCTGAGCACTCATATCCTGCCATGCATATAGTGCAGTTAGGGGCACCTGCAGAACTGTAGTAACCTAACTGACAAGCGGTACAACCCCAATCACCTGGTTCACTGAATGTTCCTGCAGCACAGTCAGCTGGTTCCCCAACAGCACTAGAACAGTTCTTCCCTGCAATACATGGTATACATGATGATGAATTTGCTACACTGTATTGGCCTGGTGCACAAGCTGTACATGTAACAGATCCCTCTCCACTATAAAAACCTGCTCCACAATTTGCTTGAGCTGTTGGGTCTGAGCACTCATATCCTGTCATGCATATAGTGCAGTTAGCGGCACCTGCGGAACTGTAGTAACCTAACTGACAAACGGTACAACCAGAATCACCTTGTTTGCTGTATGTTCCTGCGGCACAGTCAGCTGGTTCCCCAACAGCACTAGAACAGTTCTTCCCATCAGGGCATGGTATACATGATGATGAATTTGCTACACTGTATTGGCCTGGTGCACATGCTGTACATGTAACAGATCCCTCTCCACTATAAAAACCTGCTCCACAACTTGCTGGAGCTGTTGGGTCTGAGCACTCATATCCTGCCATGCATATAGTGCAATTAGGGGCACCTGCGGAACTGTAGTAACCTAACTGACAAGCGGTACAACCCCAATCACCTGGTTCACTGAATGTTCCTGCAGCACAGTCAGCTGGTTCCCCAACAGCACTAGAACAGTTCTTCCCATCAGGGCATGGTATACATGATGATGAATTTGCTACACTGTATTGGCCTGGTGCACATGCTGTACATGTAACAGATCCCTGTACACTGAAAAAACCTTCCCCACAACTTGCTTGAGCTGTTGGGTCTGAGCACTCATATCCTGCCATGCATATAGTGCAGTTAGCGGCACCTGCAGAACTGTAGTAACCTAACTGACAAGCGGTACAACCAGAATCACCTGGTTCACTGTATGTTCCTGCAGCACAGTCAGCTGGTTCCCCAACAGCACTAGAACAGTTCTTCCCTGCAATACATGGTATACATGATGACGAATTTGCTACACTGTATTGGCCTGGTGCACATGCTGTACATGTAATAGATCCCTGTACACTGAAAAAACCTTCCCCACAACTTGCTTGAGCTGTTGGGTCTGAGCACTCATATCCTGCCATGCATATAGTGCAGTTAGCGGCACCTGCAGAACTGTAGTAACCTAATTGACAAACGGTACAACCAGAATCACCTTGTTTGCTGTATGTTCCTGCGGCACAGTCAGCTGGTTCCCCAACAGCACTAGAACAGTTCTTCCCATCAGGGCATGGTATACATGATGATGAATTTGCTACACTGTATTGGCCTGGTGCACATGCTGTACATGTAACAGATCCCTCTCCACTATAAAAACCTGCTCCACAACTTGCTGCAGCTGTTGGGTCTGAGCACTCATATCCTGCCATGCATATAGTGCAATTAGGGGCACCTGCAGAACTGTAGTAACCTAACTGACAAGCGGTACAACCCCAATCACCTGGTTCACTGAATGTTCCTGCGGCACAGTCAGCTGGTTCCCCAACAGCACTAGAACAGTTCTTCCCATCAGGGCATGGTATACATGATGATGAATTTGCTACACTGTATTGGCCTGGTGCACATGCTGTACATGTAACAGATCCCTCTCCACTATAAAAACCTGCTCCACAACTTGCTGGAGCTGTTGGGTCTGAGCACTCATATCCTGCCATGCATATAGTGCAATTAGGGGCACCTGCGGAACTGTAGTAACCTAACTGACAAGCGGTACAACCCCAATCACCTGGTTCACTGAATGTTCCTGCAGCACAGTCAGCTGGTTCCCCAACAGCACTAGAACAGTTCTTCCCATCAGGGCATGGTATACATGATGATGAATTTGCTACACTGTATTGGCCTGGTGCACATGCTGTACATGTAACAGATCCCTGTACACTGAAAAAACCTTCCCCACAACTTGCTTGAGCTGTTGGGTCTGAGCACTCATATCCTGCCATGCATATAGTGCAGTTAGCGGCACCTGCAGAACTGTAGTAACCTAATTGACAAACGGTACAACCAGAATCACCTTGTTTGCTGTATGTTCCTGCGGCACAGTCAGCTGGTTCCCCAACAGCACTAGAACAGTTCTTCCCATCAGGGCATGGTATACATGATGATGAATTTGCCACACTGTATTGGCCTGGTGCACATGCTGTACATGTAACAGATCCCTCTCCACTATAAAAACCTGCTCCACAACTTGCTGCAGCTGTTGGGTCTGAGCACTCATATCCTGCCATGCATATAGTGCAGTTAGGGGCACCTGCGGAACTGTAGTAACCTAATTGACAAGTGGTACAACCCCAATCACCTGGTTCACTGAATGTTCCTGCAGCACAGTCAGCTGGTTCCCCAACAGCACTAGAACAGTTCTTCCCATCAGGGCATGGTATACATGATGATGAATTTGCTACACTGTATTGGCCTGGTGCACATGCTGTACATGTAACAGATCCCTCTCCACTATAAAAACCTGCTCCACAACTTGCTGGAGCTGTTGGGTCTGAGCACTCATATCCTGCCATGCATATAGTGCAGTTAGGGGCACCTGCAGAACTGTAGTAACCTAATTGACAAACGGTACAACCAGAATCACCTTGTCCACTGTATGTTCCTGCTGCACAGTCGGCTGGTGAAACAGAATTATCAGAGCAGTTCTTCCCTGCCGAGCAAGCAGTACATGATCCTGTACCTCCTGAGCTCCATGTCCCTGGTAAACAAGTTGTACATCCGCTGTTACCTTCCAAACTGAATGTTCCAGCTGGACAAGATGGCGGAGAAGTCCCTGATGTAACAGCAGAGCTACTACAGTCATCCCCTGCTGAGCACTTTGTACAAGACGCTGCTTGTGCAACACTGTAATATCCACTTGTGCAGTTTGAGCAGGACACTGATCCTGTAGCACTAAATGTTCCGGCAGCACATTGTTGTGGTGATGAGGGGTCTGTGCAGTCAAACCCTTCTTGACAAAGGCTACAGGATCCGGAACCGGCAGAACTGTACTGCCCAGAGTCACACATTGTACATCCCGTCTGACCCTCCAGACTAAAGCTTCCTGCATCACAATTTACAATATTGCCTGGATCTGTGCAGTTTTTTCCTATGGGACAAAGAGTGCAGTTTGATGAGCCACTTGCGCTATAGTATCCAGACTCACATGTTACACAGCCTGCCCAACCAGCAAGACTGTAAGTGCCTGCTAAACATGACGGAGGTGAGGCATCAGAGCTGTTTGAGCAATCAAATCCTTCTGAGCACTGGGAACAAGAACCTGCTCCTGCTGCACTGTAGGATCCATTTGGACATGAGTAACATTCCAGATCTTCCTCAGGACTGTATGATCCAGCAGAACAATTGACAAGATTATTTGCATCTGTGCAGTCATATCCTGCAGAACAGACGGTGCAAGCCTCTGAGTTTGCTGTGCTAAATCGACCAGCACTGCATGCAGTACATCCTGCCTGTCCGGCTGAGCTGTATGTGTCTTCAGGACAGTTTGGTGGGGTACCCGCAGAACTAACGCAGTTTTTTCCGGATTGGCACTGTGTGCATGATGCTGCACCTTCCTCACTATAATAACCGCTGAGACAAGCTGTGCAAGCTGCAACTCCTTCAGCACTCTCTGTCCCAGCACTGCAGTTAGTTGGCGTTGCTGCAGCATTTGCACAGGATTTTCCAGGAGGACACTTCGTACAAGCAGCTGCAGTAGATTCACTGTAGTATCCAGTCTGACAGGCTACACAGGCCGCTGATCCTTCAGGGCTGTAGGTTCCGGCGGAACAATTTGAAATACTTGCTGGATCTGAGCAGTCGAAACCTCCTGGACACTGTGTGCAATTGGCACTTCCGCTGTTACTGTAATACCCTGTGATGAGAGCATGAACTCTTCTACATTTTAACTCTTTCAACCCTGAGTTTTCAAAGTGGAATAGCCCATCAGTGTGTAACTATAAAGTCCACTAAGTATGAACAGCTTAGAGGATTTTGAATGGCAAACAGTGCAGACCCTGATCAGAGGACTCCTAGAGGAGTCCTCTGATCTGGGTCTACACTGTTTGCAAATTGACAGTGTATGCGTGTTCATAGTTGAAATAGTTAAATGATAAAAACATATCAATATTCTGTAAATCCCTGTGTAAAACAGATAGAAATTGGATGAACAAACACAAAATCTTCAATAGCAATAACAGCAAAAAAATCCATATATAAACATTTTGAAACAACTCTTTAAACCCTTTCCCTGTTTAATATTCATGTAAATAATGAAATTATGAATATTTATTAGCTGAATTTTTATAATATAACTTTTCACAGGAATGTTTTGCATTGACATAAACCGAAGAATCAAATATTCACATCATGTCAAAAGCAAACAAAGCAGACCATGATCAGTCTGATCTGGGTCGACTCTGTTTGCAAATGCATGAAAAAGAGTTTATATGAGGGAAAGGGTTAAACCCTTTCTCTCATATGAATGCTTTTTAGCACCTTTGTAAACAGAGTAGACCCATATCAGACTATCCCTGTGGGAGCAATATGATCAGGGTCTTCTCTGATTTTTTTTTTATGAAATTAGATCTGACTATACAATTTCTACCAATACCAACAGCATCCTGTGTCAATAAGCCACTAAAAAATCCAAATATTCAAGATGTCATTATTTCTTAATGAATATCAACTAGGGCCTGGGAAAGAGTGATTACTAAATCATTTTTACTTGTAGAGCCAGATAGGGACATGGCTACATATAAGAGCTTGACGCTAACAGTTTGCAATAATACAGTAGAACCCTTCTAAAGCAACCACTTAATGACTAATTATTGCTGGCTTTATAAGCAGGTGGTTGCTTAACGCAAGATGAAAGTTATGCAGAAAGCTCCTACAGGAGCTTTCTGCATAACTGTCATACTGCATTAAATCATTCCCTCATAGGTTATTTTCACACCCAATGGCTTTAAATAAATCTACTGAAAAGGAGCATTTACTAGGGAAAATGAAAATTTTAGAATTGTGTACTTTTAAAATCATTGTGATAAACAGCACATTTTTTTGCTCCTATGGAGCAAATGTGTTATTTATCACAATGGTTTCATAAAGTGAATTTTACAGAGGCATCAAAAGGTGTCAATATGAGGGAATGGGTTAAGCTTCTTCTATGACCCCTTTAAGGTGGTCATATCTGTATAGGGTCTTAATGTATTTCCTTCATTTCTCCATCCAACCAAAAGTTGTGACAACTTGTCAGAAAAGTCGCTAAGTGACAGTTTTTATCAACCCTGTCAATGCTGAATTTTCAAATGGACTATTCCAAATTAATACAGGTCAAGGTTACAGTGAATATTATGACTCAAGAAATGTGTAACATGACAAACAGTGCAGACCCTGATTGATGAAAGGGCTCCTTTAGCAGCCCTCTCATCTGGGTCTACACTGTTTGATAAGGACATGATTAGCGAATTATTTCCCAGACTTAAAGGGTTAATACTTAATAGTAAAAACTATGATTTTTTGTGTGGTTTGGCGAAATGAGGAATTTTGCACCTGAAATACTCTCCTTATGTGATGTTATGTAAGGGTGTGTAATGTCTGCAAAGGTACCTTTGAACTTGAATAGACTTGGATGCTTGTGAGATATTTTTGAGCATGAATAGACTTGGATGTTTGCAGGATATTTTTGAGCATGAATAGACTTGGATGCTTGCAGGTATCTGTAAGCATATAAGTACTTGGATGTTTGCAAGTTACTGCTGAGCATGAATGGACTTGGATGTTTGCAAGTTATCTGTAGCATACATGGAATAGGATGTTGACAAGTCAATGTTGAACAAGAATGGATTTAGATGCTTGTATAATCTACAAGTTACCTGTATGCATTAATACACTTGAATGCTTGCAAGTTATCTGTGAGCATACATGGACTTAGATGTTTGCAAGTTACATCAGAGTTTGAATGGCCTTGGATATTTGAAAGTTCTATTTGAGTTTGAATGGACTAGGATGTTCGCAAGTTATCTGTGAACATGAATGAACATGGGTGTTTGCAAGTTTCATTTGAGCTTAACCCTTCTCTTGCTGAATTTTAAAATACAGTTCTCCTTCTTTACCCATGCCCTGTTGTATAATTACATATATACTCACTGTGTACAAGTATTTCGCTGTGCAATCACTGCTGTGGAGTGCACTTGTTGCACAATCAACTTGTAAATAGTGCAGACCCTGATGAGAGCTGCAGGAGCTGTCTCATCTGGGTCTTCACCATTTACAGGTAGGTATATTGGCATGAACAGCAAGTGAAGGGTTAAATAGACTACGACATTTGCTAGTTACATCTGAGCATGATTGTAAGTTATCTATGAACATGAATGGACTTACAAGTTTTATTTGAGATTGAATTCACTTGGATATTTGCAAGTTACTGTGAACATGAATGGAATTGGATATTTGAGTTATCTGTGAGCTTGAACAGACTTGGATGTTTGCAAGTTATCTGTGAGCAAGTGTGCACTTGGATGTCTTCATGTTATTTGTGAGCATAGTTGGTTTGGATGTTTCTACATTATCTGTGAGCATGAATGGGCTTGGATGTTAGCACCTGTAAGCATGGATGGATTTAGATGTGTTTAAAGGGGAGGTCCCTACATTTGACACGTTTCAAAAACACCTAAAATACATTGTATACAAAACTCATTTGTTTATATGCTGAAAAGTAGTATATTGCAAGAAACCCCACCCAATAACCTTTTAAAATGACAAAACATCCATGTGTTTGATATCGCCGATCCCGATTTTACTCCCCGATGTTTCAGTTTTATTCAGGTTAGGTTTTAGTTTCGTAACTGTTCGGCCTAATCGCGTTTCTCCGACCACTTCCGAGAAAAGCTATTACGTAGACAATGGATGGATCGGGTGATGATCAGCAAAGCACGGAAATTTTTTACGGAAAAGGCCGATAATATTGTGTTGTAGTACAAAAATTATAAGTATTGATGAAATTGGTCTATTTGTATCACAGGGGCTTTTTTCGATATAAGTTCAAATTAGCAACCTTCATAATACCAGTAATGATTGAGCATAACAAATATCAAGTTTTATGATATTATTGAAAATATAGTAAAACCTCTCTATAATGGCCACTAAATTATATCAAATATTTCGTGTTAAAGGCAGGTGGTTGCTTAAAGCAAGGTGAAAGTAAAACAGAACGCTCCTATGGGAGCGTTCTTTTTTTACTTTCATATTGCTTTAAGCAGCCAGCTGCCTAAAATACCAACTAATTAACACAATTTAGTGGCCATTATAGAGAGGTTTAACTGTATGCGTTCATTGTAGGGACTTCCTCTTTAAGTTATCTGTGAGCATAAATGGAGATGAATATTTTTAAGTTACATTTGTACATGAATGGACTCAGATGTTTGCGAGTTATATGTAAGCATGAATAGATTCAGATGTTTGCAAGCGAACCCCCTACACCCTATCGTATCAATACATAGTTCAAAACCCTATCACAGAGGTCCAGATAAGATGCGGTAATTTAAACATTTTCAAGAATAACTCCTTTATTTCTCCCACCAAACCCTAAACAGTGACCACTCTTTAGAATAGTCTCTTCAAGATGATTCTAAAGAGTGGTCACAATATAGGGTTTGATAGAGAAATGACAATTTTAGTATTTGGGTAGGCATCGTTATCTGTTCCTCTGTTTCATTTTCCTAATTTGCCTATGAAGTCTGTGTAATTCTTAAAAATGTTCTAAATTGCCTAGAGGAGTAACCACCTCTAGAACTTGAAATCCTGTCAATAAGAGTTACTTCCCTTGAAAAGACTCTTTTGTCCTTCTTGTTTCAGATTCTTTAGGATTGGTTTGTACATAAACTGGTGTATTGAAATTCAGCCATAAAAAATTATACATAACTTTGTATGAATGTTTTCACATACATTTAACATGCCTGTTGAAATTTCAAAAGCTTTGCCTAATGTTAGGGACATTTCCTTTCCAATATTTAAACACTTAGAAAAACATGACACAATTCTTTACTGTACATGCTATTATAACTCTAAGCATGCAATGGGCAGAATTGTGATTGTCTTTGCAGTTTGGATCCAGATATGGTAATGTTGTAATTTAAAAAAATGTCTGATACAGAACATTGTCTTGGAAGGAAATGGGCAAAAATATATTTAAAACATAATCTTAACAAATTGAAGTAGATATAAAAAAAATGGCAGCAATTAGTTTCTTACAGAGTAAAGGGCAAGAAGCACATGGTCATGTTTCGTAACGTCGCTCTTTCAAATTCTAATCACACCTTTTATGTTGTTTTGTTCAGAAGGTCTGAAAGACACTGTAACCCTTCCAATGTTGAATTTTCGAAGTGGAATGGTCCGTAAGTGTTTAAGAGCAGAGTTCATTTAGTATGAAATACATAAATTTGCTACAGGATTTTGAGTGACAAACAGTGTAGACCTACATCAGAGGGCTCCTCTAATTCATTCTCTCCTACTGACACCTTATTGTGCCTATGTAAAAGTCACTTCTTGAAACCATTGTGATAAATAGAGCATTTGCTCCATAGGAGCAAATGCTCTATTTATCACAATGGTTTCAATACTACACAATTCTAAAATTTTCCTTTTCTCTAGTAATTTAAGTGCTCCTTTTCGGTAGATTTATTCAAAGAGGTTGGGTCTAAAAATAACCTAGGACAGAATGAGCTAAGAGGAGTTTGTAAATGCCAGTACACTTTTTTCTCACATTCAAAGGCATTTCATAAATATGTTATGTACAGTTTTGATTGGAAAATTAAACAGAGGAAATTCTATTTAAACAAACCTATTGCAAAGTCCATACCTTGGTTAGAAGTACTTTATCAATTTACAATGAAAATGAAAAGTCCTTTAATCAGGTACTGGGCTCTTTGTTACTGAAGATCTTAAGATTTAAACTGTGGAAGGTGGGAAATAAGTAAACAGTGTAGAGCCAGATCAGAGGACTCCTGAAGAAGCTCTCTCATTAGTGTCAGAACTGTTTGTCACTAAAAATCATCTTGAAAATGATACTTTTACATACTGAACACTTTGTCCATAACCCATTCCCTCATATTGATGCCTTTTGATGCCTCTGAAAAAGTCGCTTTTTGAAACCATTGTAATAAATAGAGCATTCGCTCCATAGGAGAAAATACTCTATTAATCACAATGATTTTCAAAACTACACACAAAAATGTTCCTTTTCTGTAGTAAATGCTCCTTTTTGGTGAATATTAATTAGCTAATTTTTTATAATGGCATAATTGTACACAGGATTTTTGTTATTCGTAAAAACTGTAGAGTGAGATCTATTACAATTCATAAGCAAACAGAGCAGACCCAGATCAGACAGCTCCTATAAGAGCCATCTGATTTGGGTCTACGCTGTTTGTAAGGGTTTAAAAAGGTGTTAATATGAAAGAAAGGGTTCATAAGTTATAATTTTTTGCATAGATATTCATTGATGTAAATGGTTCATAAGGCCGCAACTTTTAGACCTAAGTCGGCTATGTGAGCTCGGTGCCCCGAAGTTATAATACTTTTTGCTTGAGTCTGAGATCATTCTCAAGCATCTGATAAGCCAGACATTTAGCTTGCACAAAATCTTACCAATTGCAATCAGATACTTGAAAATGTACTCAGACTCAAGACTCAGAAGTTTTATAACCTCAAACCAATGTTTAACCCTTTCCTCCATAAATATTCCTTTCTACGCCTTTGCAAACAGAGTAGACCCAGATCAGATGGCTCCTATAGGAGCCATCTGATCAGGGTCTGCTCTGTTTGCATATGAATAAATATAAATATGATTCTACAGTTTCTGCCAAGCTAAAACGTCCTGTGTCAATGTGCTAGTATAATAAATAAATCTTATTAATATTCATGACATTATTATTTCTTACATTAATATTCATGGAGGAAAGGGTAAAGAAAATAATATCCAAGAACACTGTACATTAAGCCATTTAAGCATTATATGGTGATAAGCTTATTGTGTGTGAAAATGCTTGTGGCTTTATGTGGTGGTCTTATTTGAATTTATTACAATAGTGCAAGGCTTATTTGAGTGACACTAAGAGATTCATGAAGGTACTATGATGATTCAAACAAGGAAGACTTAGCTTAGGACTGAAAATGTGGTATTTTAACCCATTCCCGCATATTGATGCCTCTGTAAAAGTTACTTTTTGAAACCATTGTGATAAATAGAGCATTTGCTCCATTGGAGCAAATGCTCTATTTATCACAATGATTTCAAAACTACAGTATACAATTCTAAAAGTTTCCTTTTCTTTCAGTAAATGCCTCTTTTCAGTAGATTTATTTAAAGAGGTTAGGTCTATCAAACAATTTTCCTTTTTTCAAGTAAATGCCTCTTTTCAGCATTTATTCAAAGAGATTACCTGTATATTTAAAAATAGTCTGAGGGAATGGGTTACAAAACAACATGCACCGAGAGCAGTAGATAGAAACAGTACCAATCTATCTAAATCAATTATTTCTCAGCCAAAGCCTATCTTGTTAGTACTCATTAGAATTGCCAACAATGTAGGGTTTGGTAGAAAAGTATCAAACAATTTTTTTCTTCATCCAGATGTCCTAAATACATACATGTGTATCTAATCAAAAGCTCTGAAAGCATACTTGACTGTGACAAGGGAAACACAGTGTCGATCCTAATCAAATGCCACAGTTTCAATATAGAGGTGGATTTGAGTCTTCATTGTTTACATGGTCCTTTGGTGATATGGACCATTTACTTGCTTAATGTGAAAGGGTGCTTTATTTGTTTATATTCAGTTGCAATGCCTGTCTCACAGAGGTGGCACATCATTTACTTTCTTCATGTGATGGGGTGCTATTATTTGTTTATACTTGCACAGAGGTGACACATCATTTATTGCTTCATGTGATAGGGTGCTTTTGTTTGTTTATATACAGCTGCAGTACCTGTCTCACAGAGGTGACACATTATTAACTTCCTTCATGTGATGGGGTGCTTACTGCTATTATTTGTTTATATACAGCTGCTGTGGTGATGCATCATTTACTTACTTCATGTGATGGGGTGCTTTTGTTTGTTTATATACAGCTGCAGTGGTGATGCATCATTTACTTACTTCATGTGATGAGGTGCTTTTATTTGTTTATATACAGCTGCAGTACCTGTCTCACAGAGGTGACACATATGACATATCATTTATTGCTTCATGTGATGGGGTGCTTTTGTTTGTTTATATACAGTTGCAGTACCTGTCTCGCAGAGGTGACACATCATGTCTCTCTCCCTACTAAACTGACCAGGTGGGCACATTTCAAGTTCTCCATCATCTCTAGAGCAAGTCATCCCAGCTGGACATACTGTGCATTCCTGTGATCCCTGATTACTGAAACTCCCCTGAGAACATTTAGTGCATATGCCATCACCTTCCAAACTGTACCAGTTAGTAGGACAATCAGTAAAGTTAAGTCGAAGGCCAGTTTGGTTTGAAATGTAAATAATTTCATAGAAACTCGAGCAGTTTTTACCTGCTGGGCAGACTAGACAAGATTCAGCACCTGCATAGCTATAGTAACCAAAAGGACAAACACGACAGTATAGATCAGACTCTGGACTATATGTTCCTGGTTCACAGATTTCTAAAATGGTACTATTTTCAGTCATTTGCACACAGGATTTACCTACTGGACAAGAAACACAAAATTCAGCACTTATGTTACTATAGAAACCATCAGCACATTGCTCACAGTGAGCAAGGCCAGTGGAGCTGAATGTTCCTGGGGGGCAAAGGTCAAAGTCTTCCTCTATAAGAGCGGGATTACTACAGTCTCTGCCAGCAGGGCAAGGCTCACACATTTCCCATCCTTGGTCACTATAGAAACCAACTTGACAAAAAGTACACCCAGTCTCTCCCTCCCTACTAAAGGTACCGGCCGGACAATCAGGTAAGTCCTCACTATACCCTGTACAATTTTTACCAGCTGGACAAATAGCACAAACCCCAGAGCCAGTGTCACTGTAGTAACCATAGATACATGTAAGGCACATGCTCTCCCCCTGGCGACTGTATGTCCCGGCTTCACATTCTACTAGTACACTATCTTTACAACTAAATCCAGCTGGACATATACTACAAAACCCAGCCCCAGTCCCACTGTAATAGCCATTAGGGCAGTTTATACAATGAGCCTCTCCTTCTGTGCTATACGTTCCCTCTGGACAGTCTGTGAGATTATTACTGCTACAGTCTTTCCCTGATGGACAGATAGTGCAGTTTTCTGTTCCTACCGAGCTATAGAAACCATATGGACAATTATAACACCTTCCATCCCCTTGCCGACTGTAAGTTCCTGCTGGACAATCGGGTAAATCTCCTAAACTAAAAGCCTGATCACTACAGTCCTTGCCTGCAGGACAGACAGTACAAACACCTACCCCACCGTTGCTATAGAAACCATCATCACACTGAGAACAAACAAGTTCTCCTTCCCTGCTATAAAACCCAGCCCCACAAGTTGAAAGCATAATTACAACAGACCCAAAGATCTCTATTATCTGGCAACTTTTGCCTATAGGACAAATCAAGCATTTCTCTGACCCTGGAGCACTGTAATAACCATGAGAACAAGGTTGACAAGATGAGAAACCAGTCTGACTGTAATAGCCCGCATCACAGTCCAGGAGACTGGTTCCAGTTAATGCTTGATCTGAGCAGTTTTTTCCTGCAGGACAAACTTGGCAGTTACTGGAACCAGCCTGACTGTAGTAGCCAAGATCACAAGGAAAGCATGTAATGTCACCTTGCCGACTAAAATACCCAGCTGGACAGTCAGAGGGAGTCAAACCATGAACTGCTGAGCTACAGTTGGTCCCTGCAGCACAAACTGTGCAGGACTGGGCCCCTGCTTCACTGTATGATCCTGAACAAGTAGCAATTACAGAAAATGCAATGTAAATGTTTTTCATCTTCGAATTATATCACACTGCGACTTGTTTTTGTATTATTCTAAAAATTAAGTATAGAAAATAATAAGTGACATCTTTTGATAATTACATTGTGAACTTGTGTGAACATAATTTAACAATTTTGAAAAATTTCATAATTTTCATGACATGTCATCCGTTTAAGTTAAGTTCCAATAGGTGCAATATATGAACTACAGTATTCTCCCTAATAAACATCCCCACTCTAACAAATGCTCCCTTACTTCTGGGGAGTAGACTAACAATCAAACACTTAACCCATTCCCTCATAGACTATTTTAAGATCCAACCTCTTTGAATGAATGTACTGAAAAGGCGCATTTACTAGAGAAAAGGACAAGTTTAGAGTTGTGTAGTTCTGAAACCATTGTGATAAATAAAGCATTTGGTCCACAGGAGCAAATGCTTTATTTATCACAATGGTTTCAAAAAGTGACTTTTACAGAGGCGTCAAAAGGCGTATTTATGGAGGAAAGGGTTAATAACTCATAAAGAAATAGGCCTTTCAAAGTACATGTGATAGCTTAATGTAGACAGAAAACCATGCAGAAAGCTCTCCTAGGAACTATCTGCACTGCTTTCATACTGCAATAAAACAACCATCTATGTACAAAATGCATAAAGCTCCTTTTAAAAAAATGTAGCATGTCTGGGGAGTGTGTATTAGTGATTATACGGTTTATCTGATTTTTTACAGCAATTGATGATATTACATTTGATTTAATCGACTATCACAAAGGTCCAGATAAGATGCGTAAATTCAAACATTTTCAAGGATAACTTCTTTATTTCTCCACTAAAACCTATGTTGTGACTACTCATTAGAATCGTCTCAAAGAGACGATTCTAAAGAGTGGTCATAAAATAGGGTTTTATTTTTGTGTTTTAGTATGCACCGTTATCTGTAGCCCTGTACCATATCATATACATGTACATGACAAGTGTTATAGATATGTTGGTAAGCTCAAACATGTGCATCCATTTCTATCTGGTCTTATTAAAAAGAAATATATACATTTGTTTGTGTAAAGAGTGCACAGTCACATATATACATTTTCAAACCCCTTTTTACTTTGACACAGACCACATCGCATAATATAAATACGGTTGAACTCAATACATCAAACTTCAAGAGACCATACAAATTACAGAGATAACAGATGTTTGAGTCATCCGATTTCTAATCTGAACATTTTCTAAAGATCACAGCTTAATGCAGGTCTAAAGTAATGCTGAAAGCTCCTATAGGAGCTTTCAACATTACTCTTGACCTGCATTAAGCTGTCACATATGTTTCTAAATATGTGTAGTGATATATATTACATGAGTTCATATGTATTACATGAGTTTATATGAGAAATCAACATATAATATACACATAATAATTCCTATCCTGAAAGAAATACAGGTAGCTGCTGAAATAAAAAAAAAGCCTCAAATAAGATAAAACATTAATAAAATACAACAAAACAACCATTACCACAAAGTCAAATTGTCAAAAATATTGCATTACCTGAAATATAACAAACACATAATTTTAAAAAGATACTCAATTAGCCGGCCACCAAATTTGAATGAAATTCATCAATAAATACAGAAAAGACAAATTGTATGGAATTGTTACATTTAGCTATATGCGGAAAATAAATTAAAAATAAAATGGATTCATGGTCGTCATCATATTTTTTACATATTCAAGGACAACCTTGGTGGAAGGGTCACACCGCTGGACTGTGCCTGGACACATGCAAAATATTTTGCTGAAACAATTATTAGCATGTGATTTACAACGTGCAGCTTTTATCTACAATATACAAAGCCTTTGCTTAGTAAGCAATATACAAACAACAATCTGATAAAAATAGAAACCAACTGACTTCATCTATTTATCCCTTTACTCAATGAATATTCATGTAAGAAATAATTACATTATTAATATGGATTAGATGAACTTTTATGACTGAACAAGGACACAGGAAATTTAGCTGTGGCAGAAACTGTAGAATCATACCTGCATATTTAATAACAAACAGAGCAGACCCTGATCAGATGGCTCATACAGGAACCATCTGATCTGGGTCTACCCTGTTTGCAAAGGCATAGAAAAGATGTATTAACCCATTCCTTCATAGGCTATTTTTAGATCAAACCACTTTGAATAAATCTACCGAAAAGGAGCATTAACTAGAGAAAAGGAAATTTTTAGAATTTTTTAATTTGAAACCATTGTGATAAATAGAGCATTTGCTCCTATAGGAGCAAAATTAATGCTCTATTTATCACAATGGTTTCAATAGGTGATTTTTACAGAGGCGTAGAAAGGCGTATTTATGGAGGAAAGGGTTAATGGAGTAAAGGGGTAACCCTTTACCTGTTACTGATGCTTTTGATGCCTTGCAATCAGGGTAGACCTATTATACCAGATGGTTCCTGTAGAAGCCATCTGATTAGCTAGGTCTGCTGACTCTGTTCTGTTTTTTTATGGAATAATATAGATCGGATTCTACAGTTTCTGCCTAAACAAAATTATTGTGTTCATATGCTGTTGTAAAAATTCATCTAATTAATATTCATGAAGACATTAATTTTTACATGAATATTCATCAGGAAAACAGTTAAATTTGTTGCTGAATGATTAAAATATATCACAGTTTTTAATTGGTTAATACACTATGTCAGTTTTGTTTTTAATCCCTTACAATGCTGGAAACAAGTCAGTAATGTCCTTTGAAAACAGTGTAGACCCAGATGAGAGGGCTCCTAGAGGAGCCCTCTCATCAGGGTCTGCACTGTTTGTCATGTTACACTTTTCTTTAGAAAAATCCTTATTAAAGTAGTCACCATAAAATTAACCAATTTGAAATTTGGAACAGTCCATTTGAAAATTCAGCATTGTAAGGGTTAATCTCCAATTTTCCCTGAAAAAAAGTAAATGTAATGGATTTTATAAAGCAGTTAATATTTATAATCTAAGAATCACCAATTAACAGCATACAATGTATATCAATGTGAAATACGAGCATTTATGTGTTACTGTCTTGAAAGTCATTTGAGATATATTGTTTCTCTGCTTTTGATAATTTTAGCCAATTCCCTCATAGGCTATTTTTAGAACAAACCTCTTTGAATAAATCTACCAAAAAGGAGCATTTACTAGCAAAAACGGAAATTTCAGAATTGTGTAGTTTTTAAACTATTGTGATGAAATACAGCATTTGCTCCTACGTATACGTAGCAAAATGCTCTATTTACCACAATTATTTAGAAAAGTGACTTTTGCAGAGACGTCAAAAGGCATCAATATGAGGGAATGGGTTAAATGAAATAAAACAATGAAGAAGCAAATTGTATTGACCCATATTAAAACATTCATTCAGGAGCAAATAGATCTGGTTCTTCACAATTTGCCCAGGGATATTCACTCACTGTGATTACTTCTTACAAGTACTCAAATGGTTTCAAGATAACCTTAATTTCCACAATATCTAAAGTCGTTTCTGTTGCTTCACCCCTTACTCCATGAATATTCATGTAAGAAGTAATGACATCATGAATATTCATAAGATAAACTTTTCTAATGAATACAGGAATTTTTCTTCTAGCAGAAACTGTAGAATTAGATATTAGAAGTATTTTATAAGCAAACACAGCAGACCCTGACCAGACATCTCCTAAAGGAGCCATTTTATCTGGGTCTACTCTGTTTGTAAAAGGCATTAAGAATAAGGGGTTAAGCGTGGCTGCACATTTTCAGCTTCATGTAAAGCAAATCCTGTCAATACAAATGTTATTACAACAAAAATATGATTAAACAATTTTTCATTGTACTCAAGTTAAATATCACAAAGTTTCATTACACATGAGAGGAAATAATGTGTATTCATTAAAAATGGGTCAACAGAAATAAAGAGAACAAGAGATGTTTGTAAAACATGTATACCCCCCAGACCCCCTGACCTTTGATCTAGTGACCTCAACTATAGAGGTCATCTAGCGGTCATGACTAATCACCACAGCAACTTTGAAGATCCTAAGCCAAACCACTGATCATTTATTGATCTGAAAACATTTCACATATTAAGGTCATGGTGACCTTGACCTTTGACCTAGTGACCTCAACAACTATAGGGGTCATCTAGTGGTCACGACCAACTACCACAGCAAGTTTGAAGATCCCGAACCAAACCATTGAGCAGTTATTAATTGGAAACCATTTCATCAGTTAAGGTCATAATGACCTTGACCTTTGACCTAGTGACCTCAAAATCAATAGGGGTCATCTAGTTGTCATGACCAACCACCACAGCAAGTTTGAAGATCCTAAGCCAAACCCTTGAGCAGTTATTGATCGCAAACCATTTCACCAGTTAAGGTCATGGTGACCTTGACCTTTGACCTAGTGACCTCAAAAATAATAGGGGTTATCTATTGGTCATGACCAACCACCACAGCAAGTTTGAAGATCCTAAGCCAAACCCTTGAGCAGTTATTGATCGCAAACCATTTCACCAGTTAAGGTCATGGTGACCTTGACCTTTGACCTAGTGACCTAAAAACCAATAGGTCTCATCTAGTTGTCATGACCAACCACCTAAGCAAATTTGAAGATCCTAAGCCAAACCCTTGAGCAGTTATTGATCAGAAACCATTTTACAAGTTAAGGTCATGGTGACCTTGACCTTTGACCTAGTGACCTCAAATACAATAGGGGTCATCCAGTTGGCATGACCAACTACCGCAGCAAGTTTGAAGATTCTAAGCCAAACCCTTGAGCAGTTATTGATCGGAAACCATTTGACCAGTTAAGAGCATGGTGACCTTGACCTTTGACCTAGTGACCTAAAAAACATTAGGGGTCATCTAGTGGTCATTACCAACCACCACAGCAAATTTGAAGATCCTAGGCCAAACCCTTGAGCAGTTATTGATCGCAAACCATTTCACCCTTTAAGGTCACGGTGACCTTGACCTTTGACCTAGTGACCTAAAAATCAATAGGACTCATCTAGTTGTCATGACCAACCACCTAAGCAAATTTGAAGATCCTAAGCCAAACCCTTGAGCAGTTATTGATCAGAAACCATTTTACCAGTTAAGGTCATAGTGACCTTGACCTTTGACGTAGTGACCTCAAAATCAATAGGGGTCATCTAGTGGTCATGACCAACTACCACAGCAAGTTTGAAGATTCTAAGCTAAACCCTTGAGCAGTTATTGATCGGAAACCATTTAACCATTTAAGGTCATGGTGACCTTGACCTTTGACCTAGTGACCTCAAAATCAATAGGGGTCATCTAGTGGTCATGACCAACCACCACAGCAAGTTTGAAGATCCCAAGCCAGACCCTTGAGCAGTTATTGATCGGAAACTATTTCACTATTTTAGGTCATGGTGACCTTGACCTTTGACCTAGTGACCTCAAAAACAATAGGGGTCATCTACTTGTCATGACCAACCACCACAGCAAGTTTGAAGATTCTAGGCCAAGTCGTTTATTAGTTATCGTTCGGAAACCATCGATCTACCGACCGACCGACCGACCGACCGACCGACCGACAGACCGACCGACCGACCGACCGACATGTGCAAAGCAATATACCCCCATTTTTTCAAAAGGGGGGTATAATAATATGTAGTCATTCAATTAAGTGGAAAATGGATTTGGACTGCAGAAGAGGAGGATCATTTGAAAGAAGTATATATCTATATTTACTATATTTATTCCTATGAGCAGGAGAGAGTAAAGAAATGTTTTGCATTTTTTCCATGATGTGTGTGTGTGTGTGTGGGGGGGGGGGGGATTGTAAAAAGTACTGATTCAATAAGTTTGCAGGAAGTAAAGGAAACATTTTGCTTTAACCCTTTCCCTCATATAAATGCTTTTTCATGTCTTTGCAAGCAGAGCAGAGCCAGATCAGATGGCTCCTACAGGAGCAGTCCGACCTGGGTCTGCTTTGATTGGTCATGAAATTATAATGACTCATGTGCAGTTTCTACCATACTAAAAACTCCTGTGTACATGTGCCATTGCAAAAAATTCAGTTGATAAATATGCGTGATGTCATCATTTATTACATGAATATTCAACAGGGAAAGGGTTAAGTAAGAGGGACTAGAGAAGTCATTTGCCTTTATTTCAATGATGAGAAGGGAAATAAACTGCAATGATATGTTTGAGAGGGAGGCAGTGAGGAGAAAACAAATCTGCATTAACCCATTGTCTCATATTGACGCCTTATGACACCTCAGTAAAAGTCACTTTTTCAAACCATTGTGATAAATAGAGCATTTGCTCCATAGGAGCAAATGCTCTATTTATCACAATGGTTTCAAAACTACACAGTAAAAAAAAATATTCTTTTTTTTCTAGTAAATGCTCTTTTTTAGTAGATTTATTCAAAGAGGTTGGATCTAAAAAAGGGTAATGGATTAATTCCAATGCATGCAAAGTGCCTGTGTGTCAGGAGGAGTGGGGGAGGGATTATGGGAAATATTTTGTTGATTTCATTGTTTCTCATTGTATGATTGCTTAGAACTTACATAAGTCTTGTTTAAAAATCTCATTCAGTTAGTTACTTGCACATACAAAAATTGTTCTTAACCTTTTCATTCATACATGCGCTTTTTTTCCACACTTTTGCAAACAGAGTACTCAGTAGGCCTAGGTCAGATGGTTCCTGTATATATATCATCTTGAGATATTGTATATATATTGGAACATATCATCTTGGGATAATGTATGAATTTGAACATATTATTTTGAGGTATTGTATAAACTGAAACATACTATCTTCAGGAACATTTCTTGAGAAAATGTATGAATTAGAACATTCGTCTTGAGATACAAATGTATTTATGAATTGGAAATTATATCTTGAGGTATCATTTGAATTGTAACATATCATCTTGAGATATTTATGAATTGGAACATATTATCTTGAGATATTTATGAATTGGAACATATTATCTTGAGCTATTGTTTGAATTGGTACATATTATCCTAAAGGGGCTGTCTGATCTTGGTCTATTCTGTAAGGTGCAGAAAGGTGAAATTACCAAGTGAAGTGTTCAATGGAAAACAAATTCTCTTTCATGGTATAAAGTACAGTAAATCGTCTCTATAACGGCCACTAAATTACATCAAGTATTTTGTGTTAAAGGCAGGTAGCTGCTTAAAGCAAGGTGAAAGTAAAACAGAACGCTCCTATAGGAGCGTTCTGTTTTACTTTCATCTTGCTTTAAGCTGCCACCTGCCCTAGATAACAACTAATTTAACACAATTTAGTGGTCGTTATAGAGAGGTTTTACTGTATTTCTCTTTCGCCTTTTTTTAACCCCTTACTCCATGAATATTTTGGCAAGAAATACTGACTGTATGGATATTAATGAGCTGAAATTTTATAATGTCATCATGAACAAGGGAATTTGTACCATGGCAAAAACTGTAAAAACATATTTATGTAGTTTTATAAGCATTTAGAACAGACTCTGATCAGACATCTGATATGGGTCTATTCTGTTTACAAAGGCGTAAAAAGGTGTATCTACGGAGTAAAGGGTTAGAAAGGGTACACAATTGTCTAGATATCACACTTCAGTTATGTTTCTATCTTAGTCATCTTGTTTTTGGGGACTAAAGAAAGTTACTTTTTGGGTACCTTAATTACATAATTAGAGGTATAGCGGCTAAGTGCCAAGTAATTATCTCTCTTATTTTGTACCCATTGCAAAGTTACAAAATAATTAAAACTCTTTGCAAGCAAGCGGTGTATTCAACATAAATTTGGAAGGAGTTTGGATTCCAAGTAACTTGGTTTCTATCAAAGGATCCCAACATTTTCATGCTCTGATTTTTTTTGGATTGTTTTATGTAAATGAAACAAAACAAATCACCATAGAAAAAAACAAACAACAAAACTTTGATGAAATTACTTAGCCTGCAAAGAGTTAGCTAGAAAAATCACTTGGCTTCATTTCAAATCAAGCCAAATACATCGATCTTTGTCCTAGTAAATCTCTTACTTTGAATATTTCTGATCCTTTGTGTTAATTAAAATATTTTGCCAAGTCTGTATTATGTTTATTCAATCACTGCCAATTAAAAGTGCTGTCTGTATCTTATTGAATACGTGACAAAATACCTACATACATATTACCCTTTTGAATACCAGAAACATTAAGCTGGCACTTGCAACCAGTGTAGACCCAGATCAGAGGGCTCCTAAAGGAACCCTTTGATCTTGGTCTGCACTGTTTGTCATGTAAAATATTCTGGTAAAATAACCGGTATTCATTTCATACTGAACAGGGTTATTATACAGACCATTCTACTTCAAATAAATCAAGCCTTCACAGGGTTAACCCTTACAATGCTGAATTTTCAAATGGATTATTCCAAAATTCAAACAGGTCAAGCTTATGGTGAGTATTTAGGGGTTTATCTAAAGATAAGTGTAACATGACAAACAGTGTAGACCCTGATGAGAGGGCTCCTCTAGGAGCCCTCTCATCTGGGTCTACACTGTTTGTAAAGGACATTAGTGACTTGTGTCCCGTATACTGTAAGGGTTAATCTTCAGCATGCTGTAAGCTAAATGTTTTCAGCAATTTGTTTGGTTATATGCTTGAATCTTTATTTTGTCTCTATTTCTTTGCTTAAAAACAACCACCGTCTCAGTCAAGTTTGGATTTTCATGAGATTCCAAGTAAACAGTTCATCTGGTTCTATACACGGAAACAGTTGATCACGTAAGTGCTCATAGAGTCCTAACACTTAATTATGACAAAGATTTATCTTCCTGGGGGTTTGTTTGTCCTGTCGTGACAATAAAGTCCTTCTTTTAAAATTTGTGGTCTGCTAAACTTTTATATTATTTTGCTTCATGTTCATGAAATTTTTGAGTGATAAATTATGAAAATTACAGACATCCAAAATAATCCTGAATTTAATGCTTAGGATCTTGATCATTTTTTGTTTCCAAATGTCTCAGGTTATTTTTTTTTTGAGAGGACGTGTAAAGAGTTTTTGGACAATTACTCTGGATACAAGCCAAATCCATAATGACTGTTAACTGATAAACAGATACACCAAGGTGAAATAATTCTGTCACGATTGCTATATCAAAGGAAATGACTAAAAATAGAAAAACCTTTTCAAATAGTCAATCATTAAAAAAATCTACGAACAATTCATGAACATGATTCAAAAGACATTTGAAAAGAAAATATGGTAATTGCCAATATTAAACATTAGAAGTTTATCAGGCAATTTGCAAACAGAACGGACCACAAGTAACCCTTTCAAATTCCATTAGCGAACAAAACAGGAGCTGTCTGATCTGAGTCTACTCTGTTTGCAAATGCATGAAAAGGCATCTATATGAGGGAAAGGGTTAACCCTTTCCTCCATGAATAAACTACCGGTATGAGAAAAGGACTTTTCTTGATCTTGAAAACAGACTTGCAGACCTAGACCTATTGCCCGGTCAGAGATGCAGAAGCTGATCTGTATTTAGTCATTTACGCTGTATCTGATTAGAGTCTTTTATCAGTATTTACGTTCTATCTGATCAGAGTCTATTATCTCTGATCAAGGGGTGCACTGTATGAAACTTAACTCTTTCCCTGTTTAATATTCATATCTGAGATTTATACATATACATGTAATCATAGTTTTTACAATAATCCTTTAAAAAATTTATTTCAGCGAGTTGAATTATACATGCATGAAAGGGATTGCAGTTATAAAGGAGGCAGTGCCCATAGGATCCTGGCAGTGTGTATAGGAGGCAGTGCGTATAGGAGGCAGTGCCCATAGGAGGCAGTGTGTATAGGAGACAGTGCCCATAGGAGGCAGCGCATACAGGAGGCAGTGCCAATGGAAGGCAGCATGTATAGGAGGCAGTGTATATAGGAGGCAGTGCCCATAGGAGGCAGTGTGTATAGGAGATAGTGCCCATAGGAGGCAGGGTGTATAGGAGATAGTGCCCATAGGAGGCAGTGCCAATGGAAGGCAGCATGTATAGGAGGCAGTGTATATAGGAGGCAGTGCCCATAGGAGGCAGTGTGTATAGGAGATAGTGCCCATAGGAGGCAGTGCATACAGGAGGCAGTGCCAATGGAAGGCAGTATGTATAGGAGGCAGTGTATATAGGAGGCAGTGCTCATAGGAGGCAGTGTAAAAGCCTGGTAAGTCAAATGAAGATTCATGGGTTTTTCAGCTGTGATATTTGTCTAGGGGGCGAGGGGGTGAACAACCATGGAGTACTAATCTTTTTTTGTCAAAAGTTTGGTTATCCCTTTACCTGATAGAGTTGAATTTTAACACCTTTACAAACTGAGTAGATCCAGATCAGATGGCTCCTGTAGTAGCCATCTGATATTGGTCTGCATTGTTTGCTTATGAAATAATATAGATATGATTTGGCAATTTCTGTCATGATCAAACATTTCTTTTTCATAATGTCGAGGACTTGGTGCAAAACTATTCTAACTCCTTCACTTTGTGAAGGAGTTAGAATAGTTTTGCACCAAGCCCTTGATATGCAGTTATAAATATTCATCTACAATGTAATTAATATTCATTTCTTATATAAATATTAATCAGATAAAGGGTTATCAAACTAAACTTTTATTTCATAGGATTTGTCTGCAGTATAGGTAATTTTGGTAAAAGAATTTATTGGGTCAAATTTCACATACCTGAAGCACAATTCGTGCAGGAAATGGAAGACGCAGGACTGTATGTTCCTGTACCACATTGCACTGGTGCAGAGGTTTTGTCGGAGCACTGATGTCCTGCCGTACATGCGGAACATGACGATTGGCCTGTGCCAGTCTGGTAATCCCCGTCTGCGCAAGCTGTGCAGGAAATGGAAGAAGCAGCGCTGTATGTTCCTGTGCCACATGGCACTGGTGCAGAGGTTTTGTCGGAACACTGATGTCCTGCCGTACATGCGGAACATGACGATTGGCCTGTGTTCTCCTGGTAATCCCCGTCTGCGCAAGCTGTGCAGGAAATGGAGGAACCAGCACTGTATGTTCCTACACCACATGCCGCTGGTGCAATGGTTTTGTCTGAACACTGATGTCCTGTCGTACATGCAGAACATGACGATTGACCTGTGTTCTCCTGGTACTCACCATCTGTGCACTCTGTTGGCGCAGACATGCCATTACTGGGACATTTGTGTCCTGTAAAATGTAATATACAAAGTTTTATCAGAGGTCCTGATAAGATGCGTTAATTAAAACATTTTCAGGAATAACTTCTTTATTTCTCCACTAAACCCTATGTTGTGACTACTCTTTAGAATTGTCTCAAAGAGACGATTCTAAAGAGTGGTCAAGACAGAGTGTTTAGTGGAGAAAAGACGATTTTAGTATTTGTACGAACATTTATCTGTTTTATTCATGTTTCCATATCATGAATTAGTTACTAGCATGCAAAGATTACCTGATTGAGCTACATTCTGACATCTTTGCAAACAGAGTAGACCCAGATCAGATGGCTTCTGTAGGAACAGTCTAATCAGGGTCTGCTCTGTTTGCTTATGACCTAATATACATGTTTGTATGTGGCACATTCTGCCATGTGCTATTATAACAAATAACCCTTTCCTCCATAGGCTATTTTTAGATCCAACCACTTTGAATAAATCTACCGAAAAGGAGCATTAACTATAGAAAAGGAAAAATTTTAGAATTTGTAGTTTGAAACCATTGTGCTCCTATAGGAGCAAATGCTCTATTTATCACAATGGTTTCAACGGGTGACTTTTACAGAGGTGTAGAAATGCGTATTTATGGAGGAAAGGCTTAATCCAATTAATGTTCATGATGTCATTTCCTACACATTCATGGAGTTAAGGGGTAATATCCCTGTACCTTTGACTCTTATATTCTACCTCATAGGCTATTTTTAGACCCAACCTCTGAATAAATCTACCGAAAAGGAGCATTTACTAGAGAAAAGGACAATTTCAGAATTGTGTAGGTTCATGAAACCATTGTGATGAATAGAGCATTTGCTCCTCTGGAGCAAATGCTCTATTTATCACAATGGTTTCAGAAAGTGATTTTTACAGAGGCATCAAAAGGTGTCAATATGAGGGAAAGGGTTAAGCAAACAAATATTTTTAATACACTGCTACTCAAAATCACCTCGCCGAAAATATCTACATAATAAGTAGTATAGCAACAAGAAAGGATTTGGCAGAGAACAGATTTGGGTATTGGATATTTGGGTAAATCTTGTCTCTTGTCTTCAGCTGTGAAAAAAACTCAGATTTTTTTTTGTTCCACAAGGACATTGCAATTTCTAAGATGGCCACCAGTCAACTCGGAAGCGTTCAATTTAGGAAAAAAAGGTCATGTTCTCATGTCATCTAAAGGACAACACCAATATTGGGGGGAAATGGACATTCAAAGGACACAAACTCTTGATTCTACAGTTAAACTTCTCTATAATGACCACTAAATCACATCAAGTATTTAGTGTTAAAGACAGGTGGTTGCTTAAAGCAAGGTGAAAGTAAAACAGAACGCTCCTATAAGAGCGTTCTGTTTTACTTTCACCTTGCTTTAAGCAGCCACCTGCCCTAAATACCAATTAATTGACACAATTAAGTGGCCGTTATAGAGAGGTTTTACTCTATAAGGCAATATCATTGGTTATCAAACTTCCCCCAATGTACTGTGCCTGTGCAATTACTGACCAAGTTTGGTAATGATTGGTCAAAGGGTTCTTTTGCTATTGACAACACCAATTGGGTGAAATTCAGACAGTAGGAGGGCCACAGTTCCTGTCTTTTATGCAATACTACTAGTTATGAATATGTGTCAAGGCTTAATCCATTCCCTCATATTGACGCCTTTTTGGCACCTCTGTAAAAGTCACTTTTTGAAACCATTGTGCAAATGCTCCATTCATCACAATGATTTCTAAACTACATAATTCTATAAGTTTCCTTTTCTCTAGTAAATGCTCCTTTTCGGTAGATTTATTCAGAGAGGTTAGGTATAAAAATAGCCTATGAGGTAATAGGTTAATGTATGTGCAACTACTTACCAAGTTTGATAATAATTGGTCAAAGGCTAAATGCAAAGGCATTAAAAGGCATATCTATGGAAAAATGGATTTCAAAAAAATTAAAACAGTGTGGAACAGGTTGGATCCTGATGAGAAGATAATTACTAAAGCTGCAGATAAGATGTGTATTAACATTTAACCCATTACCTCATAGGCTATTTTTAGACCGAACCTCTTTGAATAAATCTACCGAAAAGGAGCATTTATTAGAGAAAAGGACAATTTCAGAATTGTGTAGGTTTGAAACCATTGTGATGAATAGAGCATTCAAATTTTGCTCCTCCGGAGCAAATGCTCTATATATCACAATGGTTCCAGAAATTGATTTTTACAGAGGCATCAAAAGGTGTCAATATGAGGGAAAGGGTTAAGCAAACAATATTTTTAATACACTGCCAAACCCTATCTTGCTGCTACTCAAAATCACCTCGCCGAAAAAATCTACTTAATAAGTAGCAACAAGGAAGGATTTGGCAGAGAGCAGATTTGTGTTTTGGATATTTGAGTAAATCTTGTCTGTTGTCTTCAGCTCTGACACCAGCTATATAACCCATTCTCTTATACTGACGTCTTTCGACGCCTCTGTAAAAAGTAAGTTTTTGAAATCATTGTGATAAATAGAGCATTTGCTCCACAGGAGCAAATACTCTATTTATCACAATGGTTTCAAAACTATAAAATTATCCTTTTTTCCAGTAGATGCTCATTTTCTATAAATTTATGCAAAGAGATTGGGTCTGAAAATAGCCTATGAGTGAATGGGAATACTTAGTAACACAGAGTCCCCTTTTAACACCATTGCAAACCGAGTAGACCCCAATCAGACAACTTCTGTGGGAAATTAATTTAATTAATATTGATGATATCATTATTTCTTACATGAATATTCATGAAGTAAAGGGATAAGCTATCAGTTTGGATCCTGATGAGAAGTCGAGTTGCGCAGTACCTCAACTAGATCCAACCTATTTACACGGATTATCACCGATTCAAGCCTGGTGGGCATGCAGAACTTACCTTTAGGGCATGTGACACAGGCAGATCCATTGGTACTGTATGTTCCTGAAGTACATTGTTCACAAGCTGTTTGACCAGAATTCGGCTTTTCTCCAGTGGCACAAGTCTGCGGAATTAAAAAGTACGGTTAATCCTTTCCCTGTTCAATATTCATGAAAGAAATAATGGAATCATGAATATTTATTAGCTAAATTTTTATAATCTACACTATTCAACGGATATGTTTGCTTTGACAAAATCCAGAGCAAATCCTGATCAGATAGCTCCTAAAGAAGCCGTCTGATCTGGGTTGCTCGGTTGCAAATGCGTGAAAAGTTGTTTACATGAAGGAAACGGTTAAACTTCATTAACTCTTCGCTTGCTAATCACGTCAATATACCTACCTGTAAATAGTGAAGACCCAGATGAGACAGCTCCTGCAGGAGCTGTCTCATCTGGGTCTGCACTATTTACAAGTTGATTGTGCAACCAGTGCACTCCACAGCAGTGATTGCACAGCGAAATATGTGTACACAGTGAAGATATATGTAATTATACAATAGGGCATGAATCAAGAAGGAGAAATGCATTTTAAAATTCAGCAAGCGAAGGGTTAACTCAAATTGTTAGTAAAGAAATATTGTTTTCATTCATTTAAATTAATAATATTAATAATGTGATTATTACTTACATGAATATTCAACAGGGAAAGGATTAATCAGTGTCCACATATAGTTAGTGTAACAATTAGTTAATATAACAGACACTGATTGGACAAGCCTTCCAACCCCAAGACTGATCTGGGTCTGCACTACAGAACAGTCTCACCACGGGGAAAACCCAAAACAGGTTGCCATCCATGTTTTACCCCTTTCCCTCTCATAGAAGTGCTTTTTCATGCTTTTTCACTCCTTTGTCTGGGTCTACTCTGTTTGCTTATGCAATTTTACAGATCTGATTTTACAGTTTCCACCATGATTAAAAAATCCATTTTCCATGTTCCATTTTATTTTTTCCACCCATGAATATTAATAAGGTGTTAAATATTGAATAAACATTAATCAGCGTCTCATCTGATTCCAAACTGTTTGTAAAGGTCATCACAAAATCACCAGTAGAGTGCTAAAGGTTAAATACTAACATTGTCATTTTTCTCTTCAAGACGATTCTAAAGAGTGGTCACGACATAGGATTTGGTGGAGAAATAAATGAGCTATTTGTGATTTTTGTTTAATGTTATCTTATCAAGGCCTCTGATTGACAGACACCAATGTTTATTAATTTAGTTGCCATAGAGAGGCTCAACATCTATGGGCCTTTTTCTCAATGAGGGAGGTTCAATGTTACACTCAGTCTCACCTGAGGGGCTGACGATACATCAGAACAATAATACCCGGCCGGACAGGAGTTACAGGCCATATCTCCGGACACGGAATATGTGGTGCCCGTACATGCAGTTTGTGTGTTTGGCTGGGTGCAGCTGTACCCAGCTGGACAGGAAACACAGGCACTTGATCCCGCTGCACTTATCTCATTGCTTGCACAGCTGGTACAGTCAGACGATGAGCTGGAGCCGGTGTTCGCATTGTATGTGCCTGCACTACATTCTGTCTTTGCTCCGCCCGTACAGCTGGAAAAAAATGAAAAAATATTTAACTGTTTACTCCATAATTTTGCTTTTCTACACCTTTGCAAACAGAGTTAGTTTTTCTACACCTTTGCAACCAGAGATAGCTTTTTTACACCTTTGCAAACAGAGTTAGCTTTTCTACACCTTTCCTGTAGGAGCCATGTGACCAGAGTCTTCTATGTGTGATTATGAAATAATAAAGATATGACTCTACAAGTTCTGCCATGGCCAGAAATTCATGTGTCCATGTGCCATTACCGGAATAACAATTAATCTAATTAATATTCATGATGTTAATATTTCTCACATGAATAGGTACAAGGAAAGGTGTATTTATGGTGTAAAGGGTTAACTTATCTACACTTAACCATTTAAATGCTGAATATTCAAAGCTAAATTGTCCATCATTGTTTAACCCTTTCCCTGTTCTATCTTTATTCCAAATTTCAATACCTACTGAAGATTCATGCACAAACTACCAAATTAAACATGAAATATGGAAGGTGGAGTATTGTAGCCATTTTAGAAACTAGAGAAACAGATCTATCAAATTCCATAAGCAAACACAGCTCCTATAGGAGCTGTCTGATCAGGGTCTACTAGATCTGTTTCCAAATGCGTGAAAACACGTTTATATGAAAGAAAGGGTTAAATGCTGAATTTTCAAAATGGAATATTCCATCATAGTTTAACAACTGAGACTATTCGGTATGACAGGGTATCCTTTATAGGACGATTTAGAATGACAAACAGTGCAGATTCAGATCAGAGGATCCAGCTCTAGGACCCCTCTGATCTGGGTTTACACTGTTTGCGAATGCCTGAACATTTATTTCTCACATTTAAAGGGATGAATAACTAATTTGCACTCAATCTAATATTTCCAAACTCTTCTTCTAATTGTATTGAAAAATAATGTAATAAATGACTTTTATAGCATTATATCGCAATACACTCAAATGAAGCATACTTGACGCCTATGCTATTTGATAAGCAAGAATTACCCTTAACCTGTAAAATAATTTTCGTCCATCATCACTTCAGTGTTAGTAGTACATGTACATAAAATCTAAATGGTTAACTGTTTCATCTTCAAAAACACATTCAGCATATGACCCCATTTCAATCCTGATGCACCAGTAAGTGTATATGTTCTACATGTATCTGTATCTACACTGTTTTCAATTGTGACCACCCATCTGCTCACTGAGGGCTAAACTTTGAACGCTGAATTTTAAAAATGGAATTGTCCATCTTTGTCTAATGATACAGGCCATTCATTATTGAAGGATATAATTTGGGAGAGGAATTTGAGTGACAAATAGTGTAGACCTTGATCAGAGGGCTCTTCTTCGAGCTATATGGACAGGGTCTACATACAGTAAAACCTGTCTAAATCAGAATTCTAGTAAAGAAGAATTTTAGATACTTTTAGGCTGGTGGCTGCTTAATGCGGGGTGAAAGTCATGCAGAAAGCTCCTCTAGGAGCTTTCTGCATGACTTTCACCCTGCATTAAACTGCCACCTGTCTCCAAGACCGATATCTATACTGAATTGAACATCTGGTTTAGAGTGGTTTTACTGTACTCTATTTGCAAATGTTAGTGCCCCTGTTTCAGCCATTCAAAGGGTTAAGTAGGGGATACTATGTCATTCCTATGTAATTATTGTAATCGATTGACACACATCTTCAGGTAACTTTATCTCCTATTGCTTTGTATAGGAGCTCGTGATGACCTTTGCAAATGCAAACAGTTTCGATTAAGAGAAGATGTCAAATAAACTCAGTGTCCCGTCAAAATCAAAACTATCCCTTATTACTGTATCATCTCTAATAAATGCCATGCAGTGTAACATTTTGGAAAAGGAGCTTCTAGCATTTTGTACACAGGTGGTTGCTTAATGCAGAATTAAAGCAATGCAGAAAGCTCTATAGGGAGCTTTCTGCATTGCTTTCAGTCTGCATTATACCATCATCTGTGTTTTGAAAACTTAAATGGTTATTTATAATAAAGAATTTAAGTTTTCTTATTCATTGTTATTATACCCCCAGAAGAAAGGGGACAGTTATTAGAGAGAGGGCTTTATTAGAGAGAAAACGGTACCCGAGGTATTTGAGCATTTAGTGCAGACCCAGATCAAATGACTGTTTGTTACTATGTCAGTCTAATACATAGTTATCAAAATGGTAACAAACTGACTAATAATCGGCTTTATAAATAGGTGGAGAGGGGAGATTGGGCATCTGAATATTTCATTTATTACCAGAGTACTTAAAGAGGAGGTCCCTACAATGATCGCATATTTTCAATAATATCATAAAACTTGGTATTTGTTATGCTCTATCAATATTATGGAGGTTCCCAATTTGAACTTATATCGAAAAATGCCCATGTGATACAAATAAACGGATTTCATCAATAACTGATAATTTTTGTTCTACAACACAATATTATCGACCTTTTCCGTAAATTCTTCCACGTTTTGCCGATGATCTTCCGATCTCTCCATTGTTTATGTAATAGCTTTCTCGGAAGTGGTCGGAGAATCGCGAATAGGGCGAACAGTTACGAAACTAAAACTCAACCCGAATAAAACTGAAACATCGGGGAGTAAAACCGGGATCAGCGATATCAAACACATGGATGTTTTGTCATTATAAACGGTAATTGGATGGGGCTTTTTGTGATATGCTACTTTTCACATATAAACAAATGAGTTTTGTATATTTTAAGTGTTTATGAAACGCGTCAAATGTAGGGACATCCCCTTTAACATTCCGATCACAGTTTTGCAAAGAATTAGAAAAAAAGTATACATGTATTTCAAATAATGACACTATGAATACTTATTAGCTGAACTTTTATAATGGCATATCGAGGGCTTGGTGAAAAACTATTGTAACTCCTTCACTTTGTGAAGGAGTTACAATAATTTTGCACCAAGCCCTCGATATGCACACACATTGTTTTGGTATTGGTAGATTCTGTAGAGTCATATACATAATAATTTCATCAGCAAACACAGCAGACCCTGATCAAACGGCTTCTATAGCAGCCGTCTGATCTGGGTCTACTCTGTTTGCAAAGGCCTGGATGGACTTTTATATGAGGGAAAGGGTTAATGACAATTTATGCATTTGTTGAATTTGTATTAAAGTGTTTAGAAAATGATACTGCGATTAAGTGTATTTGCTCGAGACAAGAGTGCAGACTGTCGGGCCTAATATCCAATTGCAAGACTCCACACAATAAGATCTAACCCTCTGAGCACTAAGTTTCGCCCACTGAGAGAATAGAGCTCCAAAAATCAGATGTTTCAAACACTGGTACCAAGTCAATACTTCTACCTGTAAGGCCCCTGACATTAATTTAACTTGCTAAATTGTACTACTTGAAATCTCCTGATGGCCACTCTAAAAATCTTGAGGATGACTTGACTAGATTTGAAGACAACTTAACCCTTTCCCTCATATAAACGTGTTTTCATGCATTTGTAAGCAGAGTAGACCCAGATCAGATGGCTCCTCTAGGAGCCCTCTGATCTGGGTCTGCTCTGTTTGCTAATGGAATTTGAAAAGATCTGTTTCTTTACTTTCTAAAATGTATGCAATGGTTTACCTTCCATATTTCTTTAAAACTACAGTGCTCCCTCTCTACAACGACACCCTTTGGGATACGAAGATAGTATAGGTTGTTCAGAGGGAGTTGTTATAGGGAGGGAAAATCAAACATAATTAGCTTGTTTACAGATCCCCAGATAAGATGTATTTTGAGAACTAAAAACGTTATGCCTCAATCAAACCCTATGTTGTGACCACTCTTTAGAATCGTCACAAAGTGACGATTCTAAAGAGTGGTCACAACATAGGATTTGATGGAGGCATAAAGAAAATACGATGGAAAGAAGTTTTTCTGGAGCCTTGTTGTTTCGGAAACAGTGACACGCATTGTTGTAAGGAGGGAATCGTTATTGAGAGGGCCGTTGTAGGGAGGGAGCCCTGTATTTTGTTAATGAATATTCAGTAGGTATTAAAATTTGGACTAAATATAGAACAGGAAAGGGGTTATCAAGTTACGCCATAAATACACCATTGTTATCTTTTGCAAACAGAGTAGATCAAGACCAAAATACTAACAAATACCTGTCACCTACTCTGACAGCTAACCGTTCCCTGTTCAAAATTCATGTAAGAAATAATGATATCATGGATATTTATAAGCTGAATTTTTAAACGGTAAACTTTTCAAGGAATTGTTTTGCTCTGACAAAAACTGTACAATCAGTTCTAACTACATGTATCATGTCAAAAGCAAACAGAGCAGACCCTGATCAGACAGCTCCTATAGGAACTATAAAATTCTATAAAAAAATCTTTTCTCTAGTTAATAGTCCTTTTCGGTAGATTCATTCAAAGAGGTTGGATCTAAAAATAGCCTATTGGGGAATGGGTGAACTATGAATATCAATTATGAAATGGTGAATGTATAGATATTCGTTAGTTGAATTTTTTAACAATTGCATGTGGACAAGGAAATTTTTCTCTAAAGCAGACACCATGTAATAAGATGTACAGAATTCTAGAAGC
The DNA here is from genome assembly GCA_963576725.1 of Azorinus chamasolen. Lineage (NCBI taxonomy): Eukaryota > Metazoa > Mollusca > Bivalvia > Cardiida > Solecurtidae > Azorinus > Azorinus chamasolen. Next base: position 53,375,886 of record OY755239.1, on the reverse strand, counting down.
AAATAGAGCAGACCCTGATCAGACAACTCCTTAAGGAGTTAAATTATCTGATCTTGGTCTACTCTGGTTGCAAAGGCATAATGATGTATTTGTGCCTAATGCATGATAAAGGTCCTATTAGGCACAAACAATCTGTCATGACAAGGAGGACTGGTGTAAATGCTTATGCTAAACATGTAATGTGTTCATTTGCATACTAATGGAATATTTACCATTTACCCTTTGAATGCAGATAACTAGTATACTAGCATTTGCAAACAGTGTAGACCCAGATCAGAGGGCTCCTAGAGGAGCCCTCTGATCAGGGTCTACACTGTTTGTCATAAAAAAATCCTCCCACAAACAATACCCTTTAATACTCAATGGACCGCTCAGCTGTCTGCTGTTATTAAGTTTGAATATTCAGGATTAAATGGCTTAAAGCCAAGAGCTCTAAACTTAATACTTATCCCACTACCCGACTCCCATTTGCAAACAGCTTGGACCCAGATAAGATGTCAAGTTATTTGGCATCTCAAGCTGTTTGACACTCAGTCAATAGTTCCTCAAAAGCTTAACCCATTCCCATAACCCGTAGGCTATTTTTAGATCCAATCTCTTTGAATAAATCTACCGAAAAGGAGCATTTACTAGAGAAAAGGAAAATTTAAGGATTGTGTAGTTTTGAAACCATTAAGATAAATAGAGCATTTGCTCCTAATTAAGGAGCAAATGCTCTATTTATCACAATGGTTTCACAAAGTGACTTTTACAGAAGCGTCATGTAGGAATGGGTTAATCGAATTGGACATAGTTAAACCTGAATTTAATAAAATCTGAGCAGACAGTATTTTTTTAACTGTGGGGTATGGGTTAAATTTAAAATAACTGTTCCTATTTTATCAACATTATAATCGTGAATAATAACCACCACCTGAGCATGTCAATGCCAAGTGTCGTGATATATCCAACATTTACACAAAGAATTTGCAGTCTTTATTGTCCTGGAGTTGTTCAATTATCCTTATTATCCCGCAGGTAAATATCAAACGACTGTCGCTATACAGAACTATCTTTATCTAATTGACTAATTCACATAATTGCTTGTCGAAAAGTTCAGAATATGAGCTGGACAAGGTTTCACAACAGGAGAAAAGCGGTCATAAATATAGCCATATACCCACTATTGTATGAGTATAATGCTAATCCTATTTGTATGTGGTAAGTGAAAAATTGAAATGAGTACATTGTACTTTCCAATCTTACCCTTGATTCATGTAGAAATGTTGACGTCATTAATATCATATTTTATAATGGTTTATATGAGCACAAGATTTTTTTTTTGGCCATGGCAGAAGCTGCTGAATCAGATCTATTAATTCCATAGGCAAACAGAGCAGACCCTTATCAGATGGCTTCTATAGGAGCCATCTGATCTGGGTCTACTTTGTTTGCAAGTGTCTATGGAGTAAAGGGTCATATGGAGTAAAGGGTTAATTTTTTGCACCCTTGAGTAGAATCTGTAATATACTTATGCAAACAGTTTGGAGCCTGATGATCCACTGAGTACCTTGATGTTTCATCAGGATCCAAACTGTTTGACACTCTGACTACAGTTCTGAAGAACAATAGAAGAGAAATTAGCTTTTAGAACTGCAGCAGATCACATATATTGTAGACAATAATTACTTAGCATGTAGCAACTTAACCCTTTCCCTCATATTGACACCTTTTGACGCCTCCGTAAAAGTCACATTTTGAAACCATTGTAATAGACAGAGCATTTGCTCCATGTATTTATCACAATGGTTTCAGTACACAATTCTAAAATTTTCCTTTTCTCTAGTTAAAATACTCCTTTTCTGTAGATTAAATCAAAGCGGTTGAATCTAAAAATAGCCTATGAGGTAATGGGTTAATATAAGAACTCTCTTACCACTTTCCCTGTTCTACGTTTACATGTATTTCAAATTTCAATACCTATTGAATATTCATGGTCAAAATAGTTATAAAAAGAATATGGAAGGTGGAACATTGGAGACATTTTAGAAAGTACAGAAAAAGATCTTTTAAATTCCATTAGCAAACAGAGCAGACCCTGATCAGATGGCTCCTATAGGAGCCATCTGATCTGGGTCTACTCTGTTTGCAAATGCGTGAAAATGAGTTTATATGAGGGAAAGGGTTAAATGAACTACTATGTTTGACTGTTATATGACAAATACTTCCTTAGCTACCACACAGTGAAAATCTTTTGGTCCTTAACCCATTACTCCATGAATATTCATGCAGAAAATAATGACATCATGAATATTTATTAGATCAGTGTTGTAATAATGGTACATGGAATATTTGGCAATGGCAGAATCTGTAGAATCATATCTATATCATAATATATCATAAGCAAAAAGAGTAAACCCTGAACAGACTGATCTGGGTCTATTCTGTTTGCAAGGGCTTAGAAGGCATATTTATGGAGTTGCATGTTCAGTAATTAATATGTCTTGCAAAATATTTTGCAAATGCTACAATTCTTATAGTTAAATTTCTTCTATTTCTCTTAACCCTTTCCCTCAAATTAACGCCTATTCATGCCAATGCAAACAGAGTGGACCCAGGGTCTGCTCTGTTTGGTTTTAAAATCATTATAGAACTGATTCTACAAGTTCTACCAATACCAAAATGTCATGGGTACATTATAATTATAACATTTTAAGAATTCAGCTAATAATCATTCAATTATTTTGAACATGAATATTCAACAGTGAAAGGGATAAGCTAACAGAGCTGCCTGATCTGGGTCTACCCTGTTTGTAAATATGTTATGTTATCTATGAGATAAAGGGTTAGACCAACTTTTGAACCTTTTCTATGTTTATTTCAAATTTCAATACCTACTGAATACTTTTGGCCAAAATACTTGTAAAGAAATATGGAAGGTGTAGCATTGTAACCATTTTAGAAAGTAGAGATATATATCAATCAAATTTAATTGGCAAACAGAGCAGACCCTGATCAGACGGCTCCTCTAGGAGCTGTCTAATCTGGGTCTGCTCTGTTTGCAAATGCGTGGAAATGTGTTTATATGAAGGAAAGGGGTGAAAAATAAATAAGCAATACAAGTGCTAGAAATATGAGATTTGCAATTTACGGCTCTTAGAAATTAATGGATTTTACATAGTCTGTAAAAGAGTTTAGCCATTCATTGTTGGACTTAAAAGGTAAATATCTCTAGACAGCTTTAACCCTTTACTCCATGATTAAATGTGAAAGAAATTATGACACCATGAATATAAATTAGATTAATTTTTATAACGGCATATTTCACAGGACATTTTGGCTCAGACAGAGACTGTAGAATTTGATCTATAATATTCCTTTAGCAAACAGAGCAGACCCTGATCAGATGGCTCTGTTTGCAAAGGTGTAGAAAGGCGAATTTATGACGTAAACGTGTAACATTATCAAAATGCTGCCAAATCACTGGTGAGATTAATTGGATGTTCAAATACCTTGAGTAATTTGAATCTTCCACATTCTGCAAATCATCATGCTGATAGTTTCATCAAATTTGGTAGACATATAAAAAATGGAACTGAGGGGAGTTTCAGCTTTTTTTCAATTTTTTTTATGTACATGTATATTATGATGATGTACTAGTCTCTGATAAATTATTTGTTCTGTTCATCTGTTCCTATTACGATTTAAATGGCAGTTTATTACTTCAGAAAATGACACTGCATATTTCTTATGCAAATCAATATTGTTCTGTTTGTCATATAGTAAGCTAATCAAACACAAGATAACGTCCATGTAAATTCTCTCGTTATCTCAGACAACGAACCTCTCGGAACACTCAAACACAACCTAGTGATTATCATTATGTCACATCCTTAGCCCTTACAACACTGAATTTTCCAAAATTCAAACAGGTCAAGTTTATGGTAAATATTTTGGGATTTTTTAAGGAAAAAACGTATAATATGACAAACAATGCAGACCCTGAGGTGAGGGCTCCTCTAGGAGCCCTCTCATCTGGGTCTGCAATGATTGCAAAGGACATTAGTGACTCGTGTCCCACATATTAAGGGTTAATCACTTTTTCCCAGCAAGCCACTATATACAATACAATACAATACAATACAATACAATACAATACAATACAATACAATACAATACAATACATACAATACAATACAATACAATACAATACAATACAATACAATACAATACAATACAATACAATACAATACAATACAATACAAATAACTTTATTGCAAATAAAACATTATTACAATGTTTATAGCAAAAACATATCATACATTCATGAGAATGAGATCAGACATGGAAAAATAATAACAATACTATTTCCTGAAAGGTCTTAAGATGATAGGCAAATAGCAGGTTGCACTAAGTATTAGGTGGTTTAACCCTTTCCCTGTTCTGTATTTAGTACACATTTCAATACCTACTGAATATTTATTAACAAAATAGTTTTAAAGAAATTTGGAAGGTAAACCATTGTATACATTTTAGAAAGTAAAGAAACAGATCTTTTCAAATTCCATTAGCCCCTAGAGGAGCCGTCTGATCAGGGTCTACTCTGTTTGCTAACAGAATTTGATAGATCTGTTGCTTTGCTTTCTAAAATGTCTACAATGTTCCACCTTGCATATTTCTTTATAACTATTTTGTTAATGAATATTCATTAGGTATTGAAATTTGAAATAAACATAGAACAGGGAAAGGGTTTAACCTGTTCAATACTCATGTAAGAAATAACGACAACATGAATATTTGTAATGTAAATTTTTAAAGGAAAGTTTTTGCTTTGGCAATGACTGTAGAATCAGATCTATATCATGTCATAAGCAAACAAAGCAGACCCAGATCAGACGGCTCTGATCTGGGTCTACTCTGTTTCTAAATGCGCGAAAACATGTTTATATGAGGGAAAGTGATAATTTCCTTCACGTCAACCATGAAATTGACAGGTAAATTGTCTACTTAAAATTTTGATGAGGAATTGTTTGGTTAATATGATCAGACAAAAAGAATATGGTTTCTTGCACATCTTCAACTTATTAGACCCATTTGTTTATGCATTTTGTTGACTTTCAAAGTATGAGAAAAACTGGACAAATACACACAATATAATTATACTTGTAGCTATGACTTTTTATGAAGGAAAGAGTTAATCTATTGAATTTAGAAATACATCAAATTGACCCACATTCATATAAAATTCTATTTACATGTAGAACATTCAGATGAGTTCAAAGCAATAAATAACAGACTTACAATCAATATTGGAATATGCATGATAACCTGGTGACAAGGCTTCATTTGACAACAAAATGCTTTTGTAGTTCTATTACAAAGATTTTTATGTCAAAAGCAACACCATTTCTAAAGTTCTATTTTCTAAATGAAAAATTTAATATATCTTTTTAACCTCCATAAATACGCCTTTCTACGCCTCTGTAACAGTCACTTCTTGAAACCATTGTGATAAATAGAACATTTGCTCCATAGGAGCAAATGCTCTATTTAATTATCACAATGGTTTCTATACTACACAATTATAACATTTTCTTTTTGTCTAGTAAATGCTCCTTTTCGGTAGATTCATTCAAAGAGGTTGGGTCTAAAATAGCCTATGGAGGAAAGGGTTAAGTATTTGTTTCTCTCCCATTCACTAGAGTCCATACTAAATATTCATTCATTCATTCCAGTCCAATTTTCTCTTAGCTTGATTAAAGGTATGTTTCCGATTTCAGGACATCAATTATCAATACGAACCTAGTCCGCATTTTATTTCTACTATATATCAACCTTTATCATTCAACACAGAGATATAAATTTCAGTGCCGGTTACGAGTCACTGATTTCCTTAGCAACCAGTGTAGATCCAGATGAGAGGGCTCCTAGAGGAGCCCTCTCATCTGGGTCTGCACTGTTTGTCATGTTACAGTTTTCTTTAAAAACTATGAATATTAAAGGATAGCTTGACCTGTTTGAATTTTGGAATAGTCCATTTAATGATTCAGTGGTGATAGGTTTGATATGAGGTTTTTATTTTAATTATTATCTGGTCTACTCTGTTTGCCAAGGCGGGAAAGGATATGAGGGAAGGGTTAAAAATCAAAGCAGACAAAACCTAGATGACAAAAATTCAGCACCCTAAAGGTTTATTATTGATAATAAAAAATATTGATAAAAACGGCATCGGACACTACTGTGGAGTCTGCTAATGAATAGCTGCGTTCATCGGAGAATTGATGATAAAAATTCAATAGGCATGCTTGTTTGCCACATTAACCCTTTAAATGATGATTTTTTTCATAAGCAAACAGAGCAGACCATGATCAGACAGCTCCTACTGGAGCCATCTGAGCTGTATCTACTCTGTTTGCAAAGGTGTGAATATGAGTTTCTATCAGAGGAAGGGTTTAACCCTTTACTCCATGAATATTCATGTTAGAAATAATGACATCATGAATAATGATTAGATTAATTTTTGATATGGCACATGAACACAGGATATTTCGGCAATGGCAGGAACTATATAATCTTATCTATATTATTTCGTAAGCAAACAGAGCAGACCCTGATCAGACGGCTCCTATAGGAGCCGTCTGATCTGGGTCTACTCTGTTTGCAAATGCGTGAAAATGCGTTTATATGAGGGAAAGGGTTTATTCCATCACATGAATAGTTCATGCGAAACGATAAGCACAATTTAAGGTGGAATCTACAAACTATTCTGTGAAGTTGTCATGGAACAGGTATCGGTTTTTTCCACTAAGGAAAACATTATACATGCCCCCCCCCCCCACCAACCCCTGGACATGCCTTTTAATACCTTTTCAACAGAGTAGGCCCAGATCAAATGGCTCCTGTAGGAGCAGTCTGATCAGGTTCTGCTCTGTTTGCGTATGGAATAATATATAGTTCTGATTCCACAGTTTTTTTCATGGCCAACAATTCCTGTGCTCATATTTCATCTAATTAAAACTCATAAATATTTCTTTCATGAATATTCATGGAGTAAAGGCTTAACCCTTTCCTCCATGAATATTCAGAAATAATGATGTCATGAATATTAACAAGATTAATTTCTTATAATAATACATGATTACAGGAATTTTTGGCCTTGGCAGAAAATGCAGAATCATATCTACAGGTATATTATATCATAAGCAAACAGAGCAGACCCTGATCAGATGGCTCCTACAGAGTACAAGGTTAACCCTTTCCTCCATAAATACACCTTACTACGCCTCTGTAAAAATCACTTGCTGAAACCATTGTGATAAATACAGCATTTGCTCCTATAGGAGCAATGCTCTATTTATCACAATGGTTTCAAACTATAACATTCTAAAATTTTCCTTTCCTCTAGTTAATGCTCCTTTTCGGTAGTTTTATTCAAAGTGGTTGGATCTAAAATAGTCTATGAGGGAATGGGTTAAGGTACTTTAGAATGAGGTCAAATCAATGAGCGCCTATACGACCTTATCTAGTGACCATTATTTATACTCATATTAAGCCAAGCCTGTCAATAATTTACCATCATACAGATTATCTGTTCCACCCAGCTCAATACATCTAGATTCTAACTCGGGTAATCTGAGTCAGACACAATAACAAATAGAACAGGGTATCCTGCATTATATTTCTAAAAGAGACATATTTTTAAAACCTTTTCATGTAAGAAATAATGACATCCTTTTGACACAAAACCCTAGACTGTAACCATTCTTTAGAAATGTCTCTTCGAGAGGATTCTATAGAGTGGTCACAGTATAGGGTTTGGTGGAGAAATACAGGAAATATTCTTGAAATGTTTAACCTTTTCCCCGTTCTATATTTTGTCCAAATTTCAATGCCTATTGAATATTCATAGACAAAATAGTTATAATGAAATATGGAGGGTGGAACATTGTAGCTATTTTAGAAACTAAAGAAACAGGTCTATCAAATTCCATTAGCAAACAGGACAAACCCTGACCAGACGGCTCCTACAGGAGCCATCTGATCTGGGTCTTCTCTGTATGCAAATGAGTGAATAGGCATTTATATGAAGAAAAGGGTTAAATCTACGCATCTTATCTGGACTTCTGAATACTGTTTGTTCATTTCTCTTCACAAACATTTAAATATGAGCATGTACTCATAAAAGAAACGTAAGAAAATATGACTGTGATTTGAGAATTAACCCTTTCCCTGTTCAATATTCATCTAAGAAATAATGACATAATAAATATTCATTAGCTAAACTCTAATAATAAACTTTTCAAGGATTTTTGTTTGCTTTGACAATTAGATCGATACCATTGTCAAAAGCAAACAGAGCAGACCCTGATCAGACGGCTCCTGTAGGAGCCGTCTGATCTGGGTCTACTCTGTTTGCAAATGTGTGAAAAGGCAGATGACAAATAGCACACCCATATGAATATAAAGCAGTAGGAAATCAGAGAGACAGCATTTAATGATCAAAGGAAAACTGTACCAATATACCTGATTAAATCAATGTGACACTATTCAATATTAATGTTCAACCCTTTCAACTCTAGGTTATGTAAGTCTGCATAAAAAACGTTGTCTGCTTAAGTTAACTCTTTTGAAAACAAACAGATCTGTGTCAAATAGTTTGGATATTGATCAGACCATGCTTAGCCCCTTCATCTGGATCAAAACCATCGGCGGAGGTTAACACAAATTTCATGGCCAGAATCGGTCAAATTACCCCCCCCATCCCATCAAAAGTTTTCTTTTATACATGTAGATCTATAACCTGACCATTTAAATAACTCTAACTTATAAATATTCATGTAAAAATAATGACTGCCAAGATTAGTTAGATGAATTTTATAAAAGGTACATGAACACAGAAAGTTTTGGCCATTTCAGCAACTAGAGAATCTGATCTGTCTCATTGTATAAGCAAACAGAGCAGACCCAGATCAGATGGCTCCTACAGGAGCCATCTGATCTGGGTCTACTCTGTTTGCAAAGGCATGGAAAGGCATCTCTATGAGTGAGTGAGTGAGTGAGTTGGGTTTTATGGTACTGCGACACTGAATAGGTCATAATAGCGCCGATGAATGATGAGATGATCTGATAATGAGGGATGATTTCAGGAAGATAATTTCAGCTAATCTCATTCTCTATGAGATAACAGGTTAACCGTAGTCTGCTGCACAAGATGTTGTCTGAAGGAAATATTGTCCTATGTATGCATGTAATTGTCATCTGCAAAAATATACTGTCAGCTGAAATTCTGAAAAATACATTTTCCGATATTTCTTTTAAAAATCCAAAATGTAGTCAGTTTCAAGCATTTGGATGCTAAATCATGTGATGTCTCATCTGGTTTGGAATTGTTAGCAATTTGTCCCAAGTGTACAAAAAAGTTAAATCTTTTGGCACCAAATGATTTGCATCTGCAAACACTGTCATCGGCTTTAAGTTTCAATATGTACTGTCCTTCAATTTCTTCTCTAAAAGAAACTCAAAAGAGTTAAAAGAACTTCAAAAGTTTTCAAAGCTGTTCATTAACCCATTTGTTCCCACGATCCCAATATATGGGACGAAGGCAAACAGTGTAGACTCTGATCAGACGCTGCATAATGCGGCGTCTGATCAGATTCTACACTGTTTGCTGATAGGAATTTCAATATAAAACAAAACGAAATTGAAAATTTAGGCCATGCACCCCTTAGATAAAAAATGGACTAATCCGATGTATAAACATAGAAGAACCCACTGGAAGCAAATGAGTTAATACAGTAAAATCTCTCATGACCAGAATTACAAACAAGTATTAATATTAGTCAATGTAACAGGTGGCAGCTTAATGCAGGGTGAAAGTCATGCAGAAAGCTCCTCTAGGAGCCTTCTGCATTACTTTCACCCTGCATTAAACAGTCAACTGCCTAAAAGTATCTTAATTATCCACTCTGGTTTAGAGGTGTTTGCTTGTACTTAACTTTTTTGCTGCCAAATTTTGTTTTATGCAAACTTTGTCGTCTGCTGCAATTTTCATTGTTTATTTTTCTCCATTTATTTTCTCAAAAACAGTAACAGTAACAAACAGTTTGGATCCTGATGAGACGCCGAGTTACTCGACGTCTCATCAGGATCCAAACTGTTTGCATAGGTAATCACAGATGTGACAGTGGCAGCGAAAGAGTTATGTATAGAATAAAAAGAATATTCATTGGATATTCATATTCTACGAGACATTCCATTATGGGACAGAACAGACCCCAAGAGACAAATCAAATATACCATATAATAATGATATATGACTTTAATGTTCTTCCTTGATCAATACTTATAACTTATTCATATGCTAAATGAAACATGAAAGTTCAAACAAAATTAACACATTCATGGAACTCCAGAGAAGGTGCATAAATTAAAACAATTTCAAGAATAACTCCTTTATTTCTCTATCAAACTCTATACTGTGACCACTCTTTAGAATCGTCTCTTCAAGATGATTCTAAAGAGTGGTCACAGTATAGGATCTGTTTGAGAAATAATGGTTTTAGTATTTCGGTATGCACCCTTATCTGTGGCTCAGCACATGTACACTAAAGGTGAATTTGTGATGTCCTTTGACAATTTAACTAAGCATCTCATTAGGATCCAAACTACATGTATTTGAAATACAAATATTTTATTATTTTTTTAAATAAACCAATAACTTTTGAAAATAAAATAGACATAGTTTGTGCTAACAAAGCTTTGCATGGCACAAAACTGTTGTAACATGTACACCCTATAAAATGAATAATAACTTTTGAAAATAAAATGGACATACTTTGTGCTAACAAGAATTTGCACAGCACAAAACTGTTGTAACACCCCTTAAGGCCTTTAACTCTTTGTCATTAGCTACAAATCTCACAGCAAGGTTTTCTTCAAATTGTCTTAAATGTTTTGCTGCCCAATGTTTTGTCTGCTACAATTATCATTTGTTTAATTTCCTCCCCAGCTCTTCTTTCAAAAAATGTTTCCACAGTAACACACAGTTGAGGTCTTACAAGACACTGAGTTACTAGAGGAGCTTTCTGCTAACATTTTGCCCTGCATTAAGCTACCACCTGTCAGTAAACCTTATACATGTACATGTATTTCAATGACTTTATTAACCCTTTCCCTGTTCTATGTTTATTTCAAATTTCAGTACCTACTGATTATTCATGGACAAAATAGTGAAAATGAAATATGGGAGATAGAACATTGTAGCCATTTTAGAAACTAAAGACACAGGCCTATCAAATTTCATTAGCAAACAGAGTAGACCCTGATCAGACGGCTCCTCTAGGAGCCATCTGATCTGGGTCTACTCTGTTTGAAAATGTGTGAAAACACGTTTATATGAGGGAAAGGGTTAAAGAAGACTTTTTATAAACAAGACTTTATTAAATCCTTTAATCTGGTTTTACATTTTTTTGCCATTCAACCTCAATGTACTGTTGAAATGCACTAAAACTTCCGGGTATTAACAGACCAGGGGACATCATGAATATTGGATGTGTACATTGTATTGATACAAACAAGGGTGATTTTCAGGTGATTTTTTTTCCACCACCAATTTGAATGATAAGTAAATATCATCCCCCCATGATCCAGATTGTTGTCTGCTAATTCATGACGCCTCCATTTTGTTTCTCATAAAACAATCAAAAAGTCAAACAGTTTAGATCCAAATGAGATGCCGAGTTAATCTGTCTAATCTGGATCCAAACTGTTTATAAAAGTTTTCACTTTTTCACCACTCCATGGGTTGAATCTAAAGTGCATTGAAACCCTACTTCCCTTAAGTATTCAGATAGACAAACTTAGGCAAATAGTGCAGACCCAGATCAAATGGCTCCTAAAGGAGCCATTTGATCAGGGTCTACACTATTTGCTACTATGTCGATCTACATTAAAGTTTTAAAAATGGCACCTAATAGATTAATTAGTGGATTGGAGAGACTGGGTGTCCGAATACTTCGAGTAATTAAAGTAAATAAAAGGCTTCTAGTTCTACTTCATTTCTCTCAAAGCAAACATTTCATTATTGAACTCTTAATACAGTGTTTAAACCCTTTACTTCATATAAATGCGTTTTCATGCATTTGCAAACAGAGTAGACCCAGATCAGATGGCTCCTATTGGAACCGTCTAATCAGGGTCTGCTCTGTTTGCTTAAGCATTTTTTATAGATCTGATTGTACAGTTTCCATCCTGATGAAAAAAGTCCCTTTTCCGTGTTCCGTTTTATTGATTCTGTTAGTGACTATTACTGAGGTGATAAAATCTTGAATAAATGTCAAACAGGGAAAGGGTTAAGTAAATTGACAGAAATCTTGAAATAAGCGAAAGCCTGAAAATTACAATTGTGAGGAGCGAAATTCAGCTGATAAATATTCGTGTCATTATCTCTTACATGAATATTCAACAGGGAAAGGGTTAAAATTGTCATGTGCATAAATATTCCAACAAAGGCCTCTTCCATAATTTACCTACAGTCCACTTGTCAAGATGGGTTCCTGGCCGAATGCAATTAGTTCCTTTTGTGAATAATTAATGTTGCAAATAGACAGACATGGCAGACATGTACTTCGTTCTGAATATTGTTATTGGTTGAAGAACTTAAATCTATAGGTGTTTGTTTTAACCAATTCCCTCATATAAACACATTTTCATGCCTTTGCAAACAGAGAAAACCCAGATCAGATGGCTCCTGTAGGAGCCATCTGATCAGGGTCTGCTCTGTTTGCTTATGAAGGATTAATTATCCCTTTACTCAATGCCTGTTAACACCTTTGCAAATACAGTAGACCAAGATTAGATAGCTCCTGTAGGTGCCGACTGATCAGGATCTGCCCTGTTTGCTTATGAAATAGTAAAGACCCGATTCTACTGTTTCCGTCATGGCTATAAGTTTCTGTGTTGATTACCATTATAGAACTTTAACCCTTTAGTTCATGAATATTCATGAAAAAAATGATGACATCATGAATATCAATTTTTTTTTTTTTAAATGGCATAATTAACACATGAAAATTTTGCTAGAGCAGAATCTGTAGAACCAGATCTATATTATTCTATAAGCAAACAGAGCAGACCCTGATCAGATGGCTCCTATAGGAGCCATCTGATCTGGGTCTACTCTGTTTGCAAAGGCATATATATGGAGTAAAGGGTTAAGCAAATAATATTCATGATGTCATTATTTCTTACATGAATATTCATAAGGGTAATGGGTTGTGACACCTCTGACTCTACAGATTCTACTGATACCAAACTATGGACAAAGTCAGCTCATAAATATTCATGACATAAATATTTCTTTCATGAATATTCAACAGGGAATGTTCAACCTCTCCCTCATGAATATTGATGTAAGAAATACATGTACAGTAAAATCCCGCTAATGCGACCACCTAAAAGAGGTATAATTTTGGGTGCTAAATTTTGGGTGCTAAATTTTGGGTGCTCCTAGAGGAGCTTTCTGCATTACTTTTGTCCTGTATTAAGCAACCACCTGCTTATAAAGACACCCATGTTTATTCATTAATTGGTCGCATTAGCGAGGTTCTACTGTACTGACATTATGAATACAATTTAGCTGATTTTTTCTAATGACATTATAAACAGGGAAATTTGTCACCATGGCAGAAACTGTATATTAAGAAAACCGATCAGAAAGCTCCTGCAGAATTTCAATATGATTTTGCATTAATGTTCCTTAGGTGTATTTATACAAAGATTATTCAAATCATTGTTATTTTTAAAAAAAACATGGTCATCTGGGGAGATTGACAGAATTTTTTTTCACCGGAAGTATGGACAGATTGGCATAATTTTATGGACAAGCATTGGGTCTACTCTGTTTACAAAGGAAGAAATAATGACATCATAAATATTGATTAGAATAATTGTTTTAATAGCATAAAAAATTATAGACACAGGAATGTTTGGCTATGGCCAGCTATATTATATCAGAAGCAAACAGAGCAGTCCTTGATCAGACAGCTTCTATAGGAGCCGTCTGTTTCGGGTCTACTCTGTTTGCAAAGGCATAGAAAGATTATCTCTAGATCTTCACATACTAACAATGATTTGTGATTATCTTTCCAAACAGTTTGGATCCTGTGCAGTAACTCAGCATCTCATCAGGATCCGAACTATCTGACCTTCTGATAGTATTAATGAAAAGGTAATTGAAGAAAATTCAACTTTGAAAATTATGGGAGAAAGAATATTTTCAGATGACAATTACTTCCCAGTATTGTGCAAAGAGTTAATGGATTTTAATTTTATATTCAAATTCTGCCTTAAATGTATACCTTATAGACAAGAAAACAATTGTCGCTTCCATGAATAAATTGAATATCCAAGTGTTTTAATTTATGTCTAAGCCAAAAAACCTCGGTACGCTATTTCAATTTAAATTATTTACAATAATTTAAAAGTCAGTATATGTATATTACCTTAACACCTAAAGTGTGGGAACTGAGCCAAACTGAATATATTTCATCTTTACAAAGGAGTGGAGAGAGTGATTAGGTGTCCGAATAATTAGGGTAGATTCTGATGAGATGCAGAGTCATTGGATCAAAACCATTTTAACCTTTACAATATGTGAAAACAAGTCACCAACTTCCTTTGCAAACAGTGTGGACCAAGATGAGAGGACTCCTGGAGGAGCCCTCTCATCAGGGTCTGCACTGTTTGTCATGTTACACTTTTCTTCAGACAAGTCTCTGAATATTCAGAATAAGCCTGACCTGTTTGAATTTTTGAATAGTCCATTTGAAAATTCAGCATTGTATATTAGCTTTAAGGTCTTCATAAATTCATCTACAGTGAACTTTTGAGTAATTAGCACTGCATGTTCTTGATTATGACACAAAATACTATTAACCATTTCCCTGTTCTACATTTATTCTAAATTTCATTACCTACTGAATATTCAGGGACAAAATAGTTCTAATGAAATATGGAAGGTGGAATATTATAGACATTTTAGAAAGCAAAGAAACAGATCTATCAAATTCTATTAGCAAACAGAGTAGACCCTGATCAGACGGCTCCTAGAGGAGCCGTCTGATCTGGGTCTACTCTGTTTGCAAATGCGTGAAAACATGTTTATATGAGGGAAAGGGTTAAATCTATTGTGAATATTCATGTATCGTCAATATTAATGCATCATTGCAGAAACCACTGCATATACTTGCATTAAAAGTCATGAAATTATATTAAATGTATAAAATAATTTCTGCTTTAATTAACATTAGTCCTTTCCCTGTTCAATATTCATTTAATAAATATTGACACCACAAATATGTATTAGCAGAATTTTTATGATGTTATAATTATGTACATGTACACAGAATATTTTGATTCAGGCAGAAACTGTAGAATCAGATCTTTGTTATACCATAAGCAAACAGAGCAGACTCTGATCAGACGGCTCCTATAGGAGCCGTCTGATCTGGGACGGCTCCTATAGGTGCCGTCTGAGCTGGGTCTACTCTGTTTGCAAATGCATGGAAAGGCATTTATATGAAGGACAGGGTTAATGGTGGCAGTATACTATTATTAATTCATCTTTTCAATGCAGCTTGTGTCAGCAGCATCAGGTTAAATCAATAAATAGCATTATTCCTGCTTAACCCATTCCCCATTCCCTCATATAAACCCCCTTTCTATGTAAAAGTCAATCCTGAAACCATAGTGATAAATACAGCATTAGCTCCTATGGAGCAAATGCTCTATTTATCACAATGGTTTCAATACTACACAATTTTAACATTTTACTTTTCTCTAGTAAATGCTCCTTTTCAGTAGACTTATTCAAAGAGGTTGGATCTATAAATAGCCTAAGAGGGATTGGGTTAACCCTTTCCCTCATATAAACCCCTTTTCATGCCTTTGCACACATGGTATAATATCATTACAAACATACAGTTTATTATTATTTCTAAATAAATAATATATCATAGTTACAATTCTACAGTTTCTGCCCTGGCCAATGTTCATGCACCATTATAAAAATTACAGTAAAACCTCTCTTTAATGACCACTAAATTACATCAAGAATTCTGTGTTAAAGGCAGGCGGCTCCTATGGAGCGTTCTGTTTTACTTTCACCTTGCTTTAAGCAGCCACCTGTCCTAAATACCAACTTATTAACACAAGTTAGTGGCCGTTATAGAGAGGTTTTACTGTAATTCAAATAATATTTATGATGTTGTTATTTCTTACATAAATATTCATGGAATAAAGCCTTTCTACACCTTTGCAAACAGAGTAGACCTAGATCAGATGGCTCCTATAGGAGCTGTCTGATCTGGGTCTGCTCTGTTTGCTTATGATATAACATACATGTAGAGATATGATTCTATAGTTTCTGCCATTGCCAAAAAGTCCTGTGTGACAGTGTCCATGTACTATTATAACAAATTAGTATTCATGATGTCATTATTTCTGGCATGAATATTCATGGCATAAAGGGTTAATATTAAAAGAGTGTTTTACATTCAGTCCTATATAATACACACATACATTAACCCTTTACTCCATTAATATGTATATAAGAAATAATGACATCATGAATATTTATTAGCTGAATTTATATAATGGAGTATGAATATTGGATCTTTGGACATGGCAGAAACTAGAATCAGATCTATACAATTTCATAAGCAAAAAGAGCAGACTATGATCTGGATCTAGTCTATTTGCAAAGGCATTAAAAGGGGTTGGACTAAAGAGTTCAGCAGACCAAAGATGATACACAAAGTACAATTGCAAACAAAATGCGAGAAATTCGTGGGCTTTTATGTAAAAATAAATAAAAGAAATTAGTTGTCCCTTCTAGTTAACATTTCAAGCATATATATCAAAATAATATTTAAAACACGTTTGGTCAATTAATTCACAATATCAATATTTGAACACGTCAATTGGATCATTCTGTGGGCAAATGGTCAAATGTACAGTAAGGTAAGTTTTGTAACTACAAACCGAGGACTTAGCAAAACACAATTGTAACACCTTAGTGTCTACTTAACCTGCTACCTCATAGGCTATATTTAGACCCATTACCTCATAGGCTATTTTAGACCCATTACCTCATAGGCTATACACAATGTATTTAGACCAATTACCTCATAGGCTATATTTAGCCATCTGATCAAGATCTACTCTGTTTGCCTATGGAATTATATAGATCTGATTCTACAGTGTTTTACCAGGGCTAATACATTTCTTGTTCATATGCCATAATATACAATAAGTTAACCCATCCCCACCTAGGTTATTTTTAGACCTAACCTCTTTGATGACAACTACTAAAAAGGAGCATTAACTAGAGAAATGGAAATTTTCAAAATTTTGTAGTTCTGAAACCATTGTGATAAATAGAGCATTTGCTCCTTAGGAGCAAATGCTCTATTTATCACAATGGTTTCACAAAGAGACTTTTACAGAGGCGTCAAAAGCCGCCAATATGCGGGAATGGGTTAATTAATATTGATACACACATTAATTTATACATGAATATTCATGGAGTAAAGGGTTAATAATGGACTAGTAAGAATGAAAATGGTAACATCACATTGCACGTAGTTTACCCTGTGCTGTTGAAAAACAAGCACTTTGTTGTGATTTACTACTTCTGTTTCCCGACATTTGCGTACATTGTTTACTTCTCAAATAATGTGGGTGTGTAAACAAAGATAAAGTATGATAAAATCCCCTCTTAACCCTTTACTCCATGAATATTCATGTAGGTAATAATGTTGTCATGAATAATAATTAGATTGATTTTTCATAATAGCACAAGGAGACAGGAACATTTAGGCATGGTAGACACTGTAGAACCATATCTATATTATATCATAAGCAAACAGAGCAGACCCTGATCAGACGGCTCCTATAGGAGCCAGCTGATTTGGGTCTTATTTATGGAGTAAAGGGTTAACCATTTAATCCATAAACAAGCCTTTCTACACCTTTGCATACAGAATAGACCCAGATCTGGCCGCTCCTATATGAGTCTGATCAAGATCTGTTCTGTTTGTTTATGATCTATTCAGAATATATGTCTCTGATATAATATACATGTACATGTAGATATGATTTATCGCAATAGTTTCAACAGGAGGTTTTTACAGAGGTGTAGAAGGCATATTTATGGAGGAAAGGGTTTAGGTTACGGTAAGTTTTAACATTAAATATGGTGAATTAAGATTAGCCTATATATAATATCAATCTAGTTAATATTCATGATTTCTAACATAAATATTCATGGAGTAAAGGGATACTCTGTATTTAACTTTGAGTCATTTTCATTTACAAACTGTATGCTATGTAATAAACCTTTCCCTGTTCTATGTTTATTCCAAATTTCAATACCTATTGAATATTCATGGCAAAATAGTTATAATGAAATTTGGAAGGTAGAACATTGGAGCCAAGAAAGTAAAGAAACAGATCTATCAAAGTCTATAAGCAAACAGGGCAGACCCTGATCAGACGGCTCCTTTAGGAGCCGTCTGATCTGGGTCTACTCTGTTTGCAAATGTGTGAAAATACGTTTATATGTGGGAAAGGGTTAAAGAATTTTTAGACACCAAATAACTAATCTGACACCAAACTAATCTTGAATATTCTTTTCTAGCATTACCTCTTTGTGCACTTGTGGCAAATTTGTTATTTCTTTCTTACGTATACAGTTTGGTTTAAGATAAGATGCCCAGAAAATCAGTGTCTCATCAGGATCCAAACTACTTGATACCCTGACTAAAGTTTTCGAGATACATAGACTTTTGAGAATTGTAGCAGACGACAATATTAGCAGACGACAATAATTTCTTAGCATGCAAAGAGTTCAGGTGAACATGTATTGACCTAATTGTCCAAAGATCAATAAAGCCATTGTAATATTAAATATAGTTTCATAGAGCACTGACCACAACTGGACTTCTTAACTTTGACCAGTAGTTTCGTAACAACAGACCATGAAAGTACTTTTTAATAATTCTATTACTATATGAGCAAACAAAGCAGACCCTGAACACTCAGCTCTTAAAGGAGCTGTCTGATCTGGGTCTACTCTGTTTGCAAAGGCATGAATCTAAATGTGTACATTGCGTCAAGTAAAGGGTTAATAAAAATAACCCTTTCTTTCATAGATACGCCTTTTCACACCTTTGCAAAAGAAGTAGTCCCCGATCAGATGGCACCTGTAGGGGGTGTCTGATCAGAGTCTGCTCTGTTTGCGTATGAAATAAAATTCTTGTGGCCATGTGTGATTATAAAAATTAATGTAACTGATATTCATGATGTCATTATTTCTTACATGAATATTCATGACGTAAAGGGATAAGAAAACACTTTCCATGACTTACTAGTATCCCACTGGACATGTGACACATGAGGGGCCGGCGGAGTCGTAGTACTGCCCATCAGTGCAGTTGTTTTGGCAATCTGAGGCTGTGCAATTACATTGAGCACTAGCTGTGTCTGAAATAGACATGATAGACAAATAACAGAATAAGTGCCATTAAACGCAGAACATATGTGTCTGAAATACACATGATATACATATAACAGAATTAGTGTCAATAAACACAAATCATATGTGTCTGAAATACACATATATGTGAAATAGTAATGTATCAGTGTTTAAACTAGATATGATATAAAGATCATTATAAGTATCAGCTGTGAGTGTGTCCCAAACAGAAATGACAAGAAAATGAGCTGGATCTATAACGTTGACAAGATCAGTATCATTCAGTTTTAGAATTAGTGTAAAAATCATAGTATCAATTCATACTGAAATTACAGTATCAGTCAGAGGTACAGAAACAGGTACGGTAAGTTTTTATTGGGATACAGCAAGTTTAGTACCAGTTGGAACAGAATCTATGGTATCCCTTTCTCTGTTTATTCCATATTTCAATACCTACTAAATATTCATAGACAAAATACAATGTAGTTATAATGAAATAATGAAAGGTGGAACATTGCAGCCATTTTAGAAAGTAAAGAAACAGAACTATCAAATTCCATTGACAAACAGAGCCATCTGATCTGGGTCTACTCGATTTGCAAATGTGTGAAAAAGCATTTACATTAAGGAAAGGCCTTTCTACACCTCTGTAAAAGTCACCTTTCGAAACCATTGTGATAAATAAAGCATTTGCTCCTATGGAGCAAATGGTCTATTTATCACAATGGTTTCAAAACTACACAATTCAAAAATGTTCCTTTTCTCTAGTAAATGCTCCTTTTCCAGAGATTTATTCAAAGAGGTTGGATCTAAAATTAGCCTATCAGGGAATGGGTTAAACATGTATAAATTGGTACAAAAATAGTTATATCAGAGTTACTCAGTGTATCATCTGGGTCTACACAGTTTGCATTAGGTTATATTAATTTAACCCATTCCCTCATAGGCTATTTTAAGAGCCAACCTCTTTGAACAAATCTACTGAAAAGTAGCATTTACTATAGAAAAGGAAACCTTTAGAATTGTGTAGTTTTGAAACCATTGTGATAAAAATTTATAACAATGGATTCACAAAGTGACTTTGATAGAGGCGTCAAAAGGCGTCAATATGCTGGAATGGGTTAAATGCACTGCAAGCAAACAAAAAATAAACTTGTTTTCTGCACTCCATGGGTTGACCTCTATGAGTGACAGTTACGTCAAACAAAGATGTCACCACAAATCTTTCACAACCTAAAACTGGCATCTCAAGGGCTCAGCCCGAGATTACTGTAACAACTAGTTTATTATATTTTAAGTCTTTAACCCTTTACCTCATAAATACACCTTTTCGCACCTTTGTAAACATAGTAGAACCAGATCAGATAGCTCCTTTAGGGGGCCGTCTGATCAGGGTCTGCTCTGTGTGCTTATGGAATTTTTTATAGAAGTCATCCTACAGTTTCTCTGATGGCCAGAAATTTCCTTGTTAACCCTTTTCTTCATATAAACATGTTTTCACAAATTTGCAAACATAGTAGACCCAGATCAGATGGTTCCTATAGGGGTCGTCTGATCAGGGTCTGCTCTGTTTGCTAATGAAATTTGGAAAAATCTGTTTCTGTACTATCTAAAATGGCTACAATTTTCCACTTTCCATAATTATTTTGTTATAAGTATTTTGTCCATGAATATTATTCAGTAGGTATTGAAATTTGTAATAAACATAGAACAGGGAAAGGGTTAATGTGATACAGTAAAATCCCGCTAATGCGACCACCTAAAAGAGGTATTATAATTCTGGGTAACTAGATGCAGGTGGTAGCTTAATGCAGGACAAAAGTAATGCAGAAAGCTCCTAGAGGAGCTTTCTGCATTACTTTTGCCCTGCATTAAGCAACCATCTGCTTATAAAGACACCCATGTTTATTCATTAAGTGGTCGCATTAGAGGGGTTCTACTGCATTATAAAAAATTAGAAATGATACATGATTACATAAATATTCTTGAGCAAAACACTTTACTCCAAGCAGGCTAGAGGTGAATCAGTGGTGATCTATGCAAACAGTTTGGATCCAGATCAGTGCTGAACTCGGTATCTCGGCAGGATCAAAGCTGTCTGACTCTCTCATAATATTTCTCAAAACAAATGGAAGAAATTTCGACTTCGAGGATTGTAGTAGACAACTATTTTTGCAGAAGAAGATTTTTTAGCATGCAAAGAGTTTTGAGCAATGGAACATTATTATAGTGTCTACTTGAAATTTCAAGCAGATTTTTCTGCCATTTCTTATCAGAAACATTAACCCTTTGCCTGTTCAATGTTCATGTACATAATAAATAATCAACATTCATTAGCTGAATTTTTGAAATGTAAAATTTTCAAGGAAATGTTTTGCAAACAGAACCGATCCTGATGAGATGGCTCCTGTAGGGTCTTCTCTGTTTGCAAATTCGTGGAATGGTGTTTATATGAGGGAAAAGGTTAACTCATTCCCTCATACTGACGCCTTTTGATGACTCTGTAAAAGTTAATTGTTGAAACCATTGTGATAAATAGAGCATTTGCTCCATAGGAGCAAAATGCTCTATGTATCACAGTGGTTTCAAAACTACACAATTCTATAATTTTTCTTTTTTCTAGTAAATGCTCCTTTTTGGTAGATTTATTCAAAGAGGCTGGGTCTAAAAATAACCTTTGAGGTAATGGAATATCTTAACCAACACCTTGTTTTATATGGAATCTAATCTGGATCAAAACTGTTTACAAATTCAGACACATAATAGTTACACAAAGTCCTAGATTCTGTATGCTGCATTGATTGATAGCGAAATTTGTAACACCATAATTATAAAACATATGAGTGTTGTTTTTTTAGCAGCATAAAAGCTTCTCCTTACCACACAAAACGGCTCCAACCTAACCCTTATCATCTGAATATTCAAATGCAAATCCATCCACTATGAATATCAACCCTTTCCCTGTTGAATATTCATGTAAGAAATAAGTGAACATCTTGAATATTTATTAGCAGTTTTTTAAAAATGGTATTGGTATTGGTTGAAACAGTTTTCTGTAGAGTCAGATCTGTATTATACAGAGCAGACCTTGATCACATGGCTCCTACAAGAGCTACTGATCTGGATCTTCTCTGTTTGCAAGAGGTGTGAAAAAAAATATTATATGAAGCTTTTTTAACCCTTTCCTCCATAAACACGCCTTTCTATGCCTCTGTAATAGTCACTTCTTGAAACCATTGTGATAAATAGAGCATTTGCTCCATAGGAGTGAATGCTCTATTTATCACAATGGTTTCTATACTACACAATTATAACATCTTCCTTTTCTCTAGTAAATGCTCCTTTTCGGTAGATTCATTTAAAGAGGTTGGGTCTAAAAATAGCCTATCAAGTAAAGGGTTAATTAGCTGAATCATTTTAATGTCGGATCAGTTCTGGCCATTGAATTATAATGGCAAATAGTGAATACCCATAATTATAAGACAGCTCCTCTAGGAACTTTCTCATATGGGTCTACACTATTTGCAAATGCAGATATGTATGGTGATAGCATAACCCTTTCCTCCATAAATACGCTTTTTTTAAGCCTCTGTAAAAGTCACGTTTTGAAACCATTGTGATAAATAGAGCATTTTGCTCCATAGGAGCAAATGCTCAATTTATCACAATGGTTTCAAGACTAGAAAAGTCGAAAAGTTTCCTTTACTCTAGTTAATGCTCTTTTTCAATAGATTTATTCAAAGAGGTTCCCTATAAGAGAATGGGTTAAGAATGTATGACTGTATGAATATTCATGGACTGAATTTTATAATTACACATTAACAATGAAAGTTTTGGATGTGACAGAAAATCTATATTATTCCATTAGCAAACATATCAAACCTTGATCTGGATCTACTTTTATTTGTAAATAAGCCAAAAGTCACCTCTATGAGGGAAAGGGTTAAGACCTGGGTCAGATCTGGGTCTACTCTGTTTGCAAAGGATTTAAAAGGTATATTATCTATGGAGTTAACCCTTTCCCTCATATATAACGTTTTCACGCATCTGCAAAAAGAGTAGACCCAG
Source organism: Azorinus chamasolen (assembly GCA_963576725.1). Classification (NCBI taxonomy): domain Eukaryota; kingdom Metazoa; phylum Mollusca; class Bivalvia; order Cardiida; family Solecurtidae; genus Azorinus; species Azorinus chamasolen. The sequence goes on along the minus strand of OY755239.1, from coordinate 53,352,305 downwards.
ATCAGATGGCTCCTAGAGGAGCCATCTGATCAGGGTCTGCTCTGTTTGCTAATGGAATTTGAAAGATCTGTTTCTATACTTTCTACAATGGTTTCCATAATTCATTACAACTAATTTGTCCATGAATACTGAGTAGGTAATGAAATTTGTAATAAACATAGAACAGGGAAAGGGTTAAGGGTTGAAATACCTTGTAAACTCATATAACACTGGCAATACATTGATGTCAAAAGGGTAAAAGGATAAATATATAAAATCCAATTAAACTTTCATAGATAAAATAAAATTATAAGAAAAGGTGTGACACAGATTAGGTGCCTATAAAATCATATCAGAAAAAAAAAATACATAATATATATACCTCGATATGTGCAAAAAAATTGATTCATGACAAGACTGAACCCTTTACTTCATGAATAATCTCTTAACCCATTCCCGCTTAGGCTATTTTTAGACCTAACCTCTTTGAATAAATCTACCAAAAAGGAGAATTAACTAGAGAAAAGGAAATTTTCAGATTTGTGTAGTTTTGAAACCATTGTGATAAATAGAGCATTTGCTCCTGTGGAGCAAATGCTCTATTTATCACAATGGTTTCACAAAGTGACTTTCACAGAAGCGTCAAAAGGCGTCAATATGTGGGAATGGGTTAAGAAATAATCACATCATGAATATTAATTAGACTAATTGCTAACAGAAAATGGACACTGGAATTTTTGGCCATGGCAGAAACTGTAGAATCATATAATCTATATCATATCATAAGCAAACAGAGCAGACCCTGATCAGACGGCTCCTAGTAAACAGAGCAGACCCTGATCATACAGCTCCTGTTTTCTTTTTCAATTCTTTACCTAATCAATATTCTTGTAATTATTTAATGAATATCAATTAGACGATTTTGTACATGGTATATGAATGTAGATTTTTTTTGCCATGGCAGAAACTGTAGAATCTGAACTACATGTATATCAAAAGAAATGAGATCCTGATCAGGCAACTCCTACAGGAGATCTCTGATCTGGATCTATTCTGAAACAATATTTATTACCTGACTTTTTATAATGGCATAAGTACATATACCATAAGTAAACAGAGCAGACCCTGATCAGATGGCTCCTATAGGAGCCATCTGGTCTGGGTCTACTCTGTTAACAAATGTGTGAAAAAAAAAGGATTTAATTGTATATGAAGGAAAGGGTTAAAAGAAATCAATTTTTTTTCTTCCGAAAATTGTATCAGATGACAATATTTGCAGACAAAAGTTACCTGGTATTGAAACATTTTTCAAGCAATACTTTGCACATAAGTAAACTCTTGTCTCTAAACTATGTCTTCTAAAATAGTTTAGATATGTATAGTACCAGTAATATATTCTTCCATTTCCTTTAAAAACCTTGAAAAATATAGTGGCAAAGAGTTTGTATCCCAATACCAGGTCATTTGACATCTGAATCAAAAACAGTTCGCAAAGGTTATCACGAATATGCTTGAGTGTTGAAAGAGTTAACCCATTCCCTCATGGGCTATTTTTAGATCCTACCTCTTTAAATAAATCTACCGAAAAGGAGAATTTACTAGAGAAAAGGAAAATTTTAGAATTGTGTAGTTTTGTAACCATTGTGATAAATAGAACATTTGCTTCTATGGAGCAAAATGCTCTATTTATCAAAATGGTTTCAGAAAGTTACATTTACAGAGTCATCAAAAGGCGTCAATAAGAGGGAATGGATTAATGAGATACAAATATTTACAGAGATATAATCCAGTTAAATGCTAGTAAGTAATACAGAAAGCAGGGACAATTGAGAATGTAAAAGAAGGAAAGAGTTTAGTGTAATGGTCCCATTCAGGTTTTTTGTAAAACTGATCCCATAGAATCTTAGGTATTCAATACATGCAATGAAATAGTCCCCCTTACATTACATTACATCGATCTGTAGCAATATTAACCATTCTCTTGCTGAATTTTAAAATACATGTCTCCTTCTTTACCCATGCCCTGTTGTATAATTACATATATCTTCACCGTGTACAAGTATTTCGCTGTGCAATCACTACTGTGGAGTGCACTGGTTGCACAATCAACTTGTAAATAGTGCAGACCCTGATGAGACAGCTCCTGCAGGAGCTGTCTCATCTGGGTCTTCACTATTTACAGGTAGATATATTGACGTGAACAGCAAGCGAAGGGTTAACACTAAAATACTCAACTGTAATAAAAATAACACCTGCTCAAATTTGAATCTGGTGAAATTTTGGCTACTTCCCATTCAATCAAGATCTTGAGAAACAGTTAGGATTCTGATAAGTCTACACTATTTTCTACTACATATTGTCAGTCTAATTTCACTCTTTGCATGACAGCAGGAAAACCCTGGTTGCCCATAAAATAGTTTGGATGAAACGTTGCATAATGAAGTGTTTCAAAAGGATCAAAACTAACTGACAATTGGACCATATTTTTGTGAAGAACTAAAAAAAAAAAATTATGAATTGAAGCAGATGCGGACGAAAAATTACTTAGCATGCAAAGAGTTAACAATTATCAAAATGGTGTCACATTGACATATCGGTATTCGGCTTTAGAGGGGATTGGGTGTATGAATACTTAGAGAGTTTTAAGGGTACCAAAAGTTTCCCTTAACCCTTCGCTTGCTGAATTTTAAAATACATTTCTCCTTCTTTACCCATGCCCTGTTGTATAATTACATATATCTTCACCGTGTACAAGTATTTCGCTGTGCAATCACTGCTTTGGACTGCACTGGTTGCACACTCAACTTGTAAATAGTGCAGACCCTGATGAGACAGCTCCTGCAGGAGCTGTCTCATCTGGGTCTTCACTATTTACAGGTAGGTATATTGACGTGAATAGCAAGCAAAGAGTTAAGATTAATAATGAATGCATATATATCCTACAGGAGCCATCTGATCTGGATCTACTCTGTTTGCAAAGGCATGAAAAGGAGTTTCTATCAGGTTAAGGGTAAGTATTGACTATATAATGGTGTTAAAGTAGAATGACCATGAAATTTTATTCATCAAATAAGGTGACTTGGGAGTTTCAATAATGCCACTCACGCATTCAAAGAAAGCAAATTTTTTGCATACGGTCATTGCAGATAAAAAGAAACTATTTCAAAATTCGGTGAATGAGCACGTCAATTGGATAGGGTCATACCAATTAAATCCTTACATGTTGAGTACCTGAGGTCTGTAAAAATCTGTTGACAGCTACAAATCTGTTTCTTCTGTTTTGCTTTAACCCTTTCCATTATGTAAATACATTTTCACGCATTTGCAAACAGAGGAGACCCAGATCAGACGGCTCCTATAGGAGCCATCTGATCAGAGTCTGCTCTCTTTACTTACGAAATAACAAAGGTGCGATTTTGCACTTTCTTTCAAGGGAAAAAAATCCTGTGTTTCTTATGTACCATTATAAAAATTGAGCTAATAAATATTCACGTTATCATTATTTCTTACATGAATATTGATAGTGAAAGGGTTAACATACACTTATATAATTCAGTCTGTCTAATGAAAGGTGAGTGATATATTTCAATATATCATCTTTTTATGTAATCGCTCACAGAATGGGAAGGTGCCCTATAGCATCTCTTTGAGATTATTCATTTTTGAGCAGGAACTTCAGGATACGCTTGAATTTATACTGTTTGTGTTAACTATTTAACCCTTTACTCCATAGATATGCCTTTTAAACCCTTTCCCTGTTCTATGTTTAGTCCAAATTTTAATACCCATTGAATATTCATAAACAAAATCCTTATAATCAAATCTGGAAGGTGGTACATTGTAGCTATTTTAGAAAGTAAAGACACAGATCTATCAAATTCCATAATCAAACAGAGTAGACCCTGATCAGACGGCTCCTCTAGGAGCCGTCTGATCTGGGTCTACTCTGTTTGCAAATGCATGAAAACATGTTTCTATGAGGGAAAGGGTTAAACCCTTTCCTTCACATAAACACATTTTCATGCATTTACAATAGATCTAACTCTACAATTTCTACCAATACCAAAACATCTACATGTAGTTTACATATTATGCTAGTGTATAAATAATGACGCTTACATGAATATTTAGCAGGGAAATGGTTAAGTAAAGGTTAACCCTTCGCTTGCTGAATTTTAAAATACATTTCTCCTTCTTTACCCATGCCCGGTTGTATAATTACATATATCATCACCATGTACAAGTTTTTCACTGTGCAATCACTGCTGTGGAGTGCGTTGGTTGCACAATCAACTTGTAAATAGTGTAGACCCTGATGAGACAGCTCCTGCAGGAGCTGTCTCATCTGGGTCTTCACTATTTACAGGTAGGTATATTGACGTGAATAGCAAGCGAAGGTTTAACCTATTACTCCATAAATATGTCTTCTCAAACACAATAAATTAAGGTCAGATGGCCCCTGTAGGAGCTGTCTGATCAGGATCTGTTCTGTTTGCTTATGGAATAAGATACAGTAAAACCCTGCTAATGCGACCACCTAAAAGAGGTATAACTCTGGGTGCTATATGCAGGTGGTAGCTTAATGCATGACAAAAGTAATGCAGAAAGCTCCTAGTACTTTTGTCCTGCATTAAGCAACCACCTGCTTATTAAGACACCCATGTTTATTCATTAAGTGGTCACATTAGAGGGGTTCTACTGTATATCTAATTATAGCAGTTTCTGCCATGGTTAAATCCTACAATATCTGCCATTATAAGAACTACACAATGAATTCAGTATGCTAAATGCAAATCATATAGACCTAGATTAGACACTGAGTAACTCCTTATCTCCCCTGGATACAAATTTTTTTACACCATGATGGAAGCAGACAACAATTTTGCAATTGCTGTAAAATGTTAAACAAGGTCCGAAAATAGTTTTGCACTCATTCTTTAAGTGTTGCTTTTGTGATAAAACTTTTGCATGCTATGTAATTGTCATCTGCTAAATTGTCTGCTCTTAAATTTTTCGAAATTAACTATCCTTCAATTTCTCTTCAGATACTCAGTTGGTGTATGAAATAATTTGGATGCTGATAAAACACTGAGTTACTTAGCATCTCACCACAATCCAAACTGTTTGTGCTCGTTATCTAGAAGTCACCACTAGCACACAAAGAGTTAAAATTGTATTGTTTTATCAACAATATCCTGATTTTATTTATGTGTAACAAAACCCTTGAAAAAAATATCTGCATCAATCCGTATCTCGTGAATATTTAAGTCACAAATCATGACATCATGATTACGGTATGTATTATTTTTCTTTCATTTCTGTTTAACTCCGTACTCCATAAACACCTTCCAAACAGAGTTTTTATAATGACATATAGGCACAGGAATTTTTGGCCATGTCAGAGTCTATATAAATTCCATAGGGAAACAGAGCAGATTCTGATCAGACAGATCCAACTAGAACCATCTGATCTGGATCTACTCTGTATGCAAAGACTAAAAAAAGGCATGTCTATAAGGTAGTTAACCCTTTCCTTCATATAAACACCTTTTCATGCATTTGAGAAGAGTGTAGACCCAGATCAGACGGCTCTGGCTCCTATAGGAGCCATCTGATCAGGATCTGCTCTGTTTGCTTTTGACAATATAATACAGATCAGATTTTACAGTTTTTGTCAAAGAAAAAACATCCTTGAAAAGTTAACATTATAAAACATTTAGCTAACAGATATTCATGATGTCATTATTTCTTACATGAATATTGAACTGGGAAAGGGTTAAACAAGTCCACCCTGAAAAATTCAGTAGACAAACACATGTATGTCATCAGACAGCAATTATTCAATAAAACCTTTTCCCTGTTCTGCGTTTATTCCAAATTTCAATACCTACTGAATATTCATGGACAAAATAGCAAATAACGATATATGGAAGGTGGAAAATTTTAGCCATTTTAGATAGTAGAGAAACAAATCTTTAAAATTCCATTAGCAAACAAAGCAGACCCTGATCAGACGGTTCCTATAGGCTCTGGTCTGGGTCTACTCTGTTTGCAAATGTGAAAAAACACATCAATATAAAGGAACTATATGCATGTAAGAAACAGTAAGATGCAAACAGTTTCGATCAAATTGAGACGACAGTCTCAAAACTGTTTCTTATTCTTACTGTATTTTAAGAGCATTATGATAAAACTACAGCAGACGGCAATTCCTGTACACAGAAATTACTTAATGTACAAAGCCTTTAAGCATAATTTATGATGACTCCCTCTTATCAGGAGCTGTAAGAGCCTTGGTCAACAGTAAGAGAATCTCTTGAACAGACTTGTAAACAAATGTTCTCGAAATTGTAAAGTAACCTTTTTGTATTGATTTTGTCTTACTCTTTGTAGTTTAAAAGCATACGGAAAATAATATAAAAACTGAATTAATTATACATGAAGAGAATATGTATATATCATCAGGATCCGAATTGTTTGATACCTTGACCAACTTTTTTGCAAGGAAATGAAAGAAATTTTATTTTAACCCTTTCCTCCATAAATATGCCTTTCTACACCTCTGTAAGAGTCACTTTCTGAAACCACTGTGATAAAGCATTTGCTCCATAGGAGCAAATGCTCTATTTATCACAATGGTTTCAAAACTACACAACTTTTCTATAGTAAATGCTTCTTTTCGGTAGATTTATTCAAAGAGGTTAGGTCTTAAAATGGCCTATGAGGTAATGGGTTAGGAATTGAAGCAAATGACAAATTTTTTAATGATGCAGATGAAAAATTACTTAGAGCACATAAAGTTAAATTCAAATCATCTTTAACCCTTTACACCATAAATATTCATGGTAAAAATAATGACATCATGAATACTAATTAAATGTAAATGTCACATGGGCACAGTAATTGTTGGTTATGGCTGATAATCAAACAGAGCAGACACTGAACAGATGGCTCTTGTGGGAGCCATCTGATCTCGGTCTACTCTGTTTGCAAAAACTCCTTTACATCATGATTATTCATGCCAGATATAATGAATGCATGAATATTAATGAACTGAATTTTTAGAATTGTACCATGAACAAAGATATTTTTATCATGACTGAAACTGTAGGAACACTGTAATACAAAAACTGAATTAATCTTATATGAACAGAATTATAATTATGGTTAAGGCAGGTGGTAGATAATGCAGGATGAAAGTTATGCAGAAAGCTCCCATAAGATCTTTCTGCATTACATTTTATCTGAGTTACGGATCCCCATGTTTACTTAGAACTTTACTCCATTTTTTAAAGATTTTGCAAACAGAATAGACCCAGATAAGATGGTTCCTATAGGGGCCTTCTGATCAGGGTCTACTCTATTTGCTAACAGAATAATATAGATCTGATTCTACAGTTTTCTGCCATGGCCAAACATTTCCTGTATTCATGTGCCAGTTTAAAAAATCATCTACCGTAATATTCATGAAGTCATTTCTGACATGAATATCCAAGAAGTAAAGGGTTAAACCTTTACTCCATAAATACACCTTTCTACTCCTTTGCAAACAGAGTAGACCCAGATCAGACAGCTCCTGTAGGAGCTGTCTGATCTGGGTCTTCTCTGTTTGCTTATGATATGATAAAGATATGATTCTACAGTTTCTGCCTTAGATAAACATTCCGGCATCCATTTGCTATTAACACAATTAATCTAATTAATATTCATGATGTCATTATTTCTTACATAAATATTCATGGAGTAAAGGGGTTAAGTGGTAATTGTAAGGAGATTCTATTGTCCATTAATACCTGGTAGGTATATAAGCCTATAATGTACAAGTACATACATGTACATGACCAAGTGTAAATGTCCAGCTTTATGTAATCCACTATTGGATCTGACTTATATTTATTTATAAGACAATAAGATTTACCCTGATTACCTTAATATATTACCCTATAAATGTAGACAAACTTAGGCAAATAGTGCAGATCCAGATTGAAGGAGCTGTTATTTGCTTCTATGTCAGTCTAATTTAAAATTATGATGTCAAATTGAATTACATGTACCGGTATTCGGTTTTACAAACCCATCGACAAAGGAGATTGGGTGTCTGAATATTTTGGTAAAATAGGGTTAAGTCCATTTTCAAACTGTCATTAACTCTTTCCCTGTTCTATGTTTTTTTTTTTTAAATTTCAATAATTAATGAATATCCATGGACAAAATAGTAAGAATGAAATATGTAAAGTGAACTATTGTAGCCAGAAAGTAAATAACCACATCTTTCAAATTCAATTAGCAAACAGAGCAGACGCTGATCAGATGGCTCCCATAGGAGCCGTCTGATCTGGGTCTACTCTGTTTGCCAGTTGAAACAAAGATCTGTTTCTTTACTTTCTAGAATGGCTAGTGTTCCACCTTCCATATTTCATTATAACTATTTTGTGTACATGTATGAATATAAATTAGGTATTGATCTGAGTTTACTCTGTTTGCAAAACCGTTAAATCAGTTGTATCTATGGAGTAAAAACTAACAGGGTTATATGCAGAATAAGTCCATTTGGAATAATGTAACCCTTTCTTCCATATCAATGAATTTTCACACATTTGCAAACAGTGTAGACCCAGATCAGATGGTTCCTATAGGAGCTGTCTGATCAGGGTCTACTCTGTTTGCCTATGAAACTATATAAATATGATTCTTCATTTTTTGCCAATACCAAAACATCCTTTGTACAAATGTTATTATACAAATGCAGCTAATAAAAAATCACAATGTTATTAATTCGTACATGAATATTAATCAGGGAAAGGGTTAAGTAGCTATAATTGGGGAGCAGTTAGATTTGGATCTGCACTATTTGCCTAATTGTGTCTGTCTAAATATGTAGGCTATAGGATATATCTGATTTAGTGGCTATTGGGAGCTTTAGCTGAAGTTGTACTTTAGGATTGTTTCTTTACAACTTTGAAACAGTGTTACAAATATCTATTAGACTTTACATTGTTACCAACGGACATGCACAATCTCATATTATTTCATGCTCTTAATGTAATAACATGTACATGTATTATATCATAATTATAATAATGTTGATCATCTTCTTATTATTATCTAATCATTATTCTTTAATTATCATTATTATTATCATTATTATTGAAATATAAATCCAAAAGCAAGCAGAGCTGTCCCAATCAAAAATCTCCTGTAAGTAACATCTGATCTGGGTCTACTCTGTTTCCAAATGCATGAAAAGGCATTTATATGAAGGAAAAGGGTTAAAGCAACACTCCTCAATAGTAGAAATCAATATTTATATATTTATTTGTGGTAATTTAATAATGCCATCTTAATTAGTGAACCATGTAAAAGCTTGTATTCCTTACAAAACATAGTTAGCCTTTTTTAACTCTTTTGTTAACAGCGTCGAAACTGTGATAACCTATGCAAACAGTATGGAACCAGATGAGGCGCAGCATAATGCGGCATCTCATCAGGATCCAAACTGTTTGACACTATCACTATACTTTGCAAAGAAATGAAAACAAAAAGAATTGAAGCAGATGACAATTGTTGCAAACGAAAACTTACTTAGCATGCAAAGAGTTAATCAAGAAGTTTGCAATAGCCTTTTGTCGTTGGGACTATTGACTGGGGATTGTACATATATCGCGCCATCAAAACTGTATAGTTGTTTGTTATAAACCATCACAATACCTGATCCCCGTTCATACATGATACCATGATAGTCCAAAAATTTCAAACAGTGTAGATCCCATTCATGATTAATAGGAGATATCTCTACATGATATTTTGAATGGAACCCATTTATAACAAGGCTTAATTATATCATTGCTTTTATTATTATCACTATATCAAAAAAACTAAACATTTTATGTAGAAAATTCAGCAGGCAGCCTCTTTAAGGTAGAACATGTTAAGGAGTTTTATGTGGACCCTGCACAGCAATATAATATTACCCATGTATTGATTTTGATATTTAAAACCATTTAACTGCGGTCAAATAAAAGGCACATCAATTAGTTCTTGATAGACCTGTATCAAATTTATGAAAGATTTATACATTCTTTTCTCTATTGAAGTTCCTGCTACAGATTGAGAAACTTTTGTAAGTTTGCAAACAATGTAGATTCCAAAATGAGACACAACATAAGTTTATGTTTAACCCTTTCCTCCATAAATACGCCTTTTTAAGCCTTTGCAAACAGAGAAGACCCAGATCAGACGGCTCCTATAGGAGCCGTCTGATCAGGGTCTGCTCTGTTTGCTTATGGAATAATAGATCAGATTCTATGGTTTCCACTTTGGCAAAACTGTCATGTGCTAATATACAATTTTAAGAATTATTCTAATTGATATTCATGATGTTATCATTTCTTACATGAATATTCATGGAGTAAAGGGTTAATAGGGATAACAGCTGTTTGATACCCTGATTGTTTTTTTACAGAGAAACTAATGTGGTTTGTTCACAAACTCCCCATTATGAATGAATATGTGTATCTGAATTAGCCAGACTATGTCGGACACCTAGACACACCATTCCAGAGTTTGTATAGCTGAATAACTGAGTCTTTAAATTTGACTGACACGATAGTAAATAGTGAAGACCCTGACCAAACTGCTCTGTAAGTTTGCCTCTCTGAATATTTAAGAGTAATTAGGATAGCAACATTTGAAAATGTTTTATCTACATGAGAGTAACTAAACTGCACAGTAAGTTCTATGAAGAAGCAGTAGGTAGTAGAAGTAGTAGAAGTAATAGTAGTAGAAGTAGTAGTAGAAGTAACAGTAATAGTAATAATAGCAGTAGTAGAAGTATTATTAGTAATAGTAGTAGATCTAGTAGCAGTAGTAGTGGTGGTGGTAGCAGCAGCAGTAGCAATACCAGCAGCAGCAGCAGTTGTGGTCATAACAGCTACTAATGCTAAATGTGTAGGTAGTACAGTAAAAACTTCTAAACAGGAATTTTAGAAGAGATGAATAACAAATTTATATACTTTTAGGCAGTTGGCTGCTTAATGCAGAATGGAAGTCGTGCAGAAAGCTCCTAGAGGAGCTTTCTGCATGACTTTCATCCTGCATTAAGCTGCCACCTATCACCAAGACCTATATTTCTACTAAACTGAATGTCAGATTTAGATGTGTTTTACTGTAATTGTAGTAGTTATAGATGTAGAAGTAGACCAAGCAATATCATACAATCAATCCATCAACTCTATTTATAAATATTAATTTAATATATAGAGATAGAAATATAGGCTACTTACCAATGGCCAGCCATAAGAAACACAGCAAAACTGTTAAATAAATACTTTCTTTCATTTCAGCACAAATAAAACATGTGTCAAGTTTGTCAAAAAATATTATTGAGCAACAAGCGAACCAGCGCTATTGTCGCAAGAAAAACTCTATACATATATATCACATTGTTATAAAATCCTCTACATTCGAAAACACTGGTAAATATGTTCCAAAACACACGAAAGTTTGTAGTTCGGAGGATTTCCACGTGATATTGATCGAAAATGTCCTCCTGCTGATTATAAAATCCAATAGTCTACTGTCATCTACCCGTTATTAGTTCCGCGAACGGGTGTATTGTACGAAGTGACGAAGGATCGGCGAAGATTTCTTGTGCCGGGTTTTAAGATATAGTCACGTGGTACCGAATTAGCGTCACGTTGCTTGGCAATTGTTCAAGTCACGCTTAGTGTATTCTTTTGCAGTTGGTCACACAATGGTCAGTTTTATAACATTCTCATTCTGATCTTATTAGAGACCGTTGGGTGTATAAATTTGTTTTTATTACCAGCTATTGACGAAATTGAAAGGACTGGAGACGCAAGGCTAAGTCAAAAACTGTCGCACGAAAAAAATGCCACCCATTCTAATCCTACTTTCATTTTGAAAATGTATTGCTCTGTAGCCTGTCTACTCTGTTTGTAAAGGCGTATTTATAAATTCATATAAGTAGAACCTGTCCTAAACGGTCATTTATTTATTGAACATAGGAGTCTTAAAAACAGGTGGCTGCGTAATGCATGGCAAAAGAAATTCAGAAAGCTCTTATAAGTGTAGGTTCGAGCAGACATATGTTTTTTGACCCTTTACTCCATGAATATTCAAGTTGAAAATGATGACATCATAAATATCGATCAATTATATAATTTAAAATGGCATAGTTTTTTGTCAAAGCGGAATCTGCAGAATCATATCTATATAAGTCCATATCAAACACAGCAGACCCTGATCAGACAGCTCCTACATGTAGGAGTCGTCTGATCTGAGTCTACTCTGCTTGCAAAGGCGTCGAAAGACGTATTTATGGAGAACATTATTAAACCTTTCCTCCATAAATACGCCTTTCTACGCTTTTGCAAACAGAGTAGACCCAGATCAGACGGCTCCTATAGGAACTGTCTGATCAGGGTCTGCTGTGTTTGCTTATGGAATAATTGGATCGGATTCTATAGTTTCTACCTTTGTAAAAATGTAATATGCCATTAAAAAATCTAAATAATATTCATGATGTCATCATTTCTTATATTCATGGAATAAAGGGTTATTTTAAACATGATCATGGTTAACCGCTTGACTGCGAGGTATGAGAGTACTGGCATTTGCAAAGTGTATAGACCCAGATCAAAGGGTTCCTCTAGGGTCTGCACTGTTTGTCATTCAAAGTCATCTCTAGCAAAATTAAGCCTTTCATAGTGAATGGACTCTACAGCAAACAATAATGGTCCATTCCACTTTGATATTTCAGTATACTAAGGGATAAGGACGGGCGTAGGACCAATATTAACTCTTACGCTGCCAAATTTTGTCGTCTGCAAACCTTTTCGTCTGCTACAATTTTCATTTGTTTTTATTTTGCTTCATCATTCTTTCAAAAACAGTCACAGTAACAAACAGTGTGGATCCTGATGAGATGCCGAGTTACTCGGCGTCTCATCTGGATCCACACTGTTTGCATAGGTAATTACAGGTAATGCGACATTGGCAGCGAAAGATGTAAAATTATTACGAGTAAGCCACCAATAAAAGCATAAATTAACACTTTGTATTCTGATAGCCAACTTGTGACAATCTTTGCAAACAGTTTTGATTTAATTCTTTCCTTCATATAAACGTGTTTTCATGCATTTGCAAATAGAGAAGACCCATATCAGACGGCTCCTATAGGAGCCGTCTGATCAGGGTCTGCTCTGTTTTCTTCCGACATGATATAGATCTGATTCTATAACTTTTTTCAAAGCAAAATAAATTATTGAAGAGTTTATATTATATAAAAGTTCAGTTAATGTATATTCATGTTGTCATTATTTCTAACAGGACCATTAAACAGGGAAAGACGTAGCCCACGTCTCATCAGGATCCAAACTGTTTGACACTCCGAATGAAGGAACTCGACGGCGAACGCAGCATACATCTTATTTTGCAGACGACAATTACTTAGCTAGCAAATAGTTTATGACTTGACACCTATTTACGTCTGATACAAAAGATTCGAGCATATTTCGAGAGCTTAGCTTATCCTCAATCGTTATGGATATTAATTATTTTGTTTACTGTTATATAAAACAATGTAAACATTGCTGTGACAAATGGTTTTGATTCAGACTTAAGAGATATTCCATTAGCAAACAGAGCAGACCTTGATTAGAGGGTCCATACAGGAGTCATCTGATCTGGGTCTAATCTGTTTGCAAAGGCGTCTCTATCAAGTAAATGGTTAAAACTATAATTGAAACTTCTTTATGCGGATGCACTTCGGCTGGCTTGCGGTAGGTCGGTGGTTCTACTGGGATGTTGTTCTGTGCACGAACCAATACAATTTCTTCCCTGCATATGGCTGAAATACATGTACTGTTAACCCTTTCCCTCATATTGACGACTTTTGACGACTCTGTAAAAGTCACTTTGTGAAAACATTGTGGTAAATAGAGCATTTGCTCCTATGGGAGCAAATGCTCTATTTATCACAATGGTTTCAAACCTACTAATTTCTAAAATTTTAATTCCTTTTCTCTAGTTAATGCTCCTTTTCGGTAGATTTGTTCAAAGTGGTTGGATCTAAAAATAGCCTATGAAGTAATGGGTTAAAGCGATATAAAACCCCAAATACAAACAAACAAACAACACTTTGAGATAACCTATCCAAACAGATGCACCTGTGTATGGACCGAGGCGAGATGCACTCCTGTGCGAGATGTCTAATCAGGGTCTGCTCTGTTTGCTTATGGAATAATAAAGAGCTGACACTAAGGCGTCTGTCAAAGCCAAACTTTCCATGTTAATTAATGAAGCAGTCAATGAATATTGATGCAGGAAAAAATTCATGAATATTCATGAGGAATAGAGTTAAGAGTAATATGTTTAGTTACTCTCCAAATTTAACCCTTTTCCTCATATAAACGTGTTTTCACACACTTGTAAACAGAGTAGACCTAGATCGGATCCGTATGATTAGGGTCTGCTCTGTTTGCTAATTGAATTTTAAGATTTGTTTCTTTACTTTCTAAAATGGCAACAATATTTCACCTTCCACATTTCGTCATAACTATTTCGTCCATGAATATACAGAAGGTATTGAAATTTAGGCTAAACACAGAACAGGGAAAGGGTTAAGTTCACTTTAGGTTACAAAAAACAAAGTTCTTACAGCTTGTTATTTTCTTTGAAAAGACGCACTTGTAATTGAATCTCATCTGATACAATGTACAGTAAAAACTTGATACTTTGAAATTTTAGTCATTTGACCTTGACCTTTGGCTTGCGGGCAGCATGGGCTGGATGTGCAATGAAAATATGGATGGTGGTTTATGTGTATATGCAATTCCAGATATAAGACAATGAAAAAGCTGTGACAACCAACTGCACGTACCAACTGTACGTAAAAGCGTGACGCATAGACACACAGACAGACGGACGCACAGACGGACGGACAGGTGCAAAACATAATCCCCCCTGACTATCGTCAACGGGGGCATAATAAAACTGTCGTCTGCTACTAGTGTCAGTTTATTCATTTCACATAAAATTACAATCGGCGTCAAACATGTTTTTACACGCTGTCTCAGCACGTAAAATATGACAAGGGAAGTAATCTGACTAAGAATTGGTCAGTGGTCGTCAGATCTGTACGAATTGCTTCCCTTGGCAACATTGTGTCCATTAGACTAGTAGAATCAACAACTACGTTATCCGAGATTTATGGTTCTAAAAGTGATACAAAGGATCTATGACTTATTTTGTTAACCTTTTACCTTATATAAACATGTTTTCACGCATTTGCAAACGGCGTAGACCCAGATCAGCGGCCCATAGAGGCTAATGGAATTTGAAAGATATGCGTCTACTTTCTAAAATAGCTACAATTTTCCAACTTCTATGTTTCATTATAACCGTTTTGTCCATGGATATTCAGTAGGTATCGAAATGTGCAGTAAACCTAGAACAGGAAAAACATTTATTCTAAAATAATTTCTTGCTATGAACTTCTTATCTCCATCAATTGGAAACTAAATTTCAAGCTAACTTACTGAATAGATATACAAATGTATATAAATGAACGTATACGCTCTAAGTAGACTGCATACAAGAAACGCCAGTTTCCAACTATACTGGCATTTGCAAAAACTGCAGAGACCCTGACCGGACTAGTCCTTTTTGTCATTCAAAATCCTGTTGTAAATTACATGTATACCCTTTCATACGGAATGGATCTATCATTAAACAATGATGGATCATTCCAGTTTGAAAATTAAGCTGAATAACTAAGGGAAATATATTGACGTAGATTAGTCTTCAATGAAAGGTTTTTGCTAACCCCTTGCAACATATCATTCTGTAAAACATCGGTCATGTTTTATTTTAATTTTTGTATTTTCTCTCTTGTTTGTTTCGAAAACGAAGAATCAGTCTGAATCCTGATTGATCTGGGTCCAAACTGTTTGCAAAGGTGATATTAGAGATTCTCCATATTAACACTGTCCCTGTTGAATACAGTTAACCCCCTCTAAACTGGAATTCTAGTACAGAATAATTTAAAGACTTTAAGGCAGGTGGCTGCTTAATGCAGGGTGAACGTCATGTAGAAAGCTCCTAGTGGAGCTTTCTGCATGACTTTCACCCTGCATTAAGCTGTCACCTGTCTCCAAGACCGATATTTATACTAAATTGAACGTCCGGTTTAGAGGGGTTCTACTTTATTCATATCAGAAATAATTACAAGTATTATTTAATCAAAACAAAGGAGTCATGAATGGGAATTTCCGTCCATTACTCCAGGGTAGGAAATAGACGGTTCTGATCACATATATGCATATAGGCTTAGCAACAGAAAGGCAAGACTGGTGAACTTTTTGCACTGGTATATTTTTATAAGTCGTATTACTATGGACATTTTTTTCAGTAAAAAGAATAACTTGAACATATCATACATCCATACAAAAAAGTATACAAAGAAAGACAAACAAACACAGTAAAACTCTCTTAAAGCGACCAATGGATAAATAAAGCAGGTAAATGTATTAGGAGCTTCCTGTATTACTTGTGTCCTGCATTTAGCTACTACCCGTCCTTAAGACAGGCAGCAGGACTCCCTTCCAGTGGCCCCTTTAAAGAGACTTTTCTGTATAACCAGTTATTCCTGATCACTACATTAACCTACATAAGAGCTGTGCCATGGAAAAGAGCAACTCTTCGGCTTAACAAACAGTCATCAGTTGGAGAGATGCCATGGCTGACTGGAGTCACTGAGTCCAATAATGTCACAAGAGTCCACAATATTGATATGTTGGAAATGAATCACAGTAGATGCTGATGAATGTTCAACAGCGCAGAGTCGCAGACCCTCCTCAGTGACCACATTTAAACTCTTTATATGCTTGCGAATAATTTATGATAACTGCTAAGATCCAGATGGGACGTTGAATTATTATTATTGTTTTAGGGAAAATGGCAGATAATTACTTAGTTTGCAAAGATGTTCCCTTTATTCCATATATATGCCTTTCTACTACATTTGTACTTGCAAACAGAGAAGACCCAGATCAGACGGCTCCTACAGGAGCCATCTGATCAGGGCCTGCTCTGTTTGCTTATGATTAAGATATAGATCTGATTCTATAGTTTCTGTCATGTCCAAAAATTCCTGTGTACATATGCTATTATTACAATTAATCTAATTAATATTCATGATGTCATTATCTCTCATGACTATTCATGGAGTAAAGGGTTAAACTCATTTAGAGCTTTCCCCCATGGCCCAGCTCATAATGGGATAACAGAGCACTATAAACTTTTATACTGTCAGTAATACTTCCACAAAAAGTGTTAACCCTTTCCCTCGTGACTATTTAAGTGAGAAATAAAGCATGTATGATTATCAAACAGATGAATTTTCTGAAGGCAACATGAACAACGGAAAATGGTTACCATGGCAGAAACTGCAGAATCTGATTTATATTATTTCATAAGCAAACAGAGCAGACCTTGATAAGCTAGCTCCCACAGGAGCTGACTAATCTGGGTCTACTCTGTTTGCAAAGGCATCTAAAGGCATCTCTATGAGGGAAAGGGTTAACAAAAAACACTGAACTTGACCAGCAAAGATTCAAAAACACCCAACACCATTCTTTGGCCTGCCATAAATACAAAATAATACATAGGAAAGAATACCTGTCCATTTTGAATGAAAATTACTCTATTGGTATAAAAAAGAAGATTACTGCGAACTATCATTCATGTCTTAATGTCAAAAGGATTACTCAAATTTATCAACCATTTGCTATCAGGGCCCAATGTTATAAAACTTTGAATCTGAGTCTGAGATCATTCTCAAGTATCTGATGCTTGAGAACGATCTCAGACTCAAGCTAAGACTTTTATAACCTCGAGGCCAGGACCTAACACTTTACCTGATGCATATTCATGTAAGAAATGATGACTGTTTATAATGGTCATGCCAGAAACTGCAGAATCAGACCCATATTTATTCCATATTCAGTTACCCTTTCCTTTTGGAACCTATGCAAACATGTAGACACAGACCAGGTGCCCCCTGTTGGGACTGTCAGGTTAGGGTCTGCTCTGTTTGCTTATTGAATAATGTAGATGAGTCTGAAGTCCTGTCACAGCCAGAAAGTTGTGATTATAAAACAAATCAGTTCATGAATATTCTTATAGTAATAAATTCTTAAATTGATATTCATAGGTGAAAGGGTTATGCAGAGAAGACCCTGACCAAACATATTCTACTCTGATCTGGGTCTACTTTGTTTGCAAAGGCATCTCTATCAGGTGAAGTGTTAAGTCATATCAAGAAATTATGGTTCAGTATAAAGCCATTACCCTGTATCTCTCTGATTTACTCAATTAATTATGTTAAAAATTTGACAGGTGTTTCCTTCCATGGTGTTGTCAACTCCTTATTTCTACACATTTTGGCTTAATATCTCTTTAACCCATTCCCTCATAGGCTATTTTTAGATCCAATCATTTTAAATAAGTCTACCGAAAAGGAGCATTAACTAGAGAAAAAGATTTTTTTTAGAATTTTGTAGTTTGAAACCATTGTGATAAATAGAGCATTTGCTCCTATAGGAGCAAATGCTCTATTTATCACAATGTTTCAAAAGTGACTATTACAGAGAGGAAGGCATACCTATGGAGGAATGGGTTAACGCATTCATCTAGTGCATACACATGAGGTCTTACTAGCATGTTTTGCTTTAGAGAGATTTTACCTCAACCATATTTCTTCAATAAACATACAAACTCTTAATCCTTACCCTGTTTAATACTCATGTATGAAATAATGGCATCATGAATATACATTAGCTAATTTTTTTATAATGAAGTCTGCACACAGGATTGGTTGGTAGAAACTGTAGTCAAATCATATAATTTCAGAAGCAAACAGAGCAGACCCTGATCAGACAGATCCTACAGGAGCTATCTGATCTTGGGCTAGCCTACTCTGTTTGCGAAAGCATGAAAAAGAATTTAAATGTGTTTTCACACATTAGCAAACAGAGTAGACCCAGATCAGACGGCTCCTAGAGGAGCCGTCTGATCAGGGTCTGCTCTGTTTGCCAATAGAATTTGATAGATCTTGTTTCTTTGCTTTCTAAAATGTCTACTATGTGACGCCTTCCATATTCCATTATAACTATTTTGTCCACGATTATTTAGTAGGTATTGAAATTTGGAATAAATATAGAACAGTAAAGGGTTAACCCTTTACTTCATACACACAAATTTTAATGCCTTTGCAAACAGAGTAAACCCAGATCTGAGAGTTCCAGTAAGAGTCGTCTAATTAGGATCTACTCTGTTTGCCTCTGGAATAATACAGATCTGATATTACAGTTTTTGCCAGGCCTCAAGTACTTCTTGTTCATATGCCATTATAAAATTTGAGGTAATTAATATTCATAAACGCATTATTCCTTACATGAATATTTATGATGCAAAGGATGACGTTTACAAAACAATAACCCACAAGTACAAAGAATCAATGTCAGTGTATATATATATATATATATAAAGCATTGGCCCTTAGCTAGCATTAAGGAAGGCACTAAATAGGTACAATAGGATCTCTCTTAAGTGGCCATCCAAAAGAGGTCATACTTATGGGTCTGAAAGGCAGGTGGTCGCTTAATGCAGGTCAAAAGTAATGCAGAAAGCTCCTCTAGGTGCTTTGTGCATTACTTTTGGCCTGCAAAAAGCAACCACCTGTATTTTAAGAGCCATATGTTCAATAAATGAATGGCCACATAGGACAGGTTCTAGTGTATAACAGTAACAGATAAACACTGAAGATATAGAAAACCCTTTACTCTATAGACATACACTTTTGATGCATTTTTGCAAACGATGCAGACCCAAATCAGACAGGATCTGCACTGTTTGCACTCAGGATCTTTTAGGACTCAGTTTATCCTGATTTTAATAGGAATAATTGTCAATATAGACATTTCAAGGTGTTATTTAAGAGATAAGTGCGCAAAGAGGATGTAACCTAAATCATAAATATTTATGGATTAAAGGTCAATGACACTCTCATAACTTTGCATGCTGACAAATGTGTCTAATGCAATACTAATATTTTTCATTTCTGTGAAAAGGATCTGAGCATCAAACAGTTTAGATCCTGATGAGATGCAGATGTACTCATGGTCTCATCTAGATCCAAACTTTATGCAGGGACTATCACATACTCCCTGCTAGCATGCAGGGAATTATGGATAACTAATTCAGCTTCACAGAGTTATACACATTGTTTCTTGAACCTTTACTCCATGAATAGTCATGTAAGAAATAATGACATTAATTTCATAATAGCACATTAACAAGACAAGTTTGTCCATGGTAGAAACTGTAAAATCACACATGCATCTAAATAATTCCATAAGCAAACAGAGCACATCCTGCAGGAGTCATCTGATCTGGGTATACTCTGATTGCAAAGGCGTATAATGGTGCAATTATGGAGTAAAATGTTAAAGTTTCATTGGCAATTTACTCCATAAATATGCCTTCTAAGACCTTTGCAAACAGTAGACTGAGATCAGGGTCCCTGCTTATAAAGCAGCTTTTGATTGATCAGATTTGAGTTCTCAAGCTTTTGATTGGTCAGATTTGAGCCAGAGGCTCATATCTGACCAATCAAAAACTTGAGAACGAATTCAGACTCAACTAAAAGTTTTATAAGCATGGACCCAGTTATGCTTTGCTGGCTGATGAAATGATCTGATTTTAAGTTTTTACATTTCTTGTTCAAATGCCATTATATATATATCAAGCTAATTAATATTCATACTTGCATTATTTCTCATAGTAAAAGAGTAAAGGGTTATACAGTCTCCAACTAAGAATATAAAAAACACACTTTTGGCTTTATCCTAACGACCCTAAGTGTTCCGACACCTAGTCTTCCCTGTCATGGGTTTGCAGAGCTTGGTAAGTAAATTTGGCACCATTTTGATACCTTTAAATTTAACTGACAAAGTAGCAAAAGGTGCAGACCCTGACAAGAAATCTCCTCCAAGAGCTGTTTGATGTGGACCTGCACTATTTGTCTATTTCTACCTGTCCGAATACTTAGGCTAATTAAGATATCTCTAAACTTAACAGTATCACTCTAATGCAGGCCAATATTTCTGCTGTTACATGTTGATTTCAAAACTCTACTCCAGTTTTGAAAGGATCTTCATATCAACACTAATACTGGAATATTAATTCCATATTTTTCTTTAAACCATTCCCCTATACGCTTTTTAAGATCCAACCTCTTTGAATAAATCTACTGAACATTTACTACAAAACAGAAAAACAATTAGAATTGTGTAGTTTTGAAACCATTGTGATAAATAGAGCATTTGCTCCTGTGGAGCACATGCTCTATTTATCACAATAGTTTCATAAAGCATCTTTCACAGAATCTGATGCTTCAAAAGGTGTCAGCATGAGGGAAATGGGTTTTATCCAGTCACCAGGCTTCTCTAGTGACATAATAAAGGGGGTGCAAATAAACTTAGGTTTATTTGGTTACTTCCGGTAGTGGAAGGTTTATTAGGTTAGTAGATAAGCGTAATGATTCTATAACCATGGAACTATTTTAGTTTTCTGTAAATATTCATAAACATATTGATGGAATAGATCTAACAGACCTATTTGGTCACCAGAAAAATTATTCAAATGGGAAAAATAAAAAGAATTGGCTACAGCTGGATTCGAACCCGCGCCTGATTCTACAAAAACTAATTCTAATCTCTCTAGAGACGTCGCCCTTACCGATTACGCCACTGAGGCCACATACAAAATGACGTTGATTTATCACTTTTATTAATTTAATCCACCGCTGGCAAAACCCGTTTTTGATAAAATCAAACCTGGAAGCAAAGATTGACAGATAAATAGTAAATGTTTTCTTTTCACTCTCATGATTATTTGATTGATAAACTCTTACAGGGGCGGTGATAGTCATAAACCTAAATATAGCCTGTTCAGTTCCATCGATTTCTGAGTGACGTTAGGTAGAATCTAAAAATAGAAACCGAGACTACGTAACTCGAATTTGACCAAAGAATATAGATCATGTCTGTTTGAAATAACTTATCGACCCTCGATTCAAATCATCTTATTTTTCAAATTCAACCACGTTTCCCTTCTAGTAATACAAGTATCGAAACTATATTCCTCTGCGGTAGCTCATTAGATCTATTTACGTCTAAATGGAAGTGAAAAGGGAGGGATCCGTTGATCGAAAAACTGCATTTTCAATGTAAATTATTTCAAGAGTGTTATGAGTCTATAAAAAAGACATTTAACTATATTGACTGGATAAATCGAATAATAGGTTAGTGCCGTAGATGGGACGCCTTTATCCGACTCGGAGAGAAAACAGTTGAGGCTCGGCAAGCCTCGCCTCAACGTTTTCTCCCCTCGTCGGATAAAGCGTCCCATCTACGGCACTAACCTATTATTCTCTATAACCCTCTCCTCCATAAATACGCCTTTCTACACCTCTGTAAAACTTTTTGAAACCATCTATTTATCACAATGGTTTCAATACTAAATCATTCTAAAATTTTCCTTTTCTCTAATAAATGCCCCTTTTTGGTTGATATATTCAAAGAGGTTAGATCTAAAAATAGCCTAAGAGGAAATGGGTAAAATCATCATTCAAATTATAACTACATCAAACACTAGCTCTTTGGAATTGATTGGAATCATCCCTCTGACATGATTCTGTGCCAAATCCTCTAGCAAATTTAACCCCTTCAAACTGAATGGACTCTACCATTAAACAGTGATGGGCCATTCTATTTCAATTATTTAGCATTCAAAGGGTTTATTTCTCAAAACTAAAATTTTGCACAATACTGTTCTTACTATCTTGAGCGTCACGAATATACATAACTAACATACTCAACTGGCCATATATATACATACATACATACATACAACATACACAGTAAAATCTCTCCTTAATGACCACTCCAAATTCAGGGGGTTTAACCCTTAACTCTGCCTTTGCAAACAGAGCAGATCCAGATCAGACGGCTCCTAATGGAGCCGTCTGATCAGGGTCTGCTCTGTTTGCTTATGACATAATATACATGTAGATTCTACAGTTTCTGCCATGGTCAAACATTCCTGCATCCATGTGCCATTATAACAAAACAATTTATTAATATTCATGACGTCATTATTTCTTACATAAATATTCACGGAGGAAAAGGTTAAGCCAGCTGGTAGCGTAACCCTTCACTCTACGCCATTAACCCATTCCCTGATATTGACGACTCCGTAAAAGTCACTTTGTGAAACCATTGTGATAAATAGAGCATTTGCTCCTATAGGAGCAAATGCTCTATTTATCACAATCAAAAGATAGCCTTTTTACACCTTTGTGTACAGAGCAGACTCAGGTCAGATGGCTGTTGTAGGAGTGATCTGATCTGGGTCTACTCTGTTTCCATACGCCATTACAATATTCATTTCATGAATATTTACAAGAAATCACAACTTCATGGATATCTGTTTAACTTCATTTTCTATAATGTCAATTGAATAAGGGAAATTTTGGCCAGGTCATTAATTGTAGAATCAGACCTATATAATTCTATAATCAAACAGAGTAGACCCTAATTTGCAAAAACATGAGGGTGTTTACCGGTATATAAGTGAAAGGGTTTAACCCTTTACCTCAAGAACACAGCAGTGTTAGACCATAGTCAAACTGTGGAATCAGATCTACATTATTCCATAAGCAAACAGAGCAGATCCTGATCAGATAGCTACTACAGGATCCTTCTGAGTCTACTCTGTTTTCAAAAGTGCTAACCCATTCCTCCACAGGCTATTTTTAGACCCAACCTCTTTGAATGAATCTACCAAAAAGGAGAATTTTCTAGACAAAAGGAAACTGTTAGAATTGTGTAGTATTGAAACCATTGTGATAAACAGAGCATTTGCTCCTATGGAGCAAATGCTCTATTTATCACAATGGTATCAAAAAGTTACTTTTACAGAGGCGTAGAAAGGCGTATTTATGGAGGAAAGGGTCAAAAGGCAACAATAAACCAAAGGGTTCCTACTGGGAGTCCTCTGATCATGGTCTGCACAGTGCACCGTTCACTTCATATCTTCCATGCAAAAGATCCACACTTGGACAAGTTCACTTACATACACTGGGTTACATGGGTTTAAGTCATATCTTCCCTATCTACCCTAAATATTCAGTCACCCCAAATCGTCATCTGTTTGAAACGATTTCATTAAATACTGAGGCAAGCACTTATTTGGCTGGGGATATCAATTCAGCAATTGCTTGACACAGTAGCAATTAGTGTAGACCCTGATCAAACTGCTCCTGAAGGAGCAGTTTGATCTGGGTCTGCACTATTTGCTCAAGTTTGTCTGTCTGAATACTTTGGGTAATTTGGGTATCAACGGAATCATGCAAAGAACAATTAACAAATCTAGACAGGATACCTAGTGCAACACGAGCTCTCTATCACCCACAGTTCTGTGATGACCGATATGAAACATGTGTGTGAAAAGTATATACAGGCGATGATAATGGTAAGGGGGAGATGATTAACATAAATAAATGCATCAATTTGTTCAGATACAAGACAGATACAAGGGCTATATACAGGATTATTTATATACATGTACACAAGTGTTTATAATTTACAAAAGCCAAGTAACTAATAAAAATGTAACTATGAAAATAATCATTAACCGTAATTAAAAAAATGATCAATATTACAGCTGGAGATGGGTTAACCCTTTACCTAATAGCGACACTTTTGCAAACAGAATAGATCCAGATCAGACAGCCCCAGTAAGAGCTGTTTGGCCAGGGTCTGCTCTGTTGGCTTATAAAATAATATATCCTTGTTCAAAATGCCATTATTAACCTTTTCCCTGTTATATGTTTATTCCAAATTTCAATACATACTGAATATTCATGAACAAAATAGTTATAATGAAATATGGAAGGTGCAACATTGTAGATATTTTAGAAAGTAAACAAACAGACCTATTAAACTCCATTGGCAAACAGAACAGACCCTGATGAGACGGCTCCTGTAGGAGCCGTCTGATCTGGGTCTACTCTGTTTGCAAATGCATGAAGTTGTTTATATGAAGGAAAGGGTTAATATTCAGCTAATGGATGTTCATTAAGTCATTACTGCATAATGAATATTCATTAGGTAAAGGGTTAATTCAAAACATCTCTCCATGATGTAGGCAGTATTTGTAAGGTCTCTCCAACAGAAATCTCAACACAATTACATGTAGTAGTTATTTTGATTTGCAATAAAGCGATTAACTCTTTAACCCCATTCCTTCATAGACTAATTAGACCCAACCTCTTTGAATGAATCTACTGAAAATGAGTATTTACCAAAAAAAAAAAAAAGAAAGTTTAAGAATGGTGTAGTAATGAAACCATTGTGATAAATAGAGCATTTTCTCCTATGGAGCAACTGCTCTATTTATCACAATGCTTTTCAAAAGTGGACTTTTACAGGGGTGTCAAAAGGCGCCAATATGAAGGAAAAGGTTAAACAGAAGATGCCAATCTGCAATACCCTCTGTACATGCAGATGACAGATACTCAGAGTGCAGAAAGTTAAAAGTAAATGGAGTGAAAATACTGTAACCCCCTCCACAATGACCACTTAAACCTTTCCTCTATGCATATCTATGTAAGAAATAATTACATCATGAATATCAATTGGGTTAATTGCTTGCTCAAATTTTGATATTTTACTGATTCAATCAAACCTTTGATCAAAGAGTTTGGATCCTGAAGAGGGTCAGTGTCTTATCTGGTACCAGGCTGTTTGCAAGTGAGAGTCAAGTCACGGATAGAGGGATAAGGGTTAACTGGCAATGAGGTGTTTACAAACCCTTTCCCTCATAGTAACCCTATAGAAACCTCATAGTGCAGACCCTAATCATAAGACTCCTCTAGGATTTTGCACAGGATTTTTACACAGTTTGCAAATGACAGTGCACTAGTTTCTGCATTCAGAAGTAAACCCTTTCCTTCATATAAACACCTTTTCACACATAGTAGACCCAGACCCGATGGCTCCTATAGGAACCGTCTAATTAGGGTCTGCTCTGCATGCTACCATAGTA
Organism: Azorinus chamasolen; assembly: GCA_963576725.1. Classification (NCBI taxonomy): domain Eukaryota; kingdom Metazoa; phylum Mollusca; class Bivalvia; order Cardiida; family Solecurtidae; genus Azorinus; species Azorinus chamasolen. The sequence goes on along the minus strand of OY755239.1, from coordinate 53,326,133 downwards.
TATTATACCGGTAGATCCGATTCTAGTTTCTGCCTGAACCAAAATGCCTGTGTTCGTACACCATAATAAAAAATCATCTAATCAATATTAATAATATCATTATTTCTTACATGAATATTCAACAGGGAAAGGGTTAATAATCTGCCATTGAAGGTTACGACTGTGTTCAACAAGTCTTATAATATATTTCAGTATTTACCTTTAATATTTGGACAATCAATCTTTCATCTTCATTGGTTTGTGAATAGCATAGTATACAGTAAAACCCCTCTAAATCGGACATTCAATTTAGTATAAATATCGGTCTTGAAGACAGGTGGCTGCTTAATGCAGGGTGAAAGTCGTGAGGAAAGCTTTCTGCATGACTTTCACACTGCATTAAACAGCCACCTGTCTAAAAGTATCTTAATTATTCTCTACTAGATTTCCAGTTTAGAGAGGTTTCACTGTATCATTATATGCTGAATACCAGAGGTCAATTTAGGATGGTTTGATTTCTGGAGTAGCACACAGTGTAGACCCTAGTTAAACTGCACCTTCAACAGCAGTCTGATCTGGGTCTACATTATTTGCCTAATTTTTCTGGCCAAATACTTCAGGCAACAACAGTAATGACACAAGTCAATTAATCCATTCCCTCACATTGACGTGCAAAAGTCACCTGTTGAAACCATTGTGATAAATAGAGCATTTGCTCCTAAAGGAGCAAATGCTCTATTTATCACAATTGTTTCAAATTGCAAAATTCTATTTCTTTTCTTTTCTCTAGCTAATGCTCCTTTTCGGCAGATTTATTCAAAGAGGTTGGATATAAAAAAAAGCCTATGAGGGAATGGGTTAACACAGAAAACATGAGCATTTGACAGATTTGGATGCTAACTATACAAGCCATATGATAATTACATCACAACTATTTTTGACAAAATTTATGTCCTAATTATCCCATTTACCTCCCCTGAATTTTTTGAAAAGGTATGTGAACATTGATAATAATGGCAGAAACTGTAGAATCAAATCGGCATAATTCATTAACCCTTTCCTCCATAAATACGCCTTTCTACGCCTCTTTTAAAGTCACTTTATGAAACCATTTTAATAAATAGAGCATTTGCTCCTATAGGAGCAAATGCTCTATTTATCACAATGATTTCAAACTACAAAATTCTAAAATTTTCCATTTCTCTAGTTAATACTCCTTTTCGGTAGATTTATTCAAAGTGGTTGGATCTAAAAATAGCCTATGTGGTAATGGGTTAAGCAAATAGAGCAGAGCCTGATCCTACAGAGCCATCAGATACGAGTCTACTCTGTTTGCAAAAAGCTGAAAGATGTACTGATCAGGTAAAGGTTAGCAATGACTTTTTGAAACTTTTTCCTATCTGAGGGATATGGTTATATATATTTTAAGATAAATGTTTAAAATTTTATATGAACACTATTCTTTGGTCACAGCAGAAGCTGTGGAATGTGATCTATATTATTTCTTAATCAAACAGAGCAGAACCTGTTCAGACAGCTCCTAAGTAGTCATCTGATCTGGGTCTACTCTGATTGCAAAGGCATTAAAAGGCATTACCTGTCAGGTAAATGGTTAAAGAATTATACAAAATACTGATGGGCATTGACCGAGATGCCTTCTACACAATTGTAATGGTGAGTATAGCTCCCATATATCTGAATAGTCTACCTGAAAATGTTTTTATTTTTTTCATTTTGATTTTTCGCTACATGAAACATAATGAATACTTTAAACCCTTTACTCCATAGATACACATTTTAACGCCTTTGGAAACAGATGACCCAGATCAGATGGCACCTGTAGGAGACGTCTGCTCAGGTTCTGCTCTGTTTGCTTATGAAATTATATAGATCTGATTCTACAATTTTTACCATGGTCTAAAATGTCTGGTGTTCATATGCCATTTGTTACACAAATGAATGCAGTAGAGGGTTAATCTTATGCCATTACATTAAAGAGAAACTTACAGCAGATCATATCGATATTATATCATAAGCAAACAGAGCAGACCCTGATCAGATGGCTCCTATAGGAGCCGTCTGATCTGGGTCTTCTCTGTTTGCAGAGGCGTAGAAAGGCATGTTTATGGAGTAAAGACTTAATGCAAAATGAGAAGTTAATGCTGGAAGCTCCACTAAGCACTTTCTAATAATAGCACAAGAACAAGGAAACTTAGCCTCGGCAGAAACTGTAGACACATATCCATATCATTTCATAAGCAAACACAGCAGACCCAGAACTGACAGCTCCTATATCAGCCATCTGATCTGGGTCTACACTGTTTGCAAAAGGCATTAAACGTTATCCATTCTATATTCATGCAAGAAATAATGACATTATGAATATTAATTAGCTGAATTTTTATAATGGTACATGGACACAGGATTTTTTTCATCTTGGCAGAAAGTTTAAAATCACATCTTTATAAAGCCATAAGCAAACAGAGCAGACCCTGATCAGATGAATTCTACAGGATCCATCTGATCCGAGTCTACTCTGTTATCAAAATGTGAAAAGGCATATATATATGAAGGAAAGGATTAAGCAACCATTCACTTGTAAACACATCCATGAACATTCAGTGGTCGCCATGAGTCAAGGCCCATGGCTACTATGTAGATCATGACCAGACATAACACAAATGTACGGATTGATCTGGGTTTACATAGTATGCAGTGTTACGGTGACCTTTGTTCCACGAAGCAGCTAACATTCATACTATACTTGATGGAACTGAGACAGGAACAATTACAGTAGAACAAGTCTTAAGCGGCCATCAAAAGGAGGTCTACCGGTAATTACGGGTTTGTAAGGCAGGTGGTAGCTTAATACAGGTCAAAAGTAATGCAGAAAGCACCTATTTCAAGATTCCTGTGTCCAATTAATTTAAGGTCACTTAAGACAGGTTCTACTATATGTAAATAAAAGTAAACATACTGGTAATCTAGCATCCATTAGCTGAAGAAAGTTGAACCCATGTCAAAAACTGCCTGATTCGTTTCGAAATAAAAGTTTTATTTTTCTGCACAAAAATTAACCATATAAATGTCAAACAGTTTTTATCCTGATGAAAGAATGAATAACTGATTGAATGGAACCTACATGAAACTGTTCAGACGAGGTTTGGCAGTTTATAATTCACTATAAGTTAACTTTATACAATGAGAATATTGCCAACACTTTTCTGAGGTTTTTATAAAATTTAAGCTTTGAACCCCTTACTCCATATAAACTCCTCTTAAGACCTTTGTAAGCAAGGTTGAACCAGTTCAGAAGACTCCTGTAGTAACCATTTGATCAGGGTCTGCTCTGTTTGCTTATGTATAGAGTTACAGATCTGATTCAACAGTTTCTGCCAAGGTGAAAATTTTCTGTGTTCATATCCCATTATAAACATTTATGCAATTAACCCTTTCGTTCATATAAATACCCTTTCACACACTTGCAAACAGAGTAGGCCAAGATGAGATGGCTCCTACAGGAGCCATCTTGTAGGAGCCATCTGATCAGGGTCTGCTCGGTTTGTTTTTGACATGCTACAGATCTGACTCTACAGTTGTTGTCAAAGCAAAAACAAAAACCTTCAAAAGCTTCCATTATAAAACTTCAGCTAATAGATATTGATGATTTCACAATTTCTTACATGACTATTGAACAGGGACAGGGTTAATAATCATGAAGTAAAGGGTGACAAGGAATAATTTCAACTCATCCATGATTATACTACAGAAAGCAAGTAATAAAGAAAGAAGCTTACAGTGTATAGATGTTGAAAATATGACTGTACTTAACCCTTTCCCTCATATAAATGTGTTTTCATGCATTTGCAAACAGAGTAGACCCAGATCAGACGGCTCCTATAGGAGCCGTCTGATCAGGGTCTGCTCTGTTTGCTTATAGAACTTGATAGATCTGTTTCTTTACTTTCTGAAATGGCTACAATGTTCCACCTTCCATACTTAATCATAACTATTTTGTCCATGCATATTAAATAGGTATTGAAATTTGGAATAAACATAGAACTGGGAAATGGTTAATATCTTTATACTGTAAGCATTTTACCACTATTGCTCAAGACACCATCTTAGCTATAGATAATACCTCGACTTTATGATATAACGTGCAAAATATTACCCAAAATAACAGAAACATAACATGGACATTGTAAACACACGTGAAACAGATTTCTATGAATCAATCAATTACATTAAAAACTTAAATTGATTACCTAACATTTTTAAAATTGTAACATTCAAAAGGGACTAACTGTTATTTAACCCTTAACTCCATGAACATTCATGTACAAAATAATGGCATCACGAATATTAATTAGATTAATTGTCATAATAGCATATGGGCACTTGAATTTTTGGCATTGGCAGAAACTGCAGAATCAAATCTATATCATACCAGCAATCAGAGCAGACCCTGATCAGACAGCTCCTACAGGAGCCGTCTGATTTGGGTCTTCTCTGTTTGCAAAGGCGTAGAAAGGCGTCTTTATGGAGTAAAGGGTTAACCCTTTCCCTGTTGGTCAGTGTTGGTAGTAGATGCTTATGAAATTATAATAGACTTTATTCTACAGTTTCTACCAATACCTAAACAATCCTGTCTACATATGGATTATAAAAATTCGGCCAATAAATATTCATGATATCATTATTTCTTACATGAATATGCAACAGGGGAAGGATTAAATTAAGTCTGAAATGGACTGTGAAACTATAAATGAATCTGCTAACAAAATCAACTAAATCTGTATTCCTTCCTGGACTATCCTGACACTGTAGTACATCATACAAACATCAGGGGCCCATCTTACTAAAGATCGTACAACAAAAACCATTGAGACTCCGAATTAACCTGAATTGCTTCTACTCGGATAGTCGAGTCTATTGCACATTGCATACGAGCAGCAATTTGGTCTAACTTTGTACAACAGAAGTGATTGAAAGTTTTAACTTCTAGCTGCTATTGTTGTACATGTATGTTATAACTTAACCATTTCCTCCATAGGCTATTTTTAGATCCAACCACTTTGAATAAATCAACCGAAAAGGAGCATTAATTAGAGAAAAGGAAATTTTTTTAGAATTTTGAAACCATTGTGATAAATAGAGCATTTGCTCCTATAGGAGCAAATGCTCTATTTATCACAATGGCTTCATAAAGCGACTTTCACAGAGGCGTAGAAAGGCGTATTTATGGAGGAAAGGGTTAAGATAATTGCAATTGAACAATCTTTAGTAAGATGGGCCCCACGTCTGAATTGTTAGATGGTTTACTATTCTTACACTTACTTTAAAAGGCGACAGCTTAAGGTAGGGTGAAAGTTATTTTTGCAATACATTAAGCAACTATCTGCTTTTCAAAACTCCTATGTATAATCAGTAAGTTGTTGCTCAGACCTTTTCCCCATGTAAACGCTTTTTCATGCCTTTGCATGTAGGAGCCGTCTGATCACTTATAAAATAATATATATCTGATCCTACCGTTTTTGTCAAAGCAAAAAATTCCTTTGAAAATTTAACCTTTTCAAATTAAGTTAACCCTTTACTCCATAAATACACCTTTCTACACCTTTGCAAACAGAGTATACCCAGATCAGAGCTGTCCTATAGGAGCCTTCTGATCAGTGTCTGCTCTGTTTGCTTATGGAATAATATAGATCGGACTACAGTTTTTGCTTTGGCAAAACATCCATGTGTTAATGTGCCATTTTAAAAATGAATCCAATTAATATTCATGATGTCATTATTTCTTACATGAATATTTATGGAGTAAGGGTTAATGAACATTCATGAAGTGTCCAATACATGCAAAAACTGGTCATTAAGAAAAAGGTTCAAACTGACTTTGCTAAAGTTCATTGTGCACAGCCTTAGATCACTTAATACATGTAAAAATGTGTTTATACGTCCTTACCATCTTACAAACCATTCATATCACTACAGCTTGGATTGGCTACAGAAAGACAATTGAATCAGCCAACTGTGCAATTATTATTCTTATCAATATAACAAAGGTATTCACGGAAAGACAGATTGATGGATCATCTATGCAATCATTCCTATCACTAAATCAAAGGTGTGCTCTGAAAGACAGATGGATCAGCTATCTTAGAACCCTCACCTCCTTCTAAACTGATAGTATTTACAGAAAGACAAAGTGTCCTAAGACCTGTAATAATCTGCATCTCTCTACCTCGGTTATTAACAATAGTATGTAACATGAACCAGTCTGAGAGAGTAGCAGACTGGTAACTGTGTCTGTGGTATTCTTAACTAACCCATGAACTCTAGTGATCCCATACAGATGACACAGACACAGATGCCCTCAGATCAGGGTCTGCAATCAATGTTAACGGGTTTCACCAGCATATATTTTGCAGGAACCCCCTACATGAAAAATGGACGGGCTCCAAATTTCAATCTGGATGAGTTTACCTTACATAATAGGGGAATTAATGAGTTCAAAATAATCACATGGTCATGTTTATAGAAGCACCACTTGGTGTTTAAGTGAAAGATATCTGCCCTGTGATGCAGAGGATGCAATCTAAACAGACAAAAATAGATGTGTATATATATTAGTGGATCTGTTTATGTCCCAGTGGGTCATACTGTGACAGCCTGTAAAGAATGGAGTCTCTCTAGAACGTTTTCAAATGTTGGTCTCTGTTTAGGGTCTTCCATCCATGCATCCTTCATGATGGCGTAAATCTCTGGAGGGCAGCCCTCAGGGGCCTCCATTCTGTAGCCTCGCTCCACATGCATTACAACATCTGCTAGAGGCTGCAAAGTGAAAATACATAAAAATTGCAAGATTATAAAACCTCTTCAATGTTTTACTCAATGAATATTCATGTCAGACTTTACGAATATCAATTAGCTGAATCTATATAATGGCATCATGACCAAGGGAATCTTTACCAAGGCAGAAACTGTAGATCTTTTTAGATCTTTATTATTTCATAAGAAAACCGGGTAGACCGTGATCTGGGTCCACTCTGTTTGCACAGGCATAAAAAAGCATTTCTAAGAAGTTATAGTTTAAACTGCACAGGTGTTAAAAGGCATTTCTAAGAAGTAAAGGTTTAACCCTTTCCTCCATAAATACGCCTTTCAAATGTAATAACCACTTCTTGAAACCATTGTGATAAATAGAGCATTTGCTCCTATAGGAGCAAATCGAGGGCTTGGTGGAAAACTATTCTAACTCCTTCACTTTAGTGAAGGAGTTAGAATAGTTTTGCACCAAGCCCTCGAAATGCTCTATTTGTCACAATGGTTTCAAACTACAAATTCTAAAAAAATCCTTTTCTCTAGTTAATGCTCCTTTTGGGTAGATGCATTCAAAGAGATTGGGTCTAAAAATAGCCTATGGAGGAAAGGGTTAAAGTGATTACCTAGTGAATGATGGTTATTGATAAACCCTTTACTTATTCATGTAAGAAATAAGGACTGCATGAATATCAGTTACATACATTTTTATAATGCATGATGATCTGAGGAATTTGTAAGTGACAGAAACCCTAGAATCAGATCTATATCATTCCATAAGCAAAGATCAAAGGGAGATAATTCTGCAATGCTCCATGCTTTAATAACATAAAAATTGTGACTTGCACATCTACCATTTGTGGCTATTACGTATGCCATATATATATATTCAATAACTTTCAAATGGAAGGAGGAGTCTGCCACACCAAATACCCACGTTCAAATGTGGAGAATGAATGACTGTCCAACCGCATACCAGACAGGTTGATTCAGTATGTCCCCCAAAACGGTGTTTACAGGGGTATAAATAAATGAAAATATTGGTCGTTCAATTTATGAAAATTAAAAAGAAGTATTCATCTATCCTAAAAAAATCATTGATGTTTTGGAAATCCGTGCTTATTGCGACATAGCAATAATAACATGGGAACTTTTAAGTAGTGACATAGACTAACAGACTGAGACAAGTATTAACCCTTTCCTCCATAAATACGCCTTTCTACGCCTCTGTAATAACCACTTCTTGAAACCATTGTGATAAATAGAGCATTTGCTCCTATAGGAGCAAATGCTCTATTTATCACAATGGTTTCAAACTACAAAATTCTAAAATTTTACTTTTCTCTAGTAATTGCTCCTTTTGGGTAGATTCATTCAAAGAGGTTGGGCAAATAGCCTAAAAATAGCCTATGAGGGAAAGGGTTAATTATGTTTCCCTTGAACATTTCCATTTTCACTAGTCAAATCATTGTAAATTACATGTACATAGGATTGGATCTTTCCAACAGAAGGCAATGCCATACTTACTATTCTTGGATAGGGAACTCTGCCAAATGAGTATATCTCCCACAATAGTATACCAAAGCTCCACATGTCTGACTTATTAGTAAAAAGTTTCTGAAAGAAACAAAATGATTTACAAACCAGGTAGAGGTAGCAGAAATTTATGAAAATTGATAATGATGTTTCTCTGTTAATCCTTTCCTTTATAAAAACATTTTCACACATTTGCAAACAGAGTAGACCCAGATCAGATCATATAGGAGCTGTCTGATCAAGGTCTGCCGTGTTTGCTTATGGTATAATATAGATCTGATTTTACAACTTCTGCCTGAGCCAAAACATCCTGTGTTTTACATATTTTTATTTCATCATAAAAAATGAATATCCATATCATTATTTCTTACATGAATATTCAACAATGCAACATTCAAATAAAGAGTTACAATATATTATGGAAGAAATAGTGACATGATAAATACATGTATTTAAGTGTTTGGCCATTGCATACATTACAGAATCAAGTCAAAAAATTATTGAATTATTGCATACATTACAGAATCAAGTCAATATAATTTCATAAGCAAATAGAGCAGACCCTGATCAGATGGATGCTACAGGAGCCATCTGAGCTGTGCCTACTCTGTTTGCAAAGGCATCAAAAAGTGTCTATATCAAGAAAAGGGTCAATGATTTCAATATTCATTGACCCTAAATGTATTATGGAATTCATCCTCAAATATTAGTTTATCCTTTCAGCACCTCCGATGTTTGAGTGTAATCTTAATGGTGTAATATGCATTTTGTTCCATTTGTAGAATCAAACAATATAAAACAATAGCCCTTTACTTCATGAATATTCATGTAAGAAACAAAACTATAAACATTGTTTTCATACTCAATAAATCATGTATATAACCTCATTTAACCCTTTCCTTCATATAATCGCCTTTTCAAGCCTCTGCAAACAGTAGACGCCTGATCAGGGTCTGCTCTGTATGCTTATGAAATTATACATAATTTTACCGTTTCTATCATGATAAAAATCCTGAGTTTATGTACCATTATAAAAATTCAGTTATTAATCCATTCCCTCATAGGCTATTTTTAGATCCAACCTCTGAATAAATCTATCAAAAAGGAGCATTTACTAGAGAAAAGGAATTTTTTTTAGAATTGTGTAGTTTTGAACCATTGTGATAAGTAGATCATTTGCTCCTATTTATCACAATGGTTTCAAAAAGTGACTTTTACAGAGGCGTCAAAAGGGTCAATATGAGGATATGGGTTAAATGCTCATTAAGTCATTATTTCTTGCAAAAATATTGAACAGGTACAGGGTTAAACTGAATAAATGTCACTCCTGACCAATAAAGGATGTAAGCTAAAACCATCTTCTACTTAACACTTCACTTGATAAAGACACCTTTGTATACAGAGTAGACTCAGATCAGACAGCTCCTGTAGGAGCCATCTGATCAGGGTCTGCTCTGTTTGCTTATTATATGTTACAGATTCTTTACTATTTGCCATGGTAATCAATTTCCTTTTTTCATGATTTTTAAACAAGAATCAAATTAATTATATTCAAAATGGGTGGAGCCCTCTGATCCGAGTCAAACACTGCTTGCAGAAATTTAATGACAGTGCACTCATTTGTTGACTCTTTCCTTCATGAATATTCATGTAAGAAATAATGATGTTATGAATATTAATTAGATTAATTAGTTATAACAGTACATGTACATGGACACAGGTAATTTTAGCATTGACAGAAACTGCAGAATTATATCTATATTATATCATGAGTAAACAGAGCAAACCCTGATATTGGTCTACTCTGTGTGCAAAGGCATACAAAGGTGTATTTATGGAGTAAAGGGTTAATGCAAAAATAGAGAAAGCTTTACTGTTTGGGTGTTCTGTCAGTACTTACTGTATCCCTGAGGGCCTCGGGGGCTGTCCACTTTATGGGGAATTTGCCTCCTGTGGCCTTGACACTGGTGTGGTTAGCCAAGCCAAAATCTGATACCTGCAACAAGATAATATGGACACTTTGAACAAAAAATAACTATCGTCTGCAAGAATAACAGTGATTTTTCATAAGTTCATTAACCCTTTGAATGCATGAAATGAATGTAATGGCATTTGAAAACAGTGCAGACACATAACACAGGCATCTGTTTGACTTGCCTACACTATAACAAAATTCACTATATCCAAACAGTTATAACCAAATTTCGTCTTATCGATATAACAAAGTTTGGATATAGTGAAATAAATATTAAGGTCCCCTGGATTTCGTTAGGTATTTATGCAGTAAAGGGTTAAGACTGCTCGAGAATACTGCTCGAGAATTCTACAATTACGGCTTTTCGTACCTATTTCTGTACCCTCTGTATCAAATCTGTAGAACCTATTATTTATAAGTTATGACTTTAACGATCATACTGGCTTATTTATACACCAAGAGAAGAAATTTTAGAGTGAATTGTGCCTGTTTAAACCATTGTTTATGTGTAACAATTATGAAAAATAATTCAGAATGTGCTGTCATAAGTATTGCCATAAATGAAAACATGCTGTACTTGATTGAATGACCACTATAATACAAAGGCAAAGCCCAGGGTACAAATATCACTCAACTGTTTTCATATCTTGTCATCTATACATGTAAACAGTAAATTAAATATGTTTTTCATTGATTATGCATTGAATGGACACATTCGTTTTGTAGAATTGGGTTTTTCGCACCATCAAATATTGTATACAAATTTATATAGAAATAAGAAGAAATGAATTCCGGCTAATAAATATTCATGATGTCTATTTCTAATATGAATATTAAACTATCACTAGATGCCTCACCTTTGCTTGGCCTTCATCATTCACAAGGACATTTCTAGCTGCCAAGTCTCGGTGAACAAGCTTTTTCGTTTCTAAGTAAGCCATTCCACTGCAGGTATCACTGAATAAGAATGAACGCATGAGAGGCCATGAATCACAATGTGTAAGAATCATTACAAATTTTCCACACAGAGCAATACACATATTTCAGACTGAATGTGCTTTAACCCTTTCCCTCATATAAACACCTTTTCAAATATTTGCAAACAAAGCAGACCCAGATCAGATGGTTCCTATAGGAGCCGTCTGATCAGGGTTTGCTCTGTTTGCTTTTCACATGATATAGATATGATTCTACAGTTTTTGTCAAAGTAAAAAGTTTCCTTGAAAAGTTTACTGTATAAAAATCCAGCTAATAAATATTCATGATGTCATTATTTTTCACATGAATATTGAACAGGAAAAGGGTTAAAGTTATAGTACCTACAATAAACACATATTCTCAATAACATCATAAAACATGATTTTTTAGTGTTAAATCATTACAGTATAACCTCTGTTGATCGGCACCCCTCTTAACCAGAAACCCTTGTTATCCAGCACTGCTGTTTGGTCCCGGTAGTTTCCCTATTTGTTTTATGTATCCAAACTCTCTCTTGATCGGAACCCCTGTTAACCGTTAACCGGCATACCTTGACAGGCCAATAAAGGCAAATTAGCGGTTTTTCACACCTTGTTATCCGGCGGTTTGCTGACCTGTGATCCTTGACAGTAAGCAATAATTCAAGTAGGTGATGGGTCTAGGGTAAATTGACCGCCCTTTATAGATTTATATTGTTATCGTCATTGAAAATACATGTATGTACACATGTAAAAAATGGCAATACCAAATTATTTAGCGACCGGATCTACGCTTTTTGCTAATTGTGTAAAAACCAGCGGTGATGGTCCGCATATACATGTACCTGTGAAGAATCCAAAATTGTAAATAAAATATAGCACGAATGTTCCGGTCAATCCGGTGTTTTAGTCGAGCCCTTTATAATGTGTGTTTACTTCCGATTGTACGCTTAACACGTTATGCCTATATTTTACATGTACATGTAGTTCAAAAGACAATAGACAAACAGCGTAGATCCTGATCAAATGGGTCCTATTTAAATGGAGCTATCTGATCAGGTTCGGCGCTGTTGTATATATTTATATGTAATTTGTGAATTGTCATGGTGGAATTCCCCTCGCAACGAAAAAAGGACTTGCTGGAATGAATATTTGGGTACGTGAACTTGTGAATCTAGGCATAATTCTGTTAACCGGCACCCTCTCTTAACCGGCATACTGACGTGGAACCATGAGGTGCCGGATAACAGAGGTTATACTGTATTATGAAGGTTGTCAATTTGAACTTTTATTACCAGTCAGAGTAAATCCTTGGAATTTGATTGGTCAGTTTGCCAAAAACTGCCGAGGTGTACAGTACCGTATTCAGCGGCTTCCACGGAGAATACAGAATTATTCAAATTTGACGCATGACGTCATTCGTTTTGATATTATTTTTAGCGTCGATTCAAAATTTCATATCGTCCTTACTCCAATAATTCTGGATGGATTACGACCAAATAATCTATAATAAACGTAAAAAACTGTACCTCATACCACGAAGTAAATACAGACGGAGTGGCATCGAGTCGATCTGGTCAAAAATGCTGTCGTTCAAAATTAATCAACCAATCAGAGCGCAGCATCTTATTGTTGACGAAGGACGCCATTGAGGAAAAGCGTGAAATTGCTCGCAAATTTAAGACGATTTCACCTGTATTGAAGTCTCGAATCGATAGACTTTTTGTGTGAAAGTGTTTGGTAAGTATTAATTTCTTTCATGGGTCCTTGTTTATGGTGCAAAATATTTTAGTTGATGGTTTTTTCGGAGACGGAAATGAACCTGTTATTTTCAGTGCGTCTGAACTGTTGACAAAATGGCGGCAATGGTCGAAAAATTAGTTTAGCTTTCATATGGTTTGATAATAAAAGTAAGTTTATTGAAATATGTGGTTGCTTATACTTAGTCCAGTGCTTCTGAAGACTATGAACTAATGCATGGTCCATATTTAATCCAAAATTGTGTAGAGACTACGTGTAAACTTAGCTGTGAAAATGACGATTTTTAGCTATATTGCCATTTCACTGAGGATCGCTTTCCTAATACCGTGGAATCGGGAAACACTAAGGCTTACTTCTCGTATATTATTTTCATTCAACGTGAGTTGTGATGAAATGCAAATATGTTGAATTAATGCATGGTATATTTTTTTAAACGATTAATTGGTCGATACTCGTATAATCGTGGATTGAAAAAGAGCGATGTACAGTCAAATTTTAAAGTGGTTTTGAAAAAAAATACCATAGAATTTATACATTGTTTGTGACAAATGAGTAATTATTTTCAGTTAGTAAGTGTGGAAAAGGAACCTAAATAGTCTGTGGTCAGTAATCAGAGCAGACCCCCTGATCAAACAGTCTCTTTTTGAGCAATCTGATTTGAATAGCAAAGGTGTTCTATTCTGTTAATTTGTGAATGCTGGAATGGTCCATCATTGTTTAACTGTAGATTTTATTCATTATAATTATAAGACTTAAATTTGCTAGATTATTTTGCTTAATAAACAGTGAAGACTCTGATCAGAGGGTTGTTTTTTTAGCTATTGTGTCATTTTTACCGCACACCGTCTGGGTCTACAGTGTTTTAAATGTCAGTACTCTTGATTCCTGCGTTCAAAGATTTTAACAATACAAAGTAACAAATAAGATTGCATGAAAATAAATTGTTTAGACATTTTGAGACTTTATTATTACATTACCAAACCAGTCTAAATACTGCTAATTTGCAGAATAGACCTAGGAAACGATCAAATGTGCCAGGTCAGTAAATCCCCTATGTTATCAGCAGGGGTCAAGGGTCAGTGATCACAACTGCCATCTATCACACACTTCCTTATCAACAAAGAGATTAATTATTACGCAACAGGAAAGCTTTCAAATGAGACAAACACCAAACAATGTGCCAATTATCTAAAGTTCTGATTTGTTATTTTTCCAAAAATAGAAAAAAACTATTCTGACTAATTAGATCTATAGTTAGGCATAATTAAACCCCAACGATTGATATATAATTAAAAACAAGAGATGTCACAGTCACGTGACAAATGCCCCCAAAAATTGTACCATGTGACCTTGACATTTGAACCATGGATCAGGGAGTTGACACATCGTCTTTGTAAGGTGAACATTTGTGCCAGGTTCCTTTGAAATCCATTCACAGATAAACAAGTAATTGTACCCTGTGACCTTGACCTTTGACATATGGACCAGGGAGCTGAACACGACACATCGTCTTTGTCTGGTGAACATCTGTGCCAAGTTATATTGAAATCCATTGATAGATAAAAATGTTACAGACCGGACACGAAATTTGTGACAAAGTAATTGTATTCTGTGACCTTGACCTTTGACCCATGGACCAGGGAGTTGAAGGCGACACATCGTCTCTGTCTGGTGAACATTTGTGCCAAATCATATTGAAATCCATTGATATGTTAAGAAGTTACAGACCGGACACGAAATTTGTGACAAAGTAATTGTACCCTGTGACCTTGACCTTTGACCTATGGACCAGGGAGTTGAAAGCGACACATCGTCTTTGTGTGGTGAACATTTGTGCCAAGTTATATTGAAATTCATTGATAGATAAAGAAGTTACAGACCGGACACGAAATTTGTTACGAAGTTATTTTATCCTGTGACCTTGACCTTTGACCCATGGACCTGGGAGTTGAACGCGACACATCGTCTTTGTGTGGTGAACATTTGTGGCAAGTTATATTGAAATCCATTGATAGATAAAGAAGTTACAGGCCGGACACGAAATTTGTGACAAAGTAATTGTACCCTGTGACCTTGACCTTTGACCTATGGACCTGGGAGTTGAACGCGACACATTGTCTTTGTGTGGTGAACATTTGTGCCAAGTTATATTGAAATCCATTGATAGATGAAGAAGTTACAGACCGGACACGAAATTTGTGACAAAGTAATTGTACCCTGTGACCTTGACCTTTGACCTATGGACCTGGGAGTTGAACGCGACACATCGTCTTTGTGTGGTGTACATTTGTGCCAAGTTATATTGAAATCCATTGATAGATGAAGAAGTTACAGACCGGACACGAATTTGGGACGGATGGAAGGACAGACGGACAGACGGACAGACGGACGGACGGACAGACGGACAGACGGACAGACGGACAGACGGACGGACAGACGGAAAGACGGACAATGCGATTACTATATGCCCGCCTTTGGGGGCATAAAAATAGATAATGGTGAATTCTAGTTCTAAAGATAGTTTAGATTTATATGATCTAGATCTATCCTAAAACACTTTTACTGGATCTGCTACGGTACTGTACATCCATTTTACAACACATAAATGACCCCAACGGGACGGTATATCTTAATTAATATCTAGATCTTCTTTAAATAGAACGAGAATTAAAAATTTAAATGCTGTTGATCTAAAGTATTCGACATATCAGGTGTGTCCAACAAATAAAGAAATCTCCCAATTTCGAAAAGTTCAGCTGGAAATTTATACGGGCATTCCTTTAAGCCTCATATAAACCTGCTTTTACGCATTTGCAAATGGAGTAGACCCAGGTCAGACGGCTCCTATAGGAGTTGTCTGATCAGGGTCTGCTCTGTTTGCTTATGGAATTTGAAAGATCTGTTTCTTTATTTATTTAAAAATGACTACCATGTTCCACCTTCGGTTATAACTGTTTTGTCCTTGAATATTCAGTAGGTATTGACATTTGGAATAAACATAGAATAGGGAAAGGGGTAAAAGGGTATGGTACTCCATATACCCAGATCAGCCTTCTTCTAAGGTGTAAGACCTGATCAGTCTTCAAAATTTGACTATTTCCCAGCTTGAAAAACAATGTTGAACTGGATATGTCTTTCGGATACAGTGATCTGGGGGTATACCGTTTGTAGTGCTGTAAGACATATTTTCTTAAATAATTTTGTTTCTTGTTTCAGACACACCAGAATCGGACACTTTCCTGGCAGAATTGTTGTCACCCACATTCTTTCTGTTAGACGACGAAAGTCTGAATATATAGGTGGCAGTCAGGCATTAGCTCCATATCCAGGAAATACACGTCGGCATATCTTGTTGCCTGATATTGACAATGTTCATATGATAAATGGAAGAAGTCTGTATGTTTCTAATTTGGTGATATAACCTTTGCCATTTCGCTCTTTTGCAAGCAGAAAGGAAAGGGTTAAACAGTGTCATCATTTGCAAAGTGTCTGAAATGTGTTAGTGTCGATGCACTTTTTATGTTCTGTGCATAGTGTAAATATGGATTAACTAGTCTCTATGTTTCTGCTGGGAATACCTGTATACAAACATATATTAACTCATTTGTGAGTACAATTCGGTTTATCTCCCAGCACCTCTCCATTTTTTCATCATAGTTGAAGTTTTATTAAATGTTTGTATCAACATTTCTGAAGTTTGATATACAGCTCATCAGACCTTGTCACCTGCACTTTTACATGATTCTTAACTTTGAATAAATGGAGAGAAAAAATTCACTGCATGATTTAACCTAATTCACTTGTGTTCATAATCATTTTTTCTCTTTACAGAGTTCTAGGCAGCAACCATATGGTTGAGAGATAAAAAGTTGAATTGTTTTCCCACCCCGTCTCATGAGTTCTCATTAGAATCACCATGACGGGCCAATTCTAATTCTAATGAGTACTCACAAGATAAGGTTTAGAGGAGAAGATATACGTTCCGTTTTTCATTACATCTATTTTGTACATGCATATTCGATAGGTTTTGAATTTTGGCAGCATAGAACAGATGAAGGATTTTAACCTTTTCATTCTCATCAATGCGTAGGGCCTGCTCTGTTTGCTAATGGAATGTGATAGGTCTCACTGTTTGTTTACTTTCTTAAAAAGCTACAATGCTGCGCCTTCCATATTTTATTATAACTATAAACCGGCCATGCATATTCGATAGGTTTTGAATTTTGGCAGCATAGAACAGATGAAGGATTTTAACCTTTTCATTCTCATCAATGCGTAGGGCCTGCTCTGTTTGCTAATGGAATGTGATAGGTCTCACTGTTTGTTTACTTTCTTAAATAGCTACAATGCTGCGCCTTCCATATTTTATAACTATAAACTTCAGTTGTGCTTATGTTTTACGTAGGGTTTCTAATTTGATCATTTCAATGTCATCCTGACACTAAATTTTTAAACTATTACATGATGAATATTATTTTTCAGATTCCTGTAAGTTTTCCAGATCTGTATAAGGTTATTTTTCTCATGAATGGCGATTCGTTTCTGTCACCTTCGTGCAAACTGCTTGGTGCAACAGCTGGCGATGAAAAAAAAAAAATAGGATTTTAACTCTTTTTTTTATACTATATTTGATATATTCTAACATCAATTCCAAAAAATCTAAAGATTATAGGATCTTTTCATGATGTGGTTTCTTGTTCGTGTGTGTGTGTTCTGTATTTTCACTCGTCCATCATTCAGCTTCATTTCGCAACATTTTAACTCGTTACAAAATATTGCAACACGCATATTGAAAACTGACAATTCCATAAAATGAAGATGAATGTCTAAGCTGTCTAACAAAACCATTTATATAAAAATCCGACGTTATGTAATGAATGTAGAGAAACTTACGCAGATATTGGTGACATTTTTTTATTAAAAATTCGCGATCGCCTCACTATAAAATCAGTAACCGAGAGCTCGATATCGATTATTTTAGCGATAACGATGTACAGGTAAGCGACGACAAGTGTTTCAGTACATTGTATCGGTTTATAGTTCGATGCCACTCCGTCTGTATTTGCTTCGTGCTCATACGTTCCTCAATTTAACACTATCAACTTATCAGTACAACGTGTTACCGTTAATGTTTTTTACATGTGAAGTTTCAATTCCTCTTTCGAAATTGCTCTGAGACGACGTCATATTTGCTCTGTGATGACGTCATGTTTTCTTTGTCATGTCGTCATACAATTAGAGATCTAATGTCAGCAAAATAAGAGTTGTTCGTTTCTTAATTAGGTAAATCGGATCTCTGACTGGTAATAAATTCGTTACACGGTAATTTGGCAGGGTGTACGGGCTGGTATGACCGGGTTAGACCACGCATTTCCTTCGGCTAACGCCTCAGGAAATACGGGATCTAACCCGGTCATACCAGCCCGTACACCCTGCCAAATAACCGTGTAACTAATAGTATCGAAAAATGTCCCTGTGATAAGAAACTGAAACACACCATCTCATCAAGATCAGCCCTATACTGTGATCACTGTTAACATCTTCGAGACAATTCCAAAGAGTGGTCACAGTATAGGGTTTGGTGGAGAAATAATGTAGCTATTCTTGAAAATGACTTATTTTACGCATCTTATCTCAACCTCTGAGTATTTGAAAATCAAAACAGAGTAAAACGTTTTGCCCTATGTCAATGAGTTTGTCTCATTCGGGAGGCATAGAAAATATGTGAAAATTCTTTCCTATATTTCTCCACCAAAACCTCTTTAGGCTTAGAAAGCTGATTCTAAAGTGTGATCACAACATAGGGTTTGGTGGAGAAATGATGATTTAACCTATTCCCGCATACTGACGCCTTTTGACGCTTCTGTAAAAGTCACTTTGTGAAACCATTGTGATAAATAGAGCATTTGCTCCACAGGAGCAAATGCTCTATTTATCACAATGGTTTCAAAACTACACAATTCTGAAAATTTCCTTTTCTCTAGTTAATGCTCCTTTTTGGTAGATTTAATCAAAGAGGTTAGGTCTAAAAATAGCCTAAGTGGGAATGGGTTAACACTTTCTCTGTTATATTCCAAATTTCAATACCTACTGAATATTCATGGACAAAACAGTTATAATGAAATATAGAAGAAGGAACAGTCTAGCCATTTAAGAAAGTAAAGAAACGGATCTCTCGAATTCCATTAGCAAACAGAGCAGACCCTGATCAGACGGCTCCTATAGGAGCCATCTGATCTAGGTCTTCTCTGATTGTAAATGCATGATAACATGCTTATATGACGGAAAAGGTTAGGAATTTGACATATGCTATGACTCTGATATTGCTACACTTACGTTGCAAAGTTGATCTGGTCTTTCTTAGTGATGACACTTCTACCTCTTGAGCGCAGATATTCCACCAAGTTTCCTTTGCCCATGTATTCTAATACTAAATATATAGTGTCTCCATTCACTATGCCAATTAGGGACACTAGATTAGGATGACGTACAGACCTGAAATGAACATATGGAAATACAGTAAAACCAGTGGGAATTCATTTATTGAACATAGGAGTGTAAAAAGCAAGTGATTGCTTAATGCAGGACAAAAGGAATGCATTAAGTTCCTATAGGAGCTTTTTGTATTATTCTTGGCCTGCATTAAACTACAACCTGCCTTACGAACCTGAAATTAGATTTCTTTTTGATGGCTGCTTAACCCTTTACTCCATAATCCATAAATATGCCTTTTTATGCCTTTTAAAACAGAGTAGACCCAGATCAGATGGCTCTTATAGGAGCCATCTGATCAGGGTCTGCTCTGTTTGCTTATGATATAATATAGACATAGCTAAAAATTCCTGTGTCCATGTGCTATTATAACAAACTAATCTAATTAGTACTCATGACATCATTCTTTCTTACATTAATATTCATGGAGGAAAGGGTTAAGACAAGTACAAAATTTATGTTTTACAGGGGAAAAAGTTTCAAAGTCGTGTAATCCTGGTAAAGATGGTCAAAGCAAAAATATCTGCAAAAATGGTTGCAGACAGACCAACAGACAGAATCAGATCTAAGACATTCTATAAGCAAACAGAGCAGGCCCTGATCAGATGACTTCTACTAGAGCTGTCTGATCTGGGTCTACTCTGTATGAAAAGGACACAAGACAGAGCAGTAAAGTATTGAAGATTTTCAACACAATTAACCCATTCCTCCACAAATACGCCTTTTTACACCTCTGTAATAGTCATTCCTTGAAACCATTATTATAAATAGAGCATTTGTTCCTATAGGAGCAAATGCTCTATTTATCACAATGGTTTCAAACTACAAAATTCTAAAATTGTCCTTTTCTCTAGTTAATGCTCCTTTTTGGTAGATTTATTCAAAATGGTTGTATCTAAAAATAGCCTATGAGGGAATGGGTTAAACTGCTTGGGAACACAACTCACGTCATCAATGAGGCCTCCTTTAAAAATGCCTGAGCTGCCCTGTTGTTATCTTTTAATTTCTTTATGGCCACTGGTTTCCCTTTGTATAATCCCTTCACAACATCTGAAACAACACAAAATGCCTTATAAGGATCTACACTGCTTTACACAACATCTGAAACAACACAAAACGCCTTATAAGGATCTACACTGCTTTACACCAAGAAGAAATATTATCAGACTCAAATGTAGACCTTGATAAGCCACTGCAAGAAAGACATGATGTTTGATCAGGCCCGAGGTTATAAATTATTTTGCTTTAGTCTAATATCATTCTCAAGCATCTGACCAATCTTACTTGAGAATGATCTCAGACTCACAAGTTTTATAACCTTGAACCCAGTCTCCATGTTGAAATATCTCGGCCCTACACCTGATGAATATTCATACAATAAATAATTACATTACCTAATAAAGAGCCAAATGACTCTCGTCAGGTTCAAAGCTGCTTGACTATATGCATGTACTGCCACTTGCAAACAGTGAAGACATAGATCAGAGGGCTCCTCTAGGGTCTGTACTGTCCTCAACTTTAAGCCTTTCATATTGAGTGGATTCTACAGTTGAGAGTTCAATAACTATCTACACCACGTATATTCTTCAAATGAGGGCAACCCTGTACGTGGTGAATAATCAGGTAAGAAATAATGGCATCCTACAGGAGCCGTCTGATCTGGGTCTACTCTATCTGCAATTGCGTAAAAAAGGCAGTTATATGAAGGAAAAGGTTAAATTACGAATCTGTTAAAATATTTCGTTTCATACCTCCAAATTCCCCCTTGCCAATATGTTCCCCTAGCCTTATGTCCTCCATACTTATGGACCATCCACCTGTTGTGAAATCTACTGCCGACACAGAAAAGAAACTCTCGCCTTGTTTTGGCAGTGGGGTTGTCAACTTGGTACAAAGCCCATCAGCATCATTTGTGTAGTGCTGTGTGGTAAAAAGGAAAATCAAGTTTGAGTAGTTCTTCACCACACAAATAAACGTTTCCCTGTTAAATATTCATGTAAGAAATAATGACATCATGAACATTTATTAGCTGCAATTTAAGAATGCAAACTTTCCAAGGAAATTCTTTGCTTTGAAATTGAAGCGGACAACTTATTTTAAAAAGAAGACGTTACTTTAGTGTTAAAATGTTTAACATTTAACCTTCACTTGCTGAATTTTAAAATACATTTCTCCCTCTTTACCCATGCCCTGTTGTATAATTACATATATCGTCACTGTGTACAAGTATTTCGCTGTGCAATCACTGCTGTGGAATGCATTGGTTGCACAATCAACTTGTAAATAGTGCAGACCCTGATGAGACAGCTCCTGCAGGAGCTGTCTCATCTGGGTCTTCACTATTTACAGGTAGGTATATTGACGTGAATAGCAAGCAAAGGGTTTATATGAAGTAAACATTCAATATACTTTCTTTTGGTCAAGTTAATTTTTTATGCAAAAATATAAACATTATCAAACATGCATAGCATTTGTTAAATTGCTCACAAAATGTAGTACTGTAAATACCCTGAATATCTAGCCGGACAAGTAGTGTAGACCCATATCAGAAGATCCTGATTAGCAGTTTGATCTGGATCTATCCATCTTGCTAATCCATAAGTTTCCTTTTTACACTTTATACTCCGTGAATAGTTTCATGTCGGCAATGATGACATCATAAATATTAACTATAATATTAGTGTATGGAATAAAGGGTTAACCCTTTACCCTATAAATACGCCTTTCTATCCCTTTGCAAACACAGTAGACCCAGATCAGACTGTTCCTGTAGGAGCAGTCTGATCAGGGTCTGCTCTGATTGCTTATGAAATAACATAGATATGACTCAACAGTATCTGCCATGGCCCAACATTCCCGTGTTCATGTGGCATAATAAAAATATTCAAATCATTATTCATGATGTTATCATTTCTGACATGAATATTCATAGAGTAAAGTGTTTGAATTATTACATGGTTTCAAATTGACTTCTACAGCTTTGCAAACCAGTGGAGAGGGGTGATACCAAATATTTAAGTTAAATATGGTAACAAGCTCTCAATATACTTCACCAATTTGCAGATTTCATAGTAAAATGGAACAAAAAAACAAAATACAAGTACATGTACTGGTAATTAAAAATACTTCTCAATGCTTTAAAATTGCTACAACATTACTCCAAAAGTTGAATTTGCAAACAGTGTAAACTCAAAATGGAGAAAAGCTCTGACAGTCTATACTATTTTGTTATTTCTCCACTAAACCCGGCCTATACGATTCTAAAGAGTGGTCGCAGTATAGGGTTTGGTGGAGAAATAAAGGCATTATTTTTGGAAATGTTTCAATTTACGGAGCTTATAAGGACCTCTGACGGTGAACAAACAAATAAGCTGTATCTACCCTAAATATTCAGACACTCAACTTCCCCTTTCCACTGGTTGTAAAGTTAAAATTGATAACATTAAACTATACTGACATTGAAGCAAATACTATAGACACTGAATATAAGGGTGCGTACCAAAATATTAAAATCGTCATTTCTCCACCAAACCCTATACTGTGACCACTCTTTAGAATCGTCTCTTTGAGACGATTCTAAAGAGTGGTCACAGTATAGAGATTGGTGGAGAAATAAAGGAGCTATTCTTGAAAATGTTTAAATGTACGCATCTTATTTGGACCTCTGCTGACCTGTACTATTTGCCTAACTTTGTTAAGGTAATCACTACTAGGGTAATGTCAAGCATGGAAACAGAAAAGCTTTAAATTTGAAAAAAAATCATCTAGACTTGGCTTTAACTCTTTACCAGATGGAGATGCCTTTAATGCCATTGAAAACAGAGTAGATCCAGATCAGACGGCTCCTGTAAGAGCCATCTGATCAGGTCTGCTCTGTTTGCTGATGGAATTACAAAGGGTCAATTTTACAGATTCTAAATACATGTAGCCAAACATCCTGTGATCAAATACCATTATAAAAGTTTAGTTTATAAATATTTATGATGTCATTATTTTTTACAATAATTTTTATCAGGTAACAGGATAATGGATGTATATTTCTATAAACACTCAAAAATAAAGTCTACCAATTTGTATAATAATACTCCAGTACTGTATATACATGTATGAAAAGGTTCATCAAATTCTACAAAATTCAGCATGAAATTCTAGTAAAATTCTAGTAAATTGAGAACTGAATTACAATTATAATCAATGAATAACTGAAATGCGTAATACATAATCAATCATCGAAAGGTTAAATTAGAGAAATAAACAAGACAGGATGAAAAGTTCTTTGCAGCAGTGTAGCCCTTTGAATGCAGGATATAAGTACTGGCAATAGCAAACGTCATTGCCTTACAAAATTAGTTACCCCTTTATTCCAGAGAGATAATGTTTGATACCTTTGCAAACAGAGTAGACCCAGATCAGACAGTTCCTGTACAAATTGTTTGATCATGGTCTGCTCTGTTTGCTAATGAAACAGCATAGATCTATTTCTACATTTTTTAACTAATTAATATTTAATAATTAATATTCATAGTCATTATTTCTGACATTAATATTGAAAGGGGTAAAGGGTTAAGTTAGTTCTTTATATTTGCGTCTGAGTTATAGTAAAACCTCTCTAACCCGGACATTAAATTTGATATGAATATCGGTGTTGGAGACAGGTGGCAGCTAAATGTAGGGTGAAAGTCATGCAGAAAGTTCCTCTTGGAGCTTTCTGCATGACTTTCACCCTGCATTAAGCAGCCACCGGCCTAAAAGTATCTAAATTCTTCTCTACCAGAATTCCGGTTTAGAGAGGTTTTACAGTATATATTATTATCTGTATATATAAAAGCTGAGATAGGTGGGTGTTTGAATCTAAAAAAAACAACAACAAAAACTGCAAGGGGAATTAACTAGGCTAGTATTGCCACACCATGTCTGACTACAATAAGGCAAGCACAGAAGCCGACCAATGACTACAGCTTAAGGACTGTGACTCCACCTTGTGGTTAAATACCCCATTAATATCATCCTGCTACTAGAAGGCATGTTACATTCACATGGATTGTATCTGATTACGTTACTAAATTAAAGCAAAACAATCATAGCATATTTGAGTTGTTCATTGTGGGCAGATTCATTCAATTTTCAAACTGTGCAGACCTAGACCAGTTGCTAAACATAAAAGACTTATCAGGGTCTACAAGGTTTGAAAAGTTAACCCTTAACCCAAGAAACGCCTTTTCACATCTTTACAGAGTACACCCAGATCAGACAGCTCTTGTATGAACCGTCTGAACAATGTTCATATTCTGTCTACATATGGAATTATATTATATAGATGTTTCTACAGTTTGTGCCAATTAGCCAAAACATCCTGTGATCATATACCATTATACAAATTTAGCTAATATATATCAATTACGTCATTATTTCTTCCAAGAATATTCATCAGGATAAAGATTAAACCTTTCCCTGCATTTACAGTAAAACCTCGATACTACAAACACTCAAATACGTACCATTATTGATCTCTGACATAGGTGGCAGCTTAATGCAGGATGAAAGTCATGCTGAAAGCTCCTCTAGGAGCTTTCTGCATGACTTTCAATCTGCATTAAGCAGCTACCTGCCTACAAAGACACAAATTCCTCCTTACTAAATTTGTGTAGTATCGAGTTTTTACTGTATGTAAGAAATAATCACATTATGAATATTTATTACATGAGGTTTTATAATGTAAACCTTTCAAGAAAATTATTTGCTCTGAAAAAAACCTTGTAGAATCAGATCTATATCATGTCAAAAGCAAACAGAGCAGATCCTGATCAGACAGCTCCTATAAGAGCCGTCTGATCTGGGTCTACCCTGTTTGCCAATGTGTGAAAATGTGTTTATATGAAGGAAAGGGTTAAAATTTTACACTTTAAACCAATATTAATAGAAAGTATAGAAACTGAAACAAATGCTACAGAAAGAAATGTATAAAAAAGCCCACATAAAGCTTTGAAATAAATGAGTGCAAGAAATCCAAAACTGAAAATAGATCCTGACTGTCCTTGAGTATGGGGCATGCTACTTTGTTTAATTTATGAACACCTTGTTAATCTATTACCTGATGAATGTTCATGTATGAAATAAAATGACGTAATCAATATTAAATATGTATTAGCTGAATATATTCATATTTATAATGGTACATGCATAGAGATCTGTACTGCTTTATGGGAGTCTATATATATATATATATTTATACTATATAATAATTATTATAGTATACATGTATATAGACTCCCATGAAGTGGTACAGACCTCTATGGGTACATGAACATAGGATTTTTGAACCATAAACTATAGAATCAGATCTATAGGATTCCATAACCAAACAGAACAGACTCTGATCAGACAGTTCCTACAGGAGTTGTCTGATCTGGATCTACTCAGTTGGCATAGGCATGAAAAATCACCTCAATCAGGTAAAGGATCAACAGAATGATATTCAAGCACTGCACAATACTTTATACAACCGTTCTGTTTCATTTAGAAGCTCAATCAGTCGTTCCGGATACAAGAATTGCACATCAGAGGAGTATTAACCCTTTCCCTCATGTAAACATGTTTTCACGCAGTTGCAAACAGAGTAGACCCAGATCAGAAGGCTCCTAGAGGAGCCGTCTGATCAGGGTCTGCTCTGTTTGCTATTAGAATTCTATAGATCTGTTTCTTTAGTTTCTGAAATGTTACAATGTTCCACATTCCATATTTCATTATAACTGTCCATGAATATTCAGTAGGTATTGAAATTGGTCTAAATATAACACAGGGAAAGGGTTAAGTAATCTAGGTAGAGTATTTTCTATAGTTCTCCATAAAACCTGTCCTGTTGGTACATTAGTCTTGCTAAATAGACCATAAGATCTATTAACAAAGGAAACTGTAAAAACAGGTGGTTGCTTAATGCAGGGCAAAAGTGATACAGAAAGCTCCTACAGGAGCTTTCTGCATCACTTTTGTCCTGCATTAAGCTACCACCTGTTTCAAAAATCCAGAATAAGACTTCTTTTGAGTGGCCCTATTAGCGAGACTTTACCGTAAAAATATCTTCTCTACAGAAACCTATCTTGTTGGTACTCAGTAATATTTAATGAGAACACACAAGATCAGTTTGACTGAGAAAGTTCAGAGATTTTGATTGATCAATGTTCCTCTTATCTATATCCCTGACTTATACTACTATTAATTAACCATTGACCACAAATGATAGGCTCCCGTCACCCTACACACTGACAAAAAAGAACACAGACTTGCAACACATTTGAAAGGCTTTGTGCAAAACTATTGTAACTGTACCATACTTTGGAAATTGTTAAATTGATTTGGGTCAATCAGTCTGTCAATAAATTTAAATCAAGATGAGTCAGCATCCTCTTTATCTGGATCCAAACTGTTCTGCCCTAATTACCCTAAGTAACTCATGCACAGGCGGTATTTGAAGAAGCAGTTTGATGAGGATCTACACTATTTGCAATTCCACTCGTCCACTTGTCCTGTGACTAGTCCTTCTTTGTCTATATTGCAGGGCAAGTGAGTTTTTTTTGTCCGTATTTTTAGTCTATACTGCAAGACGAGTGACCATTTCAAGTTTTTGTCACCTTCCAGTGATTTGTGAAGCTAAACAAATCAATTTGTCATTAAATGAAGGAGCAGTTTGAACTTGGTCTGCACTAATATCCCTATGTCTGTCTGTCTACTCTGACAATATGAAAAACGAGTCACTAATGTCCTTTGCAAACAGTGCAGACCCAGATGAGAGGGTTCCTATAGGAGACCTCTCATCAGTGTCTGCACTGTTTGTCATGTTACACCTTATTTAGAAACATCCCTAAATATTCATCGTAATCTTGACCTGTTCGAATTTTGAAATAGTCCATTTGAAAGTTCAGCATAGTAAGTGTTAATTGGGATTTTACTGTTATGACTGAGTAAACTATGGAAGTTGCAACTGTTTTGCACTTAATCCTTGATACAACTGTTATCATTAAATATCATTTTTTGTGTGGGAATAAACAGTTTTACGTTGTACGTTACACTATAAATATCAAATTCACAAATGTGTGAGAACAATAACACCTGTGTAAGTAGTACCTCAACAAGGCCTGGTAAATTATCGAAAAATGATTCTTCATCAATCGTCAATTTATTTTCTCTATAGATGATTCTGTAATGCTCCACTTTCCCATTGCAAAAAATGCTAAGTGTGTAATCGCCTGGGTAGTGAGCGCTCTCGCGCACCAGAAACAGGCCATTTTTGCCGTCTTTTAACAATTCCTCCGTCTTAGGACGGTCTATCTTGCCATGGAACCATCTAGAACGAATATAGACACACACATCAAACTCAAGCAGACAGACATTCCGAAATACTTCTACAGAAGGAAATGCCACAAATTTTCAATCCTTACTTACAAACTTGAGGTATTTGATGTCTGATATTAACGACTGAAACATTAACCCATTACCTCATAGGCTATTTTTAGATCCAACCACTTTGAATAAATCTACCCAAACGGAGCATTAACTAGAGAAAAAGGATTTTTTTTTAGAATGTTGTAGTTTGAAACCATTGTGATAAATAGAGCATTTGCTCCTATAGGAGCAAATGCTCTATTTATCACAATGGTTTCACAAAGTGACTTCTACAGAGTCGTCAATATGTGGGAATGGGTTAGACTAGTAGTATGTCCATATAGAACATGGATGTCCTTACTTTGCCATTTTCATTAAGTCATGGTGGGTTACTCCGTCTTGTTCATCTGTGAGTTTTAACCCTTTCCCTCATATAAACGTGTTTTCACGCATTTGCAAACAGAGAAGACCCAGATCAGATGGCTCCTAGAGGAGCTGTCTGATCACGGTCTGCTCTGTTTGCTAAAAGAATTCGATAAATCTGTTTCTTTACTTTCTAAAATGGCTACAATGATCCACCTTCCATACTTTATTATACCTATTTTGACCAGGAACATTCAATGGGTATTTAAATTTCGGTTTAACATAGAACAGGGAAAGGGCAAAGATTCAGGAAGTTGGACAAACAAGACGTACTATGGTATATTGTACAAAATGAACAAGGGTATATCGTACAAAATGAACAAGGGGCCATAATTCTGTCAAAAATGATCACAGCTAAAATTCCTGCCTCTATGAGTATCTTTATATATTCTTGTTCATCTGTGAAAGTTTGAAACAACTCTTGTCTTATTGTGCTGACTTTTGATACAAGATTTTGTACAATATACATATACGTGTAATCATATCATCATAGGTTTCTTAACCCTTCGCTTGCTATTCACGTCAATATACATACCTGTAAATAGTGAAGACCCAGATGAGACAGCTCCAGCAGGAGCTGTCTCATCAGGGTCATCACTATTTACAAGTTGATTGTGCAACCAGTGCACTCCACAGCAGTGATTGCACAGCGAAATACGTGTACACAGTGAGGATATATGTATTTATACAACGGGGCTTGGGTAAAGAAGGAGAAATGTATTTCAAAATTCAGCAAGAAAAGGGTTAATGCACATTCACCATCAATGTCATTTTCTGCAAGTCCCATCAAGGGTGTACACTGTAGGAGTAGTTTGATACAAGATGATAAATTATACTATATACATAATGTAAACATTTTGTAGGTACATTAGAGTGGTCAATGGGCATCTTATAAAGATAAACTGAAGGGCCATAATTCTCTCAACCCTTTCCTCCATAAATACGCCTTTCTACGCCTCTGTAATAGTCACCTCTTGAAACCATTGTGATAAATAGAGCATTTCCTATAGGAGCAAATGCTCTATTTATCACAATGGTTTCAAACTACAAAATTCTAAAAAAAATCTTTTCTCTAGTAAATGCTCCTTTTGGGTAGATTCATTCAAAGAAGTTGGGTCTAAAATAGCCTATGGAGGAAAGGGTTAACCAATTCCCTCATAGGCTATTTTTAGACCCAATCTCTTTGAATAAATCTACTGAAAAGGAGCATTTACTAGAAAAAAGAAGATTTGTGACATTTACAGATATGTCAAAAGGTTGTCAATATGAGGGAATGGGTTAAAATGATCAAAACTAATTTATTTCTTTTATGCACATCTGTACATCAAGGTTGACCATCTACAAAGTTTGAAACAATTCCCATCGTAGGCATTAAAGTTTGTTCTACAAGATTTACAGGACATACGGATGGAAAAGTGCAACATTGTATGCTCTACACATTTTAGGTGGAGGCATAACTAATGACTACATGTTTATGGCAATTAGTAGCTAGTCATCAAGGACGTAAGATTTATCTGTTTGAAATCAAACTGTACCTATAAATCCCCAAATCTACAACACAAATGATTGAAAATCTGTGGCATACTACTTCAGACAGAGCGTGCGAACAGATGCAAACAATAACCTAGTCTCAAAAATTGCAAAGTATACCTCAACAACTTGCGTTAAGTTATCAAAGTATCCCGTTTCGTCTACCGTTAATTTGTTTTGCATATACATAATTCGGTAGTGTTCCACTTTGTCGTTACAACACACGCTTAACGTGTAATCACCGGGATAGTTTATACTTTCTCGAATGAGAAAAAGACCATCGTGTCTCGGTTGCAGTAACTCCTCGGCTTTTTGCCTATCTATATTGCCATGGAACCATCTACAAACCAAAAATTAATCCTTTACCTGATGAATACTCATGGAAGAAATAATGAAATGAAATATTATTTGGACGATTCTAATTTATAATGGCATTACGAACAAGGGATTTTCAAGCCATGGAGGAAACTGTAGAATCAGATCTATTAATAACTCATGAGTAAACAGAGCAGACCCTGATCAGCCAGCTCCTAGAGGAGTTGTCTGATTTGGGACTACTTTGTTTGCAAGGACATCAAAAGGTATTCATATCAGGTAAAGGGTTAAAAATAACACAAAGTCATGCATTCGCACATCAAACAACATACAATGTAATTAGAGGACCTTATTGCAAGATCAACTGTTCATGAAATCTAAGCAATATCAAAACTAAGGCACAAAAAATGCATCAAAGTCTCATTGTTCAATTAGCTGTATCACTTGAATATGTTTACCTCTTTCCTTCAGATAAACACCTATTCACGAATTTGCAAACAGAGTAGACCCAGATCAGACAGCTCCTATAAGAGCCGTCTGATCAGGGTCTGCTCTGTTTGCTTATGGTATAATACATCTGAAATTTTCGTCTCAGCCAAAACATCCTGTGTACATAATTATGCCATCATAAAAATTCAGCTAATAAATATTCATGATGTCATTTCAATAAATCTACCAAAAAGGAGCATTTACTACAGAAAAGGAAAACATTAGAATTGTGTAGTATTGAAACCACTGTGATAAATAGAGCATTTGCTCCCATGGAGCAAATGCTCTAGTTGTCACAAAAGTTTCAAAAAGTGACATTTACAGAGGTGTCAAAAGGCGTCAATATGAGGGAATGGGTTAACCCAAATGATGCAGCTTAGATACACATTGTACAGGATGATCTTGCAAAGCAACAGCTAATTAACCCTTTACTCCATGAATATTCATAAGAAACAATGACATTATGAGATGAGTATTAATTAGTTTAATTTTTATCATGACACATGAATTAGGGAAGTTTTGCCCATGGCAGAAACTGTAGAATCATATCTACATGTATATTATTTCATAAGCAAACAGAGCAGACCCTGATCAGATGGCACCGTCTGATCTGGGTTTACACTGTTTGCAAAGGCATAGAAAGGTGTACTTATGGAGTAAAGGGGTAAATACAGTAAAACCTCTCTTTGTGACCAGCCAACCATTAGGAATATTACTCACTGACGGTTGGGTGAATATTCATGTCAGAAATAAGAACTACAGTAAAACCTCTCTATAACGACCACTAAATTATGTTAATTAGTTGGTATTTAGGGCAGGTGACTGCTTAAAGCAAGGTGAAAGTCAAACAGAACGCTCCTATAGGAGCATTCTGTTTCACTTTCACCTTGCTTTAAGCAGCCACCTGCCTTTAACACAAAATATTTGGTGTAATTTAGTGGTTGTTATAGAGAGGTTTTACTGTATATAAATATTTATTTGGTGAATTTTTATAACAACAGAAACTGTAGAATCAGATCTATATAGTTGCATAATTAAACAGAGCAGACCCTAATCAGACTTCTCTTATTCTGATCTGAGACTAGTCTGTTTGCAAAAGCGTCAAAGGGCATCTCTATCAAGTAAATGGTTACGACATGTAGCAGATAATAAAGGATATGAGAGTTATGCAAAAACTCAAAAAGCAGCCATCAACCTTACAAGGCTTTACTTTGCCCACCTTCCAAGTCTTTGCAAACAGAGTAAGCCTAGACCAGCATTTCCTGTAGGAGCAGACTGATCAGGGTTTGTTCTGTTTTGTTCATGTGTTACAGGTCTGATTCTTTATTGCCATGGAAATAAATTTTAATCTTTCATACTATTAATACAAGAATTAATAAATAAACATTCATAATGGGTGAAATGTTCTTGAATTAAATATTTAAAACACCCTAAACAGTAAAGCCACTCTAAACTGGACATTCAATTTACTATAAATATCGGTCTTTACAACAGGTGTCAGCTTAATGCAGGGTGAAAGTCATGCAGAAAGCTCCTCTAAGGACATTTCTGCATGACTTTCATCCTGCATTAAGCAAACACCTGCCTAAAAGTATCTAAATTGCTCACTACTAGAATTCCGGTTTAGAGGGGTTTTATTGTACTCACCAATTAAGTTGTAATTATAGAGACACCCTTTGACAACACCACAAACACAGTAGACCCAGACCTGATGGCTCCTGTAGGAGCCACCTGATCAGGGGCTGCTCTGTTTGCTTATGGAAAAATATACTGGTAAACTAATTTTTCAGTTTCTGTCATAGCCAAAATAGTCCTGCAAATCATATGCCATTCACAAAATTCATCAAATTAGTATTCCTATCATTATTTCTTCCATGAATATAGTAAAGGGTCGGAGAGGTTCAGCTGTACCAAAAACAAAATTCAGCTTGAAAACTCATTGATCACAATGTATTTCTGGACAACTGACATTAGACAATGTCCACCTTTAATGGTCATGTGACTGCACAGTAATATTGTATCGGCCAATCAGATTTTAGGAAAATAATCAATTTGACAGTAAGGATAAAAGGTACCTGGACATTCTCAGACAGTGTTGTCCCCCGGATTGTAACCCGTAACCCTTTACTCCATGGATATTCATGTAAGAAATAATGACATCATGAATATTAATTAGGTTAAGTGTTAAAATAGCACATGAATTTTTGACTATGGCAGGAACTCACAGTAGAATCATATCTACTTGTATATTATATCATAAGCAAACAGAGCAGATCCTGATCAGAAAGCTCCTACAGGAGCCATCTGATCTGGTTCTACTCTGTTGCAAGGACATAAAGGGGGTAAAGGGTTAACACCATAGATACCCCTTGACAACATTTACAAACATAGCAGACCCAGATCAGATAGCATCTGTAGGAATCATCTGAGCAGGGTTCATGCTGTTTGTTCTTGAAAATACCTTGTTCGTAGTGCCATAATAAAAATTCATTTAATCAATATTCATAATGACAGTATTTCTTGTATGAATATTCATGGAGGAAAGGGTTAATGCACAGTAATGCAACTGTCTGCCAATCATCATAGCTCGCTATTGGTCAGCTACCATCACAAACAGTACTGACCTGAACTCTTTGCATGCTTAGTATAAATTTTGTCGTCTGCATAAAATATTGTCTGCTATTATTCTCAAGTTTAATTTTTCTCCCATTTCTTCTCAAAAGTACTGTTAGTTCAATTTGGATCCTAACAGAGCTACAGATAAAGGTGTGTAGTCAAATACTAAAATCGTCATTTTTCAGCTAAACCCTATGTTGTGACCACTCTTTTCTAAAGAGTGGTCACCACATTAGGTTTGGTGGAGGAGAGTCATTCTTGAAAATGTTTTAATTTACGCATCTTATCTGGACCTCTGTTCTAATAAGACGTTAGATAACTCCGCATGTCATCTTGATCCAAACTATTTACATGGGTGATCATCAGATTCGCTGAGTGTGCAAAGACTTAACCCATTCCCTTATATAAATGCCTTTTCACGCCTTTGCAAACAGAGTAGACCCAGATCTGACAGTTCCTACAGGAGCCGTCTGATTAGGGTCTGATCTGTATGTTATGGAATTATACGGATATGATTTTACAATTTCTGCCAAGGTAAAAAACAATCCCTTGTTCATTATAAAATATCAGTTAATTAACATTCATGATGTTGTCAATACATGTATTTCTTTCATGAATATTGAACAGGTAAAGTGTTTTGATTGGTCAGATTTGAGTTCTCAAGCTTTTGATTGGCTCAAATCTGACCAATCAAAATCTTGAGAACGAAATCAGACTCAACTAAAAGTTTTATAAGCATGGACCCTGACTTTGAGCTACCCAGCTGCAAACAAGCTGTAGAATTATATCTGTATTACCTCATAAGCAAACAGAGAAGACCCTGATCAGACGGTTCCTACAGGAGCCATCTGATCTGGGTCTATCCTGTTTGCAAAGGTGTATTTATGAAGGGTTAACCTTGAGCTATCCTGTCTGCAAACGTCCAACTGCCCATTATCCTACATACATGTACACCTACAACCATTGGTTCTAAAGTTCCAATGCTTAGGGATAATTGTGGCATTCCATAATTGCTGCCTCAAACAATTTCGTTGATAATTGCTATATTATCATTTGTTTCAGTCTGGCAAATCGTTATTAGTGTCATGGAAGTGACAGAAATACAGTTTCAATGAGAATAGCAGCTACGAAAAGGGCAAAAGTCAAAATGCATAGGACCTGAAAAGAAAAAGCCAACTATATGATTGACACAATTCTACAAGTCTCTAGCCAAAAATAATGGCAACACAGAGCAACAACATTTAAAACATCTACTGAGCGGCATTAGAACTTCACCACATTCAGTCTCCAGACCAGCTACATACACATAACTCGGGATTTAACCCATTCCATCATAGACTATTTTTAGACAAAACCTCTTTGAATAAATCTACTGACAAGGAGCATTCACTAGAGAAAAGGAAAATGTTACAATGATTTAGTTTTGAAACCATGGCGATAACTAGAGCAAATGCTTTATTTATCATAATGGTTTCAAAAAGTGACTTTTACAGATGCTTCAAAAGCTTCAATATGAGGGAATGGGTTTACCCTTTTTTTGTTACAGATGCCTATTCACACCTTTGCAAACATAGTAGAGCCAGATCAGATGGCTCCTGTAGGAGCTGTCTGATCAGGGTCTGCTCTCTTTGCATATAGAATTATGTAGAATTCATCCTACTATTTCTGTCAAAAGCCAAAAAATCCTATTTCATACATCATTACATAACAGCCAGTATGACGTCAGTTATTTCTTACATGGGTGTTCATGAGGTAAAGGGTTATGTCTAATTCCAGAGACTGGCTCCAAGTTACATGGACAAGGCACTCATAGGGCTCTACATAAATCCTTTGTAAACAGGACTCCAGATAAGATGCGCAAATTAAAAATATTTTCAAGTTTAACTTAAGTTGTGACCACTCTTTAGAACCCTATATTGTGACCACTCTTTAGAATGTTTTAGTATTTGAGTATGCACCTCTATCTGTAGCTCTGTGTAACCATATGATATAACCCTTTACTCAATAAATATGTCTTATAACACCTTTGCAAAGAGAGTAGACCTAGATCAGACAGCCCCTGTAGGAGTTGTCTGACCAGCGTCTACTCTGTTTGTTAATGGAATAATAAAGACCTGATTCTATAATTTCTGCCAATTCATTAACAATTAAAAAACTGATGTTCCATTCAATTTTCAAAGCAGACCCTTTCTTGTCTTTATAAAGTTCAACGTTTGGTACTGGATAACATACTCAGCTACTTGACCTTTCATCTGGACCCAAACTGTTAACCCTTCGCTTGCTAATCGCGTCAATATACCTACCTGTAAATAGTGAAGACCCAGATGAGACAGCTCCTGCAGGAGCTGTCTCATCAGGGTCTGCACTATTTACAGGTTGATTGTGCAACCAGTGCACTCCACAGCAGTGATTGCACAGCGAAATACTTGTACACAGTGAAGATATATGTAATTATACAACAGCGCATGGGTAAAGAAGGAGAAATGTATTTTAAAATTCAGCAAGAGAAGGGTTAACTAAGAATATCACAAACTGGTTCAAAAGTGGGGGTAGTTACATGAATGTTTAGCTATGCCCTTGGTAAATATGGAATTGTCATGAACAGAAAGGGGACCCACAGATGTAACACATAGACAACATGACAAGGTCTTGCAAATACATTCCAATCATAGATAATATTTTGAATTTTTACAAATACAATACAAAATTTTATTTAAAATCTGTATGATATATATAACAGTGAACATTAACTATGAAAAGCTATGAATCAGCTGTGATATACTCTCTAGCAAGTTTGAAAATCATCTCGCCAGGATACAAAATATCTGTCGTTCTGGTAATGTGTGCAGAAGGAACTAAGAAAATTTTCATAATTTTAACCTAGCCAAAACAGCAGAGTCCAAATGCCAGTTAAACCCTTTACCTCATGAATAATGTTTTGGAATACCACTGAGACGAATAGAGCATTTGCTCCATTATGGAGCAAATGCTCTATTTATCACAATCATGTTTTCAAAAGTGACATTTACAGAGGTGTCAAAAGGTGTCCAAAAGGTGT
This sequence comes from Azorinus chamasolen, assembly GCA_963576725.1. Lineage (NCBI taxonomy): Eukaryota > Metazoa > Mollusca > Bivalvia > Cardiida > Solecurtidae > Azorinus > Azorinus chamasolen. The sequence continues at coordinate 53,289,802 of OY755239.1, read as the reverse complement.
CCATATAAGAGAATGGGTTAGACCCTCTGAATACAGGAAACAAATATACTGACATTTGCAAACAGAAAAGACCCAGATCAATGAGCCCCTAAAGGTGTCGAAGCCTTCTGATCAAATCTGCATTGTTTGACATTCAAAATTCTCCAGCAAATATAGGCCTTTCATACTGAATGTATTCTATAGTTAACCCTTTACTCCATAAATATTCATGACAGAGCATACCCTGATCAGATGCCTCCAACAAGAGCCATCTGATCTAGGTCTACTTTGTTTGCAAAGGCGTCAAAAGGCATATCTGTGGAGTAAATGGTAAATACACTGATGGGCCATTTTCAGCTTTCAAAGGGCTACTACTTCTGAGTCTGAGATCATTCTCAGGTATCTGATTGGTCGGATTCTGAGCTGCTCAGAATCAAACCAATCAGATGCTTGAGAATGATCTCAGACTCCAGCAATAAGTTTTATAACCTCGGGCCTGGCTCTAGTCGGGATCAATATTCAAATTAACAACCTAACATGTAACTTGTATTTACAGAGTCACACAATGACAAGATTTTTTTCATTGCTATCTACCATAATTACTCTCAATATTATCAAACTTAACCCTTCATGAATATCCATTAACCCATTCCTCCATAAGCTATTTTTAGACCCAACCTCTTTGAATAAATCTACTGAAAAGGAGCATTTACTAGAGAAAAGCAAAAGCTTAGATTTGTGTAGTATTGAAACCATTGTGGTAAATAGAGCATTTGCTCCTATGGAGCAAATGCTCTATTTATCACAATGGTTTCAAGAATTGACTATTACTGAGGCGTAGAAAGGCATATTTATGGAGGAATATCAATTAGCAGAATTTTTATAATGGCACAACACAGAAATTTATGGCCATGGCAGAAACTGTAACATGTGATCTATAATTATAAATTCCATAAACAAACAGATCCGACCCTCATCAGATGGCTCCTATAGGAGCTGTCTAATCTGGGTATACTCTGTTTGCAAAGGTGTTAAAAGGCGTATTTATGAAGTAAAGAGTTGAGTAAACAGTACAGACCTATATCATACTGTTCCTGAAGGAACAGAGATCAAGGTCTTCACTATTTGCTTCTCCTAATGCTTAATTTAACCCTTTCCTTCATGAATATTCATGTAAGAAATAATGACATCAAGAATATTAATTAGATTAAATTATTATAATAGCACATGGACACAGAATATTTTAGCCTTGGCAGAAATTGTTGAATCATAACTATATCATATCATTAGCAAACAGACCAGATCCTGATTAGAAGGCTCCTAAAGGAGTCATCTGATTTGGGTCTACTCTGTTTGCAAAGGCATAGAAAGGTGTATTTATGGAGTAACGGGTTAACACTGAATTTTCAGAGTGGAATAGTCCATGATCATTGTTTGTTTGTAGAGAGACAGTCCAATCAAGTATGAACAGGTAAACTTTGCAAGAGGAGTTTTAAAGAAAAACAGTGCAGACCCTGATCAGAGGGCTCCTCTAGGAGCCCTCTGATCTGGGTCTACACTGTTTGCAAATGACAGTGCACTTGTTTCCCACATTCAAAGGTTTAAAGTCATCACAACAGTCTAAAAACTGAATTCTGCTGTCTTACAAACTGGTAAGGAGTGGGAATTGCATGTTCGAACAGTTAGGGTGTTTATGGCATATGAGTCGCCATCTATCTCCCACATGATAATGGTATTGATAACGGTATTGACAAGTTTCTCAATCAGGAAGTGAATACTCTGATAGTTAACTCTCCGCATGTTATGGGGCAATTTCATGACAATGTATACTGTCTTGATCTAGATCGGCAGAGAGTAAAAATCCGTGTTTTTATAAGATCCTAACTGTTTAATACCCACTGACTGTATATTTGAAAGATAAATAGAGAAAAATTCAACTTTTCAAATAGTAACAGAGGCTAATTTTTGCCAACTATGGACAATTACTTAGCCCGCAAAGAGTAAAGTGGTTGTCAAATATTTGTAGATTGTGCACAAGTTTGTATTAGATACATATAGGCCATCCATACCCCTTTGGATGCTAAATATTGAAAGTGGAATGGACCATCAATGTTCAACTATAGAGCCCATTATGTTTGAAAATGTTTGATTTGTTACATGTAGATGATTTTAAATGACAAACTGGATAGACTCTTATCGGAAGGCTCCCTTAGAAACCCTCTGATCTGGGTCTATACTGTTTGCCAACACCAGGTACAATAATTCCTGCATTCAAAGGGTTAACCCTTTACTCCATGAATATTCATGTAAGAAATAATGAAATCATGAATATTTACTGGAATTGTTCCACAACTCTGTAGAAAATCATAGAACCAGAACAGGAATAAAGTACATGTATGCATAACTAGGCATGGTGCTAATCAATCCTATGAAGTTTCATGAAAATCTGACAAACGGTTTTGGAGAATCCCCGCAGACAAATTAAAATTGGACAGATGGACGGACGCCGCCCACAAAAACTGTCTCCCTAGTATACTGAGGGAGAAATGATTAGATTATTTTTTTTATAACAACCATGAACACATGGATTTTTGGCCATAGCAGAAAATATAGAATTATATCTATATCATATCACAAGCAAACACAGCAGACCCTGATCAGACAGCTCCTAGAGGAGTTGTCTGTTCTGGGTCTACTCTGTTTACAAAGGTGTAGAAAGGTGTATTTATAGAGGAAAGGGTTCAGTATTTGCACACTAAAAAATTGTCATCTGTATAATTTGTCAATAGCTAAAATTCTGAAAGCTAGTTTCCCTCTTTTCTCTTCCAAAAACCAGTGTCAGAGTGTCAAACAGTTTAGATTCTGATCAGATGCCAAATTACTCAACATACCTAGGTTATCAAAAATTCAATACTAATGTGCAAAGCTGTAATCTCGAAATTCAAATATTCTCGCCCTGGGTTGACATTCGTAATCTACTCTATGTATAACTTTAACCCATTCCCTCATAGGCTATTTTTAGACCCAACCTCTTTGAATAAATCTACCGAAAAGGAGCATTCATTAGAGAAAAGTTAAATTTTAGAATATTGTTGTTGAGAAACCATTGTGATAAATAGAGCACTTGCTCCATAGGAACAAATGCTCTATTTATCACAATGGTTTCAGTAAGTGACTTTCACGGAGTCGCCAAAAGGCGTCAATATGACGGAATGGGTTAAAACATTATCTATGCACATTTCATTTCCTAGCCATTATAGCTTCAAAAACCGGTGTGGAAAATATTTCTAGAAATGACTATAGGAAACCCCTGATTCAAATAACACAAGGAAAACTTGTCTGCCATTTATCAAAATCTCATTTTCTCAGTCAAACCCTATCGGGGAGGCGATTCTAATGAGAAGCAGCAAGATAGGGTTTGGCGGATAAATATGAAAAACATTTTACTTAGATTTCTACAGCACTGGGCTGTTATAGTTTCAGTTTCTCTTTTGAACCAGTGTTTTCCTTGAGTCTACAATAACAACAAGTCTATTACATTCACAACGGCAACACAGCAAGCAGGAAAATGCTGAAATAAACAAAATGAAAATGAAATAATAAAACTAAACAGAGGTTAATGATAATGCACATCTATACTGAAAATTTAGAATATAGGATTATATAATCCAACCAATCAGATTGGATGCTTCAGTCACATGACCATACCTTAACCAATGAAATCAGATTATCAAAGGTACACTCTCCACCATCAACTTCAAGCTGGTTATTCCTGGTCAAAATTCTATAGTGATCTACTCTTTTATCACAAGCTACTGACAGGGTATAGTCCCCCTGAAAATGAACGCTATCGCGGATAAGAAAAACACCGTCATCTGACGTTCTCAGCAGTTCCTCTGCCTCCTGACGTGTTATCGCCCCATGGTGCCAGCTACAAGTGGACAATTATTGTTCAAACACAATATCACTATATCATGAGGAATTAATTGAAATACTTTATTCATTCACACAACCATTTCAAATGAGCATGAATGACTGGAATTTATGTTATTTCTTAAACATTAAATTTACGTTACTTAAAACATCAGTTTACATTACTTCTTAAAACATCAATTTATGTTACTTCATAAACAAATAGAACTGACCCTGATCAGATGACCCATGTAGGAGCTATCTGATCTGTGTCTACTCTGTTTGCAAATGTATTAATGGAGTAAAGGGTTAAACATGACCTTGACTTTTGATATGAAAATGAGAGTACCACTATTACCTACAATTCAATTAAGTATTGTCAAAAGAGTTTAACCCTTTCCCTGTTCTATGTTTATTTCAGATTTCAATATATACTGAATATTCATGAACAAAAGTTATAATGCAATATAGAAGGTGGAACAGTGTAGCCATTTTAGAAACTAAAGAAACATCTTTCAAACCCCATTAGCAAACAGAGCAGACCCTGATCAGATGGCTCCTATAGGAGCCGTCTGATCTGGGTCTGCTCTTTTTTCAGAAGCGTGAAAATGCGTTTTTAAATATGAGGGAATGGGTTAAATATAAACTAATTCATAGCCAAAACAATGGTTGGACAGACTTACTCATGGAAGAGCCGAGAAACAAAAGGACAATGCGATTTTAAATAGAATCATGTCAATAATAATTCAAAGCACAATAGTAATTCATAAGCAATACTAAGTGATTCATTAGCACAAGATCAAATCCGATCAGATAGCTCCAGGTCCTGTAAGAGATGTCTGCATGGTCTGGTTCTAATTCAGTCTAAAGTCTCAATACTTTAACCCTTACAATACTGAATTTTCAAATGGACTACTCCAAAATTCAAACAGGTCAAGCTTATGGTGAAAATTTAGGGATTTTTTTTTTAAAGAAAAGTATAACATAACAAACAGTGCAAACCCTGATGAGAGGGCTCCTCTAGGAGCCCTCTAATCTGGGTCTACACTGTTTGCAAAGGACATTAGCGACTTTTTTCCCCCGTATTGTTAGTGTTAAAATGTGTATCTTATTTCGTAAAGGGTTCATAACTAAAATGTTTAGACAAATTGTGCAAACAGTTTCAATTCAGATGAGACGCAGAGTAACTCATCAGGATTCAAAAAATGTTTGATACTGTTGTGGTATATTTCAAATGAAAATGAAGGCCAACATTTACTCTGAGAATTGATGCAGATGACCAACTGTTGCACCCTACAATTGCTTAGCGTGAAAATTCACCCTGTCCTCCATGAGTATCAATTCAAGAATTTATTACTGCATGAATATTCATGGACTGAATTTTTATAATTAATATTTTGGCAGTGACAGAAACCTCAGACTAAGATCTAAATCATTCAATAAGAAAACAGAGCAGACTCTGCTCAGACAGCTCTAATAGGAGGTGTCTGATGTGGATCTTCTCTGTTTGCAAAGGTGCGGACAGTCGTCTTTATGCTTTTTTCACGCATTTACAAACAGAGCAGATCCAGATCAGACAACTCCTACAGGAGCCATCTGATCAGGGTCTGCTCTGCTTGCCATTGGAATTTGATATATCTGTTTTGTTGCTTTCTTAAATGGCTACGATGCTCCACCTTCCATATTTCACTATAACTAGTTTGTCCATGAATATTCAATAGGTATTGAAATTTGGAATAAACATGGAACAGGGAAAGGGTTAAAGACCGCTAATTAGACATCTTTTGAGTGGATGCTTTAGAGAGGTTTAACTGTAAAACATCTGGTTGTAACTTGTAAGTAAGCAGTTTTAGGAAGGCGTGACCACTATAAAAATTACTTACGGCATCGCATGTAACGACACCTCCTTCCGTTTCTGTACATAGGTTGCTGGAATCATGCCTTCCTTTCCTAGTCTGTTTTTAGCTTTGTACCAGTTTGGATCCTGAAAAATAACAAATGACAAATATACAAATTATTGGTTCAGGGTCTTATTTTCAAGAAAGTCATGAACAACAATGGTGTGGGTTTTTTGTTTGCTCGGCTTCAACTAATCAAAGAAAAATGGGAAATAAGTATTAACTCTTAACCCTTTCCTTCATAGAGACACGTTTTCATGCATTTGCAAACAGAGTGTAAATTTGTTCAAATAGAATTTTGGAACCTATCCATTTTTCAGTTTGACGAGGAACAGTAAACAAAGTATATGCTGGTATAGCCCATAACCTGTTTAATATTTATGTAAAAATATCATCATGAATGTTTATTACCTGAATTTTGTCAATATTAAATTTTCAAGGGAATAAAACTGTAAAATCAGATCTATAGCATGTCATAAGCAAACAGAGCAGACCCTGATCAGTTGGTTCCTACAGGAACCAACTGATCTGGGTCTACTCTGTATGTAAATGCGTGAAAAGATGTTTTTATGAAGGAAAGGGTTAAACCAATTACATGTACATGGATTAGTTCTGCAAACAGTATAAACCCTGGGGTAGGTTCATTAGAACAACACCCCCCCCACACACACAACTGTGGTGAATAAAGTATATAACAATATGGTCTGGTAGAGAAAAAACAGAAGTAACACTAATTTTACAACAGGCTATGATTTCTTCCAAATATTTCTGAAGACTGCCATTTTTTCAGAGCAGACGATATTTTTTGATTGAGAAAATGTTATCTTGTAAACCAGGAAGTTGACCCTTTTCATGCTACTAGCGTACTGTGCATTTGCAAAATGTTTGGATCTACAGTAAAACCTCTCTATAACGACCACTAAAGTGTGTTAAATAGTTGGTATTTTGGGCAGGTGGTTGCTTAAAGCAAGATGAAAGTAAAACAGAATGCTCCTATAGGAGCGTTCTGTTTTACGTTCACCTTGCTTTAAGCATCGACCTGCCTTTAACACAAACTACTTGATATATATGAGACTTAGTTCAAGACTAAACCCTCCTAGAGGAGTTGTCTCATATTGGGTCTGCACTATTTACCATAATAATCCAGTGGTAATATTTGATTCACCATTCCTTCATATAAATGCTTTTTCAAGCCACTGCAAACAGAGTAGACCAAGATAAGACAGTCCCTCTGTTTGCTTGTGATATGATATAGATCTTATTCTACAGCTTTTTGCCAAAGCAAATTTTTTTTATCACATTATAAAAATTAAGCTAATATTCATGACATCATTATTTCTTACATGAATATTGAACAGGGAAAGGGTTAACCCTTTCCCTCACATAAGCACCTTTTCATGCATTTGCAAACAGGGTAGACCCAGATCAGACTAATTGGGGTCTGCTATGTTTGCTTTTGGAATTTTAAAGATCTGATTTTACAGTTCCCCCCTTGGTGAAAAAAAAACCCTTTTCCATGTCCCATTGTATTGATTCTGTCCATGAGTATTAATGAATATTCATGAAGTGATATTATCTTGAATAAATGTTAACCTTTTACTCCATGAATATTCATGTTAGAAATCATATCATAAGCAAACAGTGCAGACCCTGTTCAGATGGCTCCTACAGGAGCCGTCTGATCTGGGTCTACTCTGTTTGCAAAGGCATAGAAATGTGTATTTATGGAGTAACGGGTTAAACAGGGAAAAGGTTAAGAAGAATTCACCTAATGTATATTCATAGTGGCTCGATTCATATTTGATTATTCAGAATGAGAGTGGTTACAGTCACTCAACTAAACTACAACTCTATAAACCCTTTACTCTATAACCCAAACTACAACTCTATTAACTTTTACTCTATAACCCGGGCTTTTTACCAAGGCAGAAACTGAAGAATTCAATCTTCATTATTTCATAGCAAACAGAGCAGACCCTGATCAGACAGCTCCTATAGGAGCTGTCTGATCTGGGTCTACTCTGTTTACAAAGGCATAAAAAGCGTTTTCATGAGGGAAGAGTTAAGCGAGGGACTTATCCACATTAGTCTTTGCGAAAAATGGATAAAATAATTCTCCTAAACTAAATCTGTTAAAAATCCCTAGCCAATGTCTTTCATTAAAACAGGAACAAATGGAGCATAAACCATGTTTTGAAAAATAAGGGCAGTACTAGTCCTCATGTCGATATAAACATGTATCCCTTTTTTGCAAGATCAATAATTTGAAGGGCCTTAAACCCTTAAATATGCATGACAGAATAATGGGCCCTTACCAGACTTAGGCTCTTGTGATGGTCTACAACTGTGTACAGTTTGATAGAAATAAGTGAATTATTTTATCAATATGAAAATATCAAAAATCCCTTTAAGCACTAACTGAAAAGAAAACTGTTTACCTGGCTTGCTAAAATTTTGAGTCAAATACTATTAACCATTACCTAATATAGGATGCATTCCGATGCCTTTGCTTATAGAATTATGATTCTACAATTTCTGCTATGGCCTAACATTTCTGTGTTCGCCTATCATTATAAACATTCAGCTAATAAATATTCATGGTATCATTCTTTCTTACATGAATATTCATCAGGAAAAGAATAAATTCATACCTAAACACTATTATTTAGTCCTCACTCTAAACCACATATACCCGGTCTGTTGTACCATATCTCAATGGTTTTTTCTCACTGAAACCAGATACAGAATACTACTTCCTGGTTAAGTTAATGCTTTAACCCTTTCTAAGCTGAGAGCCCAAAATTCAAACAGGTCAAACTTACTGTAAATATTTTTAAAAGAAACGTGCAAAGTGACAAATAGTGCTAACCTTGATGAGAGGGCTCCTCTAGGAGCCCTCTCATCTGGGTCTACACTATTTGCAAAGGACAATAGTGACCCATTTCCCACACTGAAAGGGTAAACACTATGGACAACTGTTTGATGGCCTTTGCAAACAGTTTGGATTCAGATCAGATGCGAGGTAACCCGAAACCGCATCTACATCAAAGTTGTTCGGGATTTTGACACTGTCCTTTTCACTCGACATGCAAGAAATATGTACTTTCAAAACAGAAGCAGACAAAAAACAAATTGCAGACTAAGTAAAATAATGTGTTTTTTTTGTTGTTGTTGTTTTTTGTTTTTTTTGGGTGGGTGGGGGGGTGGGGGGTGGGGGGGGGGGGTGGGGGGGGAGGGTGTTATGCAATAAGTAAAAGCACATTAAACCCCTTTATCTAATGCATATTCATGTGAGAGAATACTAACCCTTTCCCTGTTCTGTGTTTATTACAAATATCAATAGTGGACAAACAGTTACAATGAAATATGGAAGTTGGAAAATTGTAGCCATTTTTAAAAGAACAGAAGTATCCATTAGCAAAATGAGAAGACACTGATCAGACAGCTCCTATAGGAGCCGTCTAATCTGGATCTTCTCTGTTTGCAAATGCATGATTATGCGTTTACAGGAGGGAAAGGGTTAAACGGTACTCTTTACAATGTGACACACTCTAATACGACTGCTCATAATATTATGCACCTATTCCTTCCTTTTCCTTAAGACTTTGCATGCTAAGTTAATTTTTGTCTGCTTAACAACTGTCGTCTGCTTCAATTCTTAAACTAAAATTTCTCTCATTTCTTTGTAAAACCATGGTCAAAGTGTAACCAGTTTGAATTCTGATAAGCATGCGGCATCTGATCTGGATCCAAACTATTCGCATAGGTAATCACGGTTTCATCGCTAGTGTGCAAAGAGATATTCCTTGAAAGCCGCAAACAAGTAAAAACGTCTGTCCTAATTACCTCAAGTATTCAGAAGACAAACTTAAGCAAAAGGAGCCATTTAATCAGGGTCGTCACTATTTTCTACTATGTCAGTTTAATTAAGCATTTACTCCATAAATACCCCTTTCAATGCCTTGGCAAAGAGAGCAGACCCAGATCAGACAGCTCCTGTAAGAACTGTCTGATTGAGGTCTGCACTGTTTGCTTATGAAATTATAGTAGATCTGAGACTACAGTTTCTATCAATACCAAATGACCCTATGTACATAATATTATAAAACTTCAGCTAATTAATATTCATGATGTCATACCATGAATAATCATAGAGTAAGTTGCAAAAGTGGTCCCAAACTCATTCACTCCGCTTTACAAACTTATCGAAAAGAAGAGACTCCAGGCTGTTTGAATACTTACAATAATTACATTAACACATTACTTCATAGGCTATTTTTAGATACAACCTCTTTAAAAAAATCTACCGAAAAGGAGCATTAACTAGAGAAAAGGAATTTTTTTTTAGAATTTTGTAGTTTGAAACCATTGCTATAGGAGCAAATGCTCTATTTATCACAATGGTTTCAACAGGTGACTTCTACAGAGGCAAAGATACGGCGTATTTATGGAGGAAAGGTTAAAATACTTCACTACAAATATCTAGAAACACATGTGAGATGGCTTGATGCAGGTCTAAAGTAATGCTGAAAGCTCCTACAGGAACTTTCAACATTACCTTGGACCTGCATTAAGCTGTGAATTCAATCAATAATTGTCCAGATTAGAAATCGGATAACTCAGTCTTCTGTTGTCTCAAACTAATTTATATAGTCCTTTGAAGTTCGAGATATTGAAGTTAAACTGTGCATCTTTTAACACATTTTGAAAAAGGGTAGACCCAGATCAGTCTGCATCTGTGGGAGCCATCTGATTAATACTCTCTGTTCAGTTCATTTATATGCTACTGATTCTCAAATATTTGTCATGGCTTTAAAATTTCCTTGTTATACACTTTTAATACAAGGATTCAATTAGCGGGTAGAGGAAGTTACGTACAAATACTCTGGGCATTCACAGGGTGATGAGGAATGAGATTATTCAACCAATATTTTGACAAGCACTTGGTCTCCATCCAGAGAATTAACCCTCTTCCATGTTAATTAACCCTCTTACATGTTCAATATTCATGTAAGAAATAATGACATCATGAATATTTATTAGCTGAATTTTTATAATGTAATTTTTCAAGGGATTTTTTTTTTGCTTTGCTAAAATCTGTATAATCAGATCTATATCTTGTCAAAAGCAAACAGAGCTGACCTGATCAGACGGCTCCAATAGGAGCCGTCTGATCTGGGTCTACTGTGTTTGCAAATGTATAGAAAGTTGTATTCATGGAGTAAAGGGTTAACCGCATCAATGTGTTTAGTGCCCCCTTTCATTAACTTCTACTCTATTACAAAAGCGATGAATACATTGTTTGGGCACTTATGTGCTTGCCAATTAACACTGCATGTCTCTGGCGGGGGATTTCAAAGGCTGATAATAACAGTTTGAACTTCCTGTCTAAACAGCTCTCATGTGCATGTCAGCTGGAATGTGCGGTACCCTAATTAATGTAATTATCCCAAGTGTTCACACTACCAATCTCCCCTCTCATTGAGTTAGTAAAGCTGAATATTAATTTGGTCCCACTTTTTAAAACTTTAAATTAGACTGAAACAGTAGTAAATAGAGTAGACCAATCAAATGGCTCTGAATCAGTCAGTAACAAAAATGCTTTTATTACAAATACAAGGGCAATAACTCTGTCCCACCAATTTTCATCAAGTGAAAGGCCATAATGGAGAGGGGAGATTGGAAGTGTGAACACTTGGGATAATTAGAGTATTGCACATTCTGCACCCTAATCAGACCTAGGCTACTCTGTTTGCAAATTTATATGAAGGAAAGGATTAATCAGCTAGACTGTTCTTGCAGTATGAAGGAAGTATTGTGTGAGAGGATTTTGAATGACAAACAGAGCAGACCCTGGTCAGAGTGCTCCTACAGGAGCTCTCTGATCTGGGACTTCACTGATCGCATTTTTAATGCCAGTGTACTCATTTCCACCTATTCAAAAGGTCAACCATGCTGAGAAATGTTTTGCCTACAGGAGCTGTCTGATCTGGGTCTACACTATTTGCAAATGTCAGTGCACTCATTTTTTCCCATTTAAAGGGTTAACGATGCTGAGCAATGTTTTCCATACAGGAACTGTCTGACCGGGGTCTACTGTGTTTGCAAAGGCATTAAAAGGCATGTCTATCAAGTGAAAGGTTAAACAAACAAAAGCAATCAGTACATAACAAAATTAGATGGCTATGCACTAGTACCTAAATGCCAATTAAGTCCCCCCCCCCCCCCCCCCCCACCACCCAACCCTGTCCGGAGATTAACAATTAATATGCTAACCAAGATCCAACTTGCATTTGCAAATGGCTGTTGGAACTATGTAACATGTTGATTTACTCTGGGTCTCATCAGGATTCAAGCTGTTTGACACTTGTCTCTAATTACTCAGAGCTTTGAAAGTAAAAGTTGCAACAGATCCGACCTTGAGCCGATATCCATTCTTCAGAACAATAAAGGTTAACCCTTTCAACGCTGAATTTTCAGAGTGGAATAGTCCATCATTGTTAATTGGCAAAGTCTATACAGTATCAGAGGGTTTGGAACTTTGGAATGACAAACAGTGTAGACCCTGATCAGAGGGCTCCTCTAATCTGGGTCTACTCTGTTTGCAAATGACAGTGGATTTGTTTCCTGCATTCAAAAGGTTACAGGAGAGTCTATAAATTCTACATACTTTGAAACAGCTGTTATTTTTACACTTTGAGCAAAATTTGTGATAACCTTAGAGAATAATGGTAGTTTAGAGTCAGGCAAGAAACTGGATAATACAGACAGTATTCAAAACTATTGACACTGTTTTTGAAACTAAATGGAAGAAGAAGAAAAATGTCATGAGAAATGAACCTGACTACGTCTTTACTTATTATAGTGAATTAACCCTTTCCTTTATATAAACACCTTTTCAAGCATCTGCAAACACAGTAGACCCAGATCAGGCGGCTCCTATAAGGGTCTGCTCTGTTTGCTAAAGGAATTTGATAGATCTGTTTCTTTAAGTTTCTAAAATGGCTACAATGTTCCACCTTTCATATTTCATTATAACTATTTTGTCCATGCAAACCAACCATCCAGCTGATCATAACCTAACTGGCATTTATTAACAGCCTCGACCAAGATCAGGTGCTGAGAAGTAACTGCTTCTCATAAAGTTCCAAGCTGTTTGACATTGAAGAAACAGATTCTCAACAGCATGAACAAGCTGCATGAAAGAGAACATTCCTGCAGATACATTTTTTCCCCAGCAGGATTAGTGATAACCCTTTAGTCCACTCAAAACCATGATATGAGATTATGTAACCCTTTCCCTGTTCTGTGTTTAGTCCAAATTTCAATAACTAGGTACTGAATATTCATGGACAAAATAGTTACAATGGAAGATGGAACATTGTAGGCATTTTAGAAAGTAAAGAAACAGATCTTTCAAATTCCAATTAGCAAACAGAGCAGACCCTGGTCCTATAGGAGTCGTCTGATCTGGGTTTACTCTGTTTGCAAATGCATGAAAACATGTTTATATGATGGAAGGGGGTAATTATATATCCATAAATTCTAGCACTAGTAGATTTTCAATAAAACAGCTGCACCAAGACATTTGTCTTATATAGTACAAAGCATGTGATTGGCAGAGCAAGAGCTCCTACAAATGTTAAATAGTACAAACTGTGTGATTGGCAGAGCAAGACCTCCAACAAATGTTAACTCCATCTACAGTGTTGTGATTGCCCCCATCAAATCCCTTACAATTAATTAACCCTTTACCTGCTCAATATTCATGTAAGAAATAATGACAACATGTATATTTATTAGCTGGAATTTTATAATGTAAAATGTTCAAGGGAAAGTTTTGCTTTGACAGAAACTGTAGAATCAGATCAATATCATGTCATAAGCAAACAGCGCAGACTGACCAGATGGCTCCTGCAGGAGCCATCTGATTTGGGTCTACTCTGTTTGCAAAGGCGTGAAAAAGAGTTGATATGAGGGAAAGGGTTAATTATATATTAATGAATATTCATGTAATAATGACTGCACGAGTATTAACTCTCATGAATATTTACACAGGAATTCAATGACTTACTTGTATTAATTAAGAGTAATTTTAGTTTGGCATAATTATGAGCATAGAAGCTTTTGGCCATGACAGGAACTAAAATCAGATATGCATGTGTATAAATATTATTCCATGTGCAAGTAGATCATGGACCCTAGTCAGACAGCTAATATAGGAGCCATCTGATCTGACCAAGACTAATCTGTTTGCAAGGACAAATATATGAGGGAAAGGGTTAATTAGCTGTCATTTATACTATGGCATTTGATCAGTGAATGCTTGGCTATGGCAGAAGCTATAGAATCCCAAGGCATCTCTATCCTCGCTATTATACAAGTTCAGCTAATAAAATGTCATATTATTTCTTGCATGAATAGTGAACAGGGAAAGGGTTAATATTCATGGTATTATTCAAGTGTTCAGTTTATTGTATTATTATTATTCAAGTGTTCAGTTTATTGTATCAATTATTCAAGTGTTCAGTTTATTGTATCAATTATTCAAGTGTTCAGTTTATCATATCATTATTATTCAAGTGTTCAGTTTATTGTATCAATATTATTCAAGTGTTCAGTTTATTATATGAATAAAGTGTTCAGTTTATTATATCAATTATTCAAGTGTTCAGTTTATTGTATCAATTATTCAAGTGTTCCATTTATTGTATTATTATTATTATTAAAGTTTTCAGTTTATTGTATCATTATTACTCAAGTGTTCAGTTTATTGTATCATTATTTACTCAAGTGTTCAGTTTACTGTATCATTATTATTTCAAGTGTTCAGTTTATTGTATCAATTATTCAAGTGTTCAGTTTATTGTATCATTTTCTGGGATATCTGAATGTTTACCTTCCATCAGAGATCCAGATAAGATGCGTAAATTAAAACATTTTCAAGACTAACTCCTTTATTTCTCCACCAAACCCTATAATGTGACCACTCTTTATAATCGATTCTAAAGAGTGGTCACAGTATAGGATTTGTTGGAGAAATGACGATTTTAGTATTTGTGTATGCATCCTTATCTGTAGCTCTGCTTCCATTATAATTCTTCTAGATTTCTAAGTGTATACTAAACAAAGACACTGACACAGGTAAAAAGGGGGACTGATAAAAACCAAAGAATCTGGTCAAAACAGATGGTTGAAGCTAATTTAGTGTATCTACTAAGCCAAGATACCCTCCTTACCCAAGGTATAGTCGGAAAGATAAACTTAGGCAAATAGTGCAGATCCAGATCAAACTGCTCCTGAAGAAGCAGTTTGATCAGGTTCTAAACTATTTGCTACTACGTCAGTTATCAAAATGGTGCCATATTGATTACGGGTAATTCAGCTTTACTAACTGATGAAGAGGGGAGATAATGTTTGAAATACTTAGGGTACTATATTATCTCTAATAATCGCTCCTGGGAGCGTTACTTTTTAACCCTTTCCTTCATGTAAACATATTTCACGCATCTGCAAACAGAGTAGACCCAGATCACACGGCTCCTATAGGAGCCGAGCCCTCTGATCTGGGTCTGCTCTGTTTGCTAATGGAATTTTGATAAATCTGTTTCTTTAGTTTCTAAAATGGCTACAATGTTCCACCTTCCATATTTCATCATAACTATTTTGTCCATGAATATTAACCCTTTCCTCCATAAATACGCCTTCCTACGCCTCTGTAAAAGTCACTTTATGAAACCATTGTGATAAATAGAGCATTTGCTCCTATGGGAGCACATGCTCTATTTATCACAATGGTTTCAAAACTACACAATTCTAAACTTTTCCTTTTCTCTAGTAAATGTTCCTTTTCGGTAGATTCATTCAAAGAGGTTGTGTCTAAAAATAGCCTATGGAGGAAAGGGTTAAGTAGTCACTGAAATTTGACATAGAACAGGGAAAGGGTTAAAAGGAGCTTCTTGCATTTTGTACACAGGTGGTTACTTAATGCAGACTCAAAACAATGCAGAAGTTCCTCTTGGAGTTTTCTGCATTGCTTTCAGTCTGCAATAGGCTATGAATTTTAAGTAGTAACAGTTTAATTTTTAAAATTTTGGCCATGGCAGAAACTATAGAATTGTATCTATATTATTTCATAAGCAAACAGAGCAGATCCTGAGAGAGAGAGAGAGAGACAGAGAGAGACAGAGAGTGTATGTGTGGTATGTGTGTGTGTGTGTGTATGTGGGGGGGGGTAACAAGAATGAGGGCATCTATTACAGAGGGTGAATTTATTAGAGTATGGACATTTATTAGTGGGGGCATACTAGGGAGAATACGGTAATTAGGGTATGGATAAAGTGAATCCTCAGATTAACTCTTTGCACACCCACAGCTGAATCCGTGATAAACTTAGGCATATGGTATGGATGCAGAATTGATGCAGTGCAACTCTTGTGTGTCCTCAGTGTACAGCTACCATTTGTCATAGTCTCTGGGATTGCATTTTAGAAGGAAATTGTATGAAAATGATTTGAAAATTTAAGCTGAATACCTTTTTTTTTGGCAGACAATTTGTTGCATGCAAAATGGTAAAGGTGTACCTTGGTTCAATTAATGTTTAAACCAGATGTCTGGATTGTGTAAATAAAGAACATCCCCTTCTTTTCTTCACTGTAATATGGAATTGCTCTTCTTTCAAGAAACCCCCCCCATCTTCCACTACTACTGTAGGTCATATGTGCAAGGTCATTCAATTTGTATATGGCATTCTTTGTTCAGCCTTTCTAAATTAACCCTTTCCCTGTTCTGTGTTTATTCCAAATTTCAATACCTGCTGAATATTCATGGTCAAAACAGTTAAAACATGGAAGGTGAAATATTGTAGCCTTTTTAGAAAGTGCAGATCTTTCAAATTCCACTAGCAAACAATTTCATGCATTTGCAAACAGAGTAGACCCAGATAAGACAGATCCTGCAGGTCTGATCAGGGTCTACTCTGTTCCCTAATGAAATTATAATAGATCTGACTCTTCAATTTCTACTAACAAAAAATCCCAGTGATGTAGCCAGGTAGAGATAATGGTTGATAGGCTTTACTGTGTGGCTTGGTAGCTCAGTCGGTAGAGTGCTGGCATGGTAAGCCAGAGGCCCTGGGTTCGAGTCCCAGTCGAGTCTCAACTTTTTCACCATGTTACATTTGGTGCCCAACATAAATAACCCACAAAGTGGTTTATATGACGATGATATGAAGATTATATTTAGATAATTTGTAATAATAAGAAACTCCTTGAGTGTTCTTTGAGTAAGAATTCAGGATGAATTCTTGTGTAGAGGGTGTGTGTGTGTAGCCGGGTAGAGATAATGGTGAAATAAGTTGATAGGCTTTACTGTGTGGCTTGGTAGCTCAGTCGGTAGAGTGTTGGCATGGTAAGCCAGAGGCCCTGGGTTCAAGTCCCAGTCGAGTCACAACTTTTTCACCATGTTACAGATTTACTCAGCGACAACCTCATCATGTATTCCAGAGGTTATAAAACGTTTTCCTTGAGTCTGAGATCATTCTCCAGCATCTGATTGGTCAGATTCTGAGCTTGCTTGCTCAGAATCTGACCTATCTGATACTTGAGAATGATCTCAGACTGAGAAGTTTTATAACCTTGGAACCATTTGAGAAAAAATGGGAAGAAAAAATGCCTTTTTGAGAAATTAAGCAGCAAATATTTTGAAGGGCTTCTATATTTTGAACATATTCTATCACCACCATGATCCAGTTAAAATATTGTCTAGAGCATCGATACACATCATGTTTCAGACAATCCACAGTTATTCAGTATTGTTGCTGTGTGCCCTTCAAATCTCGTAATGCATAATAAAAAATACCTCATATTGCATAATAAAAAATATCTATGACTGTAAAATCTAAGATAAGATAGACAACCAAGATTAATACCAACAGAATGCTTATTAAGAACCCTACTGGGATATAGAGACAGAATGAACAGGAATACAGTAAAACCTCTCTATTACGACCACTAAATTTCATCAAGCATTTTGTGTTAAAGGCAGGTGGATGCTTAAAGCAAGGTGAAAGTAAAACAGAACGCTCCTATCTGTTTTACTTTCACCCTGCTTTAAGCAACCACCTGCCCAAAATACCAACTAATTTACACAAATTTAGTGGTCGTCATAGAGAGGTTTTACTGTACATTGAAATGATGAAATGGACGGATGTCAGACGCTTTTTCAACATAAGCAATCTGAGCAAAACTTAACTCTTTGCATGCTAGCGACGAAAACATGTTTACCTTAGAATGATGCAAACAGTTTGGATCCAGCATGCAAAGAGTTGAACAGCAAATATTGAATTGATGGAAATGGATGGGTGTCTGTCAATCCTCCATATTTTGCATGCTGTTTGCATTAAGTCTCCTTAATCCTATAGAATCCCTCTGATGAGAGTCTGCTCTGTTTGCTTTTAACAGGATATAGATCTGATTCTACAGTAAAACCTCTCTATAACGACCACTAAATTACATCAAGTATTTTGTGCTGAAGGCAGGTGGCTGCTTAAATCAAGGTGAAAGTAAAACAGAACGCTCCTGTAGGAGCGTTCTGTTTTACTTTCACCTTGCTTTAAGCAGCCACCTGGCCTAAATACCAACTAATTAATACAGTTTAGTGGCCGTTATAGAGAGGTTCTACTGTACTGTTTTTGTCAAAGCAAAAGGAGTAATGGGTTAAAGTAAATAGGGTAATCATCTACCTATAAAGCCATACATTTGGATCAAAATGAAACACTGAGTTATTCAGCACCTCATCGGGATCAAAACGGTTTGACACTATTGTTGAAGAAAAACAGAACTTATAAATATTAACTTTAAGAATCGCACATTAGCAGATGATAATTTTTCCAGATAACAATGTACTTAGCATGTTTTTGATGTTTTTTCCTTTCTATCAGTCATTTACCCTTTACTCCATAGATATGCCTTCTTACACCTCTGCAAACAGAGTAGAACCAGATCAGATAGCTTGTGTAGCTGTTTATGAAATATTATCGATCTAATTGTGCAGTATCTACCATGGCTTAAACTTTCCTTTGCTGATATAGCATTATACAAACACAGCTAATTAATATTCATAGTCATTATATCTTACATGAATATTCATGAATAACCCTTATCCTGCCAATAACTACTTAGCCATCATTTGCAAACAGCTTGAATCCAGATGAGACACCAGTAACTTGGCATCTCATTATGATCCAAGTTGTTTGCAAAGTTTACAGAGTAGACCCATATCAGACAGCTCCTATAGGAGCCATCTTATCAGGGTTTACTCTGTTTGCTTTTGAGATGATATTTAAGATCTGATTCTACAGTTTTCTCTGAGTAAACAATTCCTTGAGAAGTTTACATTGTAAAAATTCAGCTAATAAATATTCATGATGTCATTATTTCTTACATGAATATTGATGGAGCAAAGGCTTAAATTTAACTTGGTAGAAAGTAAAATTTGGAAAGGATCAGAACCTATCAGTGTATTTTTACAGCAGGAGATGACTAAAGGCTTGAGTTAATATTTATCTGCACAAAAAGTCACCTGCATCTGTTTCAAATAAGACCTTTTACCACCTTTTCATAAAACATACCAGTGTAAAACAGATGGATAGTGATGTGAAGCCAAGTTTGTCTCATCTAGATCCAAATATGTTGTTACAACTTTCCATTGCAAAAGGTCTTTAACCCTTACAACACTGAATTTTCAAATGGACTATTCCAAAATTCAAACAGGACAAGCTTGAAATAAAGTAAACATTTAGGGTTTTTTTCTAAAGAAAAGTGTAACATGATAAACAGTGCAGACCCTGATGACAGGGCTCCTATAGGAGCCCTCTCATCTGGGTCTACACTGTTTGCAAAGGACATTAGTGACTTGTGTCCTACACTGCAAGGTTTAACTCTTTGCATGCAAGCAGCGAATTTACAATTATCTATGAGACTAGTTTGGATTCAGATGGGATGCCACATAACTTGGCATCTCATCAGCTTCCAACATGTTTGACACTATTTTGTCCTGAAGAGAATAAACAAAACATTAAAGTTCAGAACTGCAGGAGACAACAATTTTGTTGTAGACGACTATTTTATAGTGTATACACTGGTTTAACCATTCAACTGAATTGGGTCATGAAAGATGAATCATTTACACATATACAAATAAACATGTAGTATATCTATGTGTGCACTAAGTAAAATTGTTGATAGCAAAAATGTCATTTTTAACCATTATACTACTGCAAAAAGCCTTCTCCAACTCGGATCTATGGCAATTTATACTGACTTGGAGAAACGGGAGGCCGATTGTCCAAATTGCCAATGCCCGAGTCAAGTTGTGTTAACTCTTTCCCTAATTTAAACACTTTTTCACGCCTTTGCAAACAGAGTAGACTCAGATCAGACAGCTCCTATAGGAGCTGTCTGATCAGGGTCTGCATTGTTTGCTGTTGGAATTTGATAGATCAGTTTCTTTAATTTCTAAAATGGTTACAATGTTCCAACTTCTATATTTAATTATAACTATTTTTTCAATGAATATTCAGCAGGTATTGAAATTTGGAATAAACATAGAACAGGGTGAGGGTTAAGATGTGTGAATGTGAAAAGAGAGCTGCTGTCTCTTACAAGTGTAGACCCTCTGATCTGGATCTGCATTGTCCTCTCACAAACTATATATATATGTATATCCCTTTATACTGACTGAATAGGCTCTACTATTAAACAATGATAGACCGTTCCACTTTCAAAATTCAGCATAAAAAGCATTAAAGATCTATAATGTAATTGTGGATGATGAACGGACAGATAATGGATAACAGACACTCAGTGAAACTTAAAGCTCTGGTGATCTAAAAATGTCAATACATCCAGAACAATTCTTCTATGCCACTTGTAAAAGAGGTCAATCATTACTCAGCATGCACATTTTCGGTTCAAGTTCATTAATCATATCAATAATCCAATGAATCAGTGACTGTATATTTAAATACAGCATAAGATGACCTCACATGCTAACAATTTGTATCAAATATTAGTAAGACTGTGGTCAGCCAATGAAACCTTAGCCTGTCCATGTCTCATAGACACGCCTTTAATATCTTTCCAAACAATTTTATTAGACCCAGATCAGACAGCTACTTAACCCATTCCCTCATAGACTATTTTTAGATCCAACCTTTTTTAATCAATCTACCGAAAAGGACCATTAACTAGAGAAAAGGAACATTTTAGAATTGTGTAGTTTTGAAACCATTGTGATAAATAGAGCATTTGCTCTATTTATTACAATGGTTTCAAAAAGTGACTTTTACAGAGGCGTAGAAAGGCGTATTTATGGAGGAAAGGGTTAAGGAGCCGTCTGATCAGGGTCTGTTTAGTTTGTTTATGGAACTATAACATTGATCTGATTGTACAGTTTCTGCCATAGCCAAAACCTTCCGTGTTCAAATGCTACAATACAGGAAACAATTCTGAGTAATTATCCAAGTCAGATTTTTAGCAAAATCACAATTACAGAGTCTAGCTAACCATTTCTACAGGTATTTTGTGGACACATTTTTCATTGAGAATACTAAAGATTAAAAGCTTGTGGATGCTCATCGTACATTAACCCTTTCCTTCATATTAACACCTTTTCACTCATTTGCAAACAGAGAAGACCCAGATCAGATGGCTCCTGGAGGAGCCATCTGATCAGGGTCTGCTCTGTTAGCTAACGGAATTCGATAGATCCTTTTCTTTAGTTTCTAAAATGCCAACTATGTTCCACCTTCCATATTTCGTTATAACTATTTTGTCCATGAACATTCAGTATGTATTGAAATTTGGAATATAAACATAAAACAGGTCTGTCAGAATGATAATTAGGCATATTGATGTAATAATCCAAGCAGCTTTAGACTAACTAGAACACTGACCAAGTCAGAAAGGGCCCCATGTAATACTGTCAGAGGGGCTAAAGCACAGAGGAGAAATTGCAGGGTCAATAGTTATAGTGATTCTAACATTTAGCTGTGCATTGTCTTTCCAGAAGCAGCAAGTATAGAAAAACCTCTCTATAATGGCCACTAAATTACATCAAGTAGTTTGTGTTAAAGGCAGGTGGCTGATTAAAGCAAGGTGAAAGTAAAACAGAACGCTCCTATAGGAGCGTTCTGTTTTACTTTCACCTTGCTTTTAAGCAGCCACCTGCCCTAAATACCAACTAATTAACAAAATTTAGTGGCTGTTATAGAGAGGTTTTACTGTATAGAGTAAACATATTTTGTAAAATACTGCTCTACTAAAAGAGCAGACAAGGCAAGGTTGATCTGGCTGGCTATCAAAATTGGCCGAGATATAATTAACACTAACATTTTCAACAAGTTTGGTGACAATTCGATAGAAACAGCTCAACATTGCTGATTTTGTCAATGTTGATCTATGTTTTTCAAGGGCCATAGTCCTGAAAATCTTGAGGCGATTTGACTGTATGTTAAGCTTCATAAGATTTGCTTGAACAGTTTTAAAACAATAGCCAATGTTAAAGTTTTTCCATAGACTTTTAAAAATTAGGTCAAAGTTCAAATGTCAAGGTCACAAGTCAAAAAACATAATATTGATGGAAATACCTTGCCACAAGGGATTCACACATGAAATATGAAAGTGCTGCTGATTACTGTTTCAAAATGACAATATTAATTTTTTATTTCCTAAACCCATAAAAGGGGCATAATTTTGTTAAAAAGCCCTGCAGGGTTATGGCCCTTGGTCAGATTGTAGCCCTTATATTGGTGAACAAGTGTATGAAGTTTCATAAAATTTGCATGAATAGAAAATAAGTAATAGGCAACGTTATAGTTTCCAGACGACAATGACGACGCCAATGACAATTATTAGTTCGTATTTTTTCCTCTGAAAAACAGAAGACCTAAATTTGAAGAAAACATTTTAAATAGTTATAAAGGTTAACCCTTTTACTCAATGAATATTCATGCAAGAAATAAAAACATGAATAACAATAAACAGAAGTTTTATACATACAAATGTATGTACAAGGGACTTTTTTCATGACAGAAATTGTAGATTCAAGACCTATATTTATTCATACAGGAGCCGTCTGATCTTGGTCTACTATGTTTGCAAAGGTGTAGAAAAGCGTATATTTGGAGTATAAGGTTGAATCATGTAGCTCTGCTCTCATCCCATGATATATACTAGCATACATAGTGTAGCTGAAATCTTTATGCTTCTGTACTATAATTACAGTAAAACCTCTCTAAACTGGAAGTTAAATTTCGTATAAATATCAGTCTTGGGGACAGGTGGCAGCTTTCTGCATGACTTTCACCCTGCATCAAGCAGCCACCTGCCTAAAAGTATCTAAAGTCTTCTATACTAGAATTCCCGTTTACAGGGGTTTTACTGTACCTAAAAGGATTTCGTTGTACCAAGAATCATTATACAACTAAACAGACTAGGATTTTAACTAAAATATTTACAAGGACTGGTATAGTTAAAACCCTTCCCCTGATAGAAGCACCTATAATAGTGACCCATATGCACAGAAAGAAGATCAAGATCAGAATGGTTCCTATAGGTGCCATCTGATCAGGGTCTGCTCTGTTTGCTAATGGTCTGTTCTAGAGTTTCTGACATAGCCAAAATTCCTGTAAAAATCAGCTAATTAATATTCATGGTGCCATCATTTCTTATATGAATATTCATCTGGCAATGGGTAGATGGGCATCATTAGCGATAAAATATCACGACTTCTTCTATCACTCCTATGATGGTTTGTTTCCTAAAAGGTTTTATGGCAACACAACAAAGGCTTCCATACCATTTTACTGAACTGTTTACACAAATATTTAGTAACTATGTAAGTTATATTATTCTGTTAACCCATTCCCTAATAGGCTATTTTTAGATCCAACTTCTTTGAATAAATCCATCAAAAAGGATCATTTACTAGAAAAATGGGAAAATTTAGAATCTTGCGTAGCTTTGAAATCATTTTTGATAAATAGAGCATTGCTCCTATGGAGCAAATGCTCTATAAATGCTCCTATGGAGCAAATGCTCTATTTATCAAAATGGTTTCATACGTCAAAAGCCGTCAATATGAGGGAATTGGTTAATACTTTTATCAACAAATGCCGCAAACAGTGTAAACTCTGATCAAAATGCAGTATCTGATATGGGTTTAAGCTGTCTACAAACATTTAAATGTTGATTATCACATGGTTGACTCATTTAGAAGAACATGTGTGTTAGTAGCTTAGCAAAATGGTATGCTGGAGTGTTGCAATAGAATAAAAGGTATACCCTATTTACCCCTGAGTATTCTGATAGACACACTTAGGCAAATAGTGCAGCCCCAGATAAAATCACTCCTGAAGGAACTATTCTATCAGAGTCCACAATATTTGCTTTAAAATTACCAAAATTGGTGCCAAATATACAATGTATTTGTTACCCATTTCCTCAAAGGCTATTTTTAGACCCAACCTCCAAAAAGGAGAATTTACATAAGCTATATAGAGAGAAGAGTATTTTTTTAATTGTGTAGTTTTGAAACCATTGTGATAAATAGAGCAAATGCTCTATTTATCAAAATGATTTAAAAAGTAACTTTTAAAGGGGTGTCAAAAGGGGCCAATATGAGGGAATGGGCTAAGCTATACAAACCTTTGGAGAGGGAAGATTTGGTGCCTGAGTACTTAGGTAAATAAGGGTATGCTAGTCTACTTTTTCAGCCTGCATCACAATGTTGGCGAGTATAATATCACAGCCCTACCACATGCAACTGTGGAGAATAATACCTAACCTTTTACTCCATGAATATTCATCTAAGAAATAATGACACCTTGAATATTCATCAACTTATTAACCCATTCCCTCATATTGGCGCCTTTTGATGCCTCTGCAAAAGTCACTTTCTGATACAATTGTGATAAATAGAGCATTTGCTCCATAGGAGCAAATGCTCTATTTATCACAATGGTTTCTACACAGCACAATTCTAAAAAAATTATTTCCTTTAGTAAATGCTCCTTTTCGGTAGATTTATTCAAAGAGGTAGGAGCTAAAATAGCCTAATAAGGTGTATGAATACAGACTTTGGCAGAAACTGAAGAATCAGATCTATATACATATACAATGTAATTCCATAAGCAATCAGTGCAGACCCTGACCTGATGGCCCCTACAGGGGCTGTCCGATCTAGGTCTAGTGTGTTTGCAAAGGAATATTTATGGAGTAAAGGGCTAAAGCAGTTTGCTGATAGAAGATACAGCCCGGCCTTCTTCTGACTTCTAGATGGCCTCTAGAATACATTGTAAACCTACTAGGATAAAATTCTGAACGGTTTACCTTTGAATGTTTGTCCTGTAAGAAATAATCACATGACAATTTCCGTTCCCATGTTAATCAGAATTGTCCATCTATCTATCCAGTTTAGACAGTAAAATACACCAAAACCACCTGAGGTTAGGCTCACTGTTAAGTCTACTCTTGCAGGAAAAATTCACCCATTCTTGCATGAAATGCATCAGATCAATTTCTGAACTCAAGGCAGTATTCCCCTTGTGACTGACAAATATTTTCTGACCTAAACTTCAAGTTGATCATGGTACAAAAACTATTTACAATAAGACTTCTAGCAAACCCTTTACAGTAAACCACCTTTAAACTGGCCACTTCACTTAAAGAACAAAGACATTGTTGTTTAAAGAAGGTGGGTTCTTAGTGAAGCACACAAGTAATGCATAAAGTTTTATTTAGGAAGCTTCCTGCATTACTTCCATCTAACATTAAGCTCCAACCTTTCTTAACACCCCACAATGTAACTTCTTTTGACCGGACGCTTAAATGAGCTTTTACTGTATACCAGGAATTTATTAGTAAACAAATGTCAAGGGCGGGTCATGTGCCATGCATTTCTTTCAAAGCAAGCCCTTTAGTACCTTATTATCTCTAATAAGCGCCGTTGAGGGCGTAAACATGTTTTCGAAGGAGCTTCATGCATTGTGTACACAGGTGACTGCTTAACGCAGAATGAAAGCAATGTAGAAAGCTCCTATAGAAACTTTCTACACAGCCGCAGTCTGCATTAAGCTACCAAAAGCCAGTTAAAGTGTTACTCCATGAATATTCATGTAAGAAAATATGATATCATGAATTTTAATTAGATTTATTTCTATACAGGAAGTTTTGGCCAGGGCAGAAACTGGTGAATCATACAATAAGCAAAACGAGCAGATGCTGATCAGACCACTCCAACAGGAGCTGTCTGATCTGGGTCTACTCTGTCTGCAAAGGCATAGAAAGGTGTATTTATGAATTAAAAGGTTTAACTTGTTTCCCCCATTCCAATAAGTAACAGCAAAGGCAAACAAATGTCTACATCGTTTATACAGGTGTAAACACCTGTTATCGGTTTCAAATCAGGGAAAACCATCGTTTTAATAATGAATATGTCCTAGAAAATACTTGGCCAAACCCATTCATCTTTTAAGGCAAGATTTATTTCTAGTGACTGAATCTCATATATACAGGATCAAATGTGGGAATTATATAATAGAAGTTTGTCCTTAAGTAAACAACACAGAAAGCATGGCAAACAAAGTTGTTTTGTATTCATTTAACCCTTTCCTTCAGATAGATAAATGCCTTTTCAAGCCTTTGCAAACAGAGCGAACCCAGATCAGATGGTTCCTGAAGAATCTGTCTGATCAGGGTCTGCCCTGTTTGCTAATGAAATTATAGTAGATCTGAACCTTTTCTACCAATATACCCAACATTCCTGTGTACATATGCCATATAAAATGATGTCATTATTTCTTACATGAATATTCAACAGGCTATTTTTAGATCCAACCTCTTTGAACAAATCTACCAAAATCTAGAGAAAAGGATTTTTTTTTAGAATTTTGTAATTTGAAACCATTGTGATAATTAGAGCATTTGCTCCTATAGGAGCAAATGCTCTATTTATCAGAATGGTTTCAACAGATGACTTTTAAAGAGGCATAGAAAGGCGTATTTATGGAGGAAAGAGGTTAACTGTGTACTCGATATTAACACCTTTGCAAACAGAATACAGTCCTTCTATTTGCTTATGGAATTATATACATTAAACCTCATAAAGTGACCACCAAATTCTGTGTCATAACCCTTTACTCTATCAATATTCACGTAAGAAATTATGACATCATGTATATTAATTAGAATAATTGTCATAATAATAATACTAAATAGCACATGGACATGGAAATGTTTGGCATTGGCAGAAAGTGAAAAATCATATCTATATCATAAGCAACCAGAGCAGACCCTGATTAGACGGCTCCAATAGGAAGCCAGAGCCGTCTGATCTGGGTCTACTCTGTTAAGGCATATAGAGGCGTATGTATGGAGTAGAGTTAAAGGCAAGTGGCTGCTTAATGCAGAGAGTTATGCAGAAAACTGTTTGGGACCAGATAAGATGCAGAATCTCAAAATGTCTAACACTCAAAGGGAAATTCGAGAAAAATAAACAACTATAGCAGACAACAATTTGTGCAGACTACAGTAAAACCTCTCTATAATGGCCACTAAATTACATGAAGTATTTTGTGTTATAAAAGGCAGGTGGCTGCTTAACCAATTCCCTCATAGGCTATTTTTAGCTCCATCCTCTTTGAATGAATCTACCAAAAAGGAGCATTTACTTCAGAAAAGGAAAATTTTAGAATTGTGCAGTTCTGAAACCATTGTGATAAATATCTAGCATTTGCTCCTTAGGAGCAATTGCCCTATTTATCACAATGGTTTCAAAAAGTGACTTTTACAGAGGCATAGAAAGGTGTATTTATGGAGGAAAGGGTTAGAGCAAGGTGAAAGTAAAACAGAACGCTCCTATAGGAGCGTTCTGTTTTACTTTCACCTTGCTTTAAGCAGCCACCTGCCCTAAATACCAACTAATTAACACAATTCAGTGGCCGTTATAGAGACAATTTACTGAACACATAATTAGATACTGTTTGCTTGTATGACACACTATAGATATGATTCTACACTTTTTGCCTTAGTTAAATATTCCTGTCTTCAAATGTTATTAGAAACAAGAGAGTCGTCACGGGTGACAAATGCCCCCAAAGTGTTTGACACCGAAATGCATTTTGGCGGAAAAACAATACAATGTAATGCAGGTGTAACATGAAATTTTGATGCTGTTAAAAATGACACAGGAGTCAGTTCTTAACATTAGAAACAGAACCTTTGACGATTATGATAGCTAAGAAAAGAGCCAAGCGTCAAAACTTAGTTAAAAAGGACCCTAAGTCATTCTCAACGTTAAAAAGGACCCTGGGTTGATTGTCAACGTTTAAGGTATAGGAGATATGCTCTGGACAAGCTTTTTGTATCTGGTAAGATATAGGAGATATGCTCCGGACTGTAAAATTGAGGTCAAAGGTCAAGGTCAAGGTCAGTACCTGGGTTGATTGTCAACGTTTAAGGTATAGGAGATATTCTCTGGACAAGCTTTTTGTATCTGGTAAGATATAGGAGATATGCTCCGGACTGTAAAATTGAGGTCAAAGGTCAAGGTCAAGGTCAGTGATCTGAAAATGGTACACGACTCTCCGCCATCCCAAGATGAACTCACAAACCAAATTTGGAATCTGTAGCTGGTAAGGTATAGGAAAAATGCTCCGGACAAGCTTTGTGTAAAATCTAGGTCAAAGGTCAAGGCCACAGTGACCTGAAAATGGTACGCGACACACCGCCATCCCAAGATAAACTCACACATTAAATTTGGAATCCGTAGCTGGTAAGGTATAGGAGATATTCTCTGGACAACCTTTTTTGTAAAATCGAGGTCAAAGGTCAAGGTCAAGGTCAGTGATCTGAAAATGGTACACGACTCTCCGCCATCCCAAGATGAACTCACAAACCAAATTTGGAATCTGTAGCTGGTAAGGTATAGGAAAAATGCTCCGGACAAGCTTTGTGTAAAATCTAGGTCAAAGGTCAAGGCCACAGTGACCTGAAAATGGTACGCGACACACCGCCATCCCAAGATAAACTCACACATTAAATTTGGAATCCGTAGCTGGTAAGGTATAGGAGATATTCTCTGGACAACCTTTTTTGTAAAATCGAGGTCGAAGGTCAAGGTCAAGGTCACAGTGACCTGAAAATGGTACGCGACACTCCGCCATCTGAAGGTGATCTCACACACCAAATTTGGAATCCGTATCTGGTAAGTTATAGGAGATATGCTCTGGACAAGCTTTTTGTAAAATCAGTCAAGGTCAAGGTCAAGGTTAAGGTCATAGCGACCTGGAAATGGTACATGACACTCCGCCATCCCAAGATGAACTCACACACCAAATTTGGAATCTGTAGCTGGTAAGGTAAAGGAGATATGCTCCGGACAAGCTTTTTGTAAAATCGGTCAAAGGTCATGGTCAAGGTCACAGTGATCTGAAAATGGTACGCGACACTCCTCCATCCCAAGATGAACTCACACACCAAATTTGGAATCCTTAGCTGGTAAGGAATAGGAGATATACTCCGGACAAGCTTTTTGTAGCTGGTAAGGTATAAGCGGTTTTTAAAATCGAGGTCAAAGGTCAAGGTCAAGGTCACAGTGACCTGGAAATGGTACGCGACACTCCGCCATCCCAAGATGAACTCACACAGCAAATTTGGAATCTGTAGCTGGTAAGGTAAAAGAGATATGCTCCGGACAAGCTTTTTGTAAAATCGGTCAAAGGTCATGGTCAAGGTCACAGTGATCTGAAAATGGTACGCGACACTCCTCCATCCCAAGATGAACTCACACACCAAATTTGGAATCCTTAGCTGGTAAGGTATAGGAGATATACTCCGGACAAGCTTTTTGTAGCTGGTAAGGCATAAGCTTTTTTTAAAATCGAGGTCAAAGGTCAAGGTCAAGGTCACAGTGACCTGGAAATGGTACGCGACACTCCGCCATCCCAAGATGAACTCACACACCAAATTTGGAATCTGTAGCTGGTAAGGTAAAGGAGATATGCTCCGGACAAGCTTTTTGTAAAATCAAGGTCAAAGGTCAAGGTCAAGGTCACAGTGACATGAAAATGGTACGCGACACTCCCCCATCCCAAGATGAACTCACACACCAAAATTGGTATCCATAGCTGATGTGACAAAGGAAATATACTCCGGACAAAATGTACACACACCCACCCACCCACCCACACACCCACCCACCCACACACCCACCCACCCACACACCCACACACACACACACCCACACACGCACGGTGCGATCACTATATGCCGCCAAAGCCTAGCTTTGGGGGCATAAAAATACATGTACAGCTAATTAATATGCGTGATGTCATTAATTGTAACATGAATAGTCATGGAGTGAGGGTTAAATCCAAGTTGGTGAAGGTGGTGACTGTGGAACTATAGTTCATTTCAAGGGAAATGGTACCTTGTGCATATGCAGTGTAAATCCAGATTAATCATTCAGTCAGTGATGTAGTGACTGATTTAAAAGACAGATAGATGGGGTGGATTGTAAAAATTCTTAACACTTTCACACTGTGAACCAATGTGCAGAATCTTGGAAACAGATTGGATCCAGATGAGATGCCAAATTACTTGACATCTTATCCGGATTCAAAATGCTGATGCCAACGCTCATCTGTTCGACTGGGTCCATAAAGGGCATTAATTTTGTAAAACAAAAAAGTCTTACAGGGTTATGGCCCGTAATCAGATTGTAACCCTAGTGACGGTGTAACCCTAGTGACGGTGAACAAGTATGAAGTTTCATTAGGTTTGCTTGAATAGTTTTAAAACAATAGCTAACATTAAAGTTTTTCAAAAATTAGGTCAAAATTCCAATGTCAATGTTACAAGTCAAAAACATAACGCTGATGGAAATGCCTTGCCACAAGGGATTCACATAGGAAATATGAGAGCCCTGCTGGTTACGGTTAAAGTGACAGTAGAATAAACGTAAAATAGGGAAGGGTTAAGAAAATATATGTAATGCAGACCCAGATTAAGGTCTTCATTATTATGCTACTATATGTATGTCGGTCTAATTTAAATAGTGTCAATTATTCTGCTTTGCAAGCTGATGGAAAGTGTAAATTGGATGTCCGAATTCTTAGGGTAATTACTGGTAACCCTTTCCCTATTCTATGCTTATTTCAAATTGTTTCAAATATGGAATGTGGAACATTGTAGCCATTTTAGAAACTAAAGAAACAGATCTATCAAATTTCATTAGCAAACAGAGCAGACCCTGATCAGATGGCTCCTAAAGGAGCTGTCTGATCTGGGTCTGCTCTGTTTGTAAATGCATGAAAATGTGCAGTAATAAATTCTTAAATGAATATTCATGGAGAAAAAGTATATACTAATAATCAAATAGACATATGGGACTATTAACCCTTTCCCTCATATAAACGTGTTTTCACGTATTTGCAAACAGAGTAGACCCAGATCAGACAGCTCCTAGAGGAGACGTCTGATTAGGCTCTGCTCTGTTTGCTAATAGAATTTGATAGATCTGTTTCTTTGCTCTCTAAAATGTCTACAATGTTTCACCTTTCATATTTCTTTATAACTGTTTTGTTAATGGATATTCAGTAGGTATTGAAATTTGGAATAAACATAGAATAGGGAAAGGGTTAATAATATGAGACTACTGCTGTACTTACTCTTGTAGGCTTGACTATCGTTAAGACATCCCCTCTCTGAAAGGGCAGGTCTTCTTGTGTTGTGCCTCTAAAGTCATACACTGCTACCACTTCCTGACCCACAGGCCACACTTGCTGCAACCAAAAACCACACCGTAAACCTCAACATAACAACAACAATTGACCCTTTGTCTGATGAACATTCATGTAAAAAAATTAGAAAGGTGTTCCTCTGAACATGTGTCACCAGTATTTAAGCAACTGTTATTAGAAAACATATTCAAATGAGATGCACAAATCCACAGAAATACAGTTTAAAGTGATAGTCTCTACTTGCAACGTGTTTTTAAAATGCCTAAAAATTACATATCATTTGTTATCATTTGCTGAAAAGAGGTATATCGAAAGAAAACCAGTCTAATAATGCTGAACAAGACAAACTTTAATGTGTTTGATATTGACGACCTGATGTTATTTTCCAACATATTAGTATTAATTTTATTCTGGTTGGTTTTTAGTTTCATAACTGTTCCACTTTTGTTGTACAATAAAAATCTATGAGTATTGACAAAAATGGTTTATATGTACCACAGGGGCATTTTTCGATATAAGTTCAAATAGACAATCTTCATAATAATGACTGAACACAACAATACCAAGTTTTATGATGTTATTGAAAGTATGCATTTATTGTAGAGAATATCACTTTACAGTAAGTTCCTTGCTGTGTAACATTAGCATACACACATCGTATTTGATATTCCTAAGTGACATACCGGTAGTATAGGAGATATAATCCAGACAAAGAAAGCGTTGCTGTTGTTTTTTTTAAAATAACTGAGGTCAAAGATTCAAAGGTCAAGTTCACATACCACTGGAAAGGATATGTGACACTCACGAATATTAAGATGTGCCCATGCACTGAATTTGAAAAGTACCTACATACCAAAGCTGATATTCCTGAAAATTAAAGATGATCATGACAAAGAAAGAAGTTAGTATAATCAGAGGTCAAGGTCACAGACCTAAAGTCAGGATACACAACACT
Source organism: Azorinus chamasolen (assembly GCA_963576725.1). NCBI lineage: Eukaryota > Metazoa > Mollusca > Bivalvia > Cardiida > Solecurtidae > Azorinus > Azorinus chamasolen. The sequence goes on along the minus strand of OY755239.1, from coordinate 53,257,257 downwards.
TTGCAATGTTAAAATGTATCAATGTATCAAATTCAATGCTCTTAAAGGGTATGTCTCTACATTTGACATGTTTCAAAAGTGCCTAAAATATACAAAACTCATTTGTTTATATGCTGAAAAGAAGTATATTGCAAGAAAACCAATCGAATTAACACCAAAGAAGACACAACTTACATGTGTTTGATATGTTATTCAGCAATGTATTAGTATCTATTTGGCTTGTATCTTAGTTTTGTTAACTGTTCGACCATGGTCGATAATATTTTGTTGTAGAACAAAAATTATAAGTGTCGATGAAAATGGTTTATTTTGTATCACATGTACAGGGGCATTTTTCGATATAAGTCCAAATTGACAATCTTCATAATAATGATTGAACATAACAAATATTAAGTTTTATGACATTATCGAAAATCTGTGTTCATTGTAGTGACTTCCTCTTTAACCCTTTAGATTAATTGTTATTATAGCACATCCACACAGTAAGTCTTTGGCCATGGTAGAAACTGTAGAATCTAATATAATTTCATTGACACACAGAACACTGATGAGACTGATTATGACACTGATGAGACAGCTCCTACAGGAGCCATCTGATCTTGGTCTACTGTGTTTTGCAAATGCGTAGAAAGCAGTTTATATGAGGGAAAGAGTTAAAATCTGGAGTACATGTTTACAGGGTTGAACTATTATTACTATTTTCTTTACTTCATGGATATTTTCTGAATTCAGATTTATAATACATATAAATGCATTTACACCCCTACAAAGGAAGTGTTAGAGAAATCTGCTGCCAAATCAAAAGGAGATGTACACTTTATAACAATGTTTTGGTAGGGTGATTTTTCACTGAGTTATGGCTCCTGATTATTCAAATTGTCACATACTCTGGCAAACACTTGTGGTATTAAAATCACGTTCAGTGATAATTCTAGTTTTATTACAAAATACAAAACATCAGCACATATTTTATATGTAAATGGGCCATAACATCTCAGAGATATTCCCAAATATGCATTTCCTAGAAATATGAATTCAAATGCCATCAATATTTCCTTTTTAATGCTAATTATTCAAAGTGGACTGGTCCATTGGTGTGTAACTTTTAGTCTATGCAGTGTGAAAGGCTAAAACTTGCTAAATGATGTTGAATCACAAACAATGCAGACCCTGATCAGAGGGTTCCTCTTGGAGCTGTATGATCTGGATCTACACTGTTTGCAAATGCATGTACATTTGTTTCCCCCTTTAAAAGGGTTTAAATATTAAGTTACAGACATGGCTTGTCATATTTCCCCTGTAATTGTTGCTTCATCCCCCAGGAGTGATGTTAAAATGTAAAGCATGGCTAAAAAATAGATTAGTTTCCGATGCCATGTAGAATGACTGAATATTAAATTGCAGCTGGTTTTGATTTTATGAAACTATTTTAACCATTTTCCTGACTGACACCCCGTTTGATGCAATATAAAAATCAGCTAATAAATATTCACCATGTCATTATTTGTACAATTCATGTACATGTACTTACCGTGCCAGGTGACTGGTCCATGGGCATTCTTCTGTTTTACCTCCAACACTTCAGCACTGATTGGTGTGCACCTCCTGAATAAAAAGAGAAAACACATTATCAGCATACCCCTTAACCAAACTTATCAGCAGACCCTTAACCCTTTCCCTCATAGGCTATTTTTAGATCCAACCACTTTGAATAAATCTACCAAAAAGGAGCATTAAGTAGAGAAAAGGTATATTTTAGAATTTTGTAGTTTGAAACCATTGTGATAAATAGAGCATTTGCTCCTATAGGAGAAAATGCTCTATTTATCACCATGGTTTCAACAGGTGACTTCTACAGAGGCGTAGACAAAAAATGTATTGATGGAGGAAAGGGTCAACCAAAGTTATCAGCATACCCCTTAACCCTTTCCCTGTTCTATATTTAGTTTCAATACCTACTGAATATCCATGGACAAAATAGTTCTAATGAAATATCATTATGGTAGCCAATTTAGAATCTAAAGAAACAAAATTTATCAAATTCTAAAAGCAAACAGAGTAGACCCTGATCAGATGGCTCCTCTAGGAAAATGCATTTATATGAAGGGAAAGGTTAACCCTTTACTCTATGAATATTTAAGTAAGAAATAATGACATCATGAACATTTATCATTTATAAGATTAATTTTCATAAAAGGATAGAAATACAAGATTTTTGTTACTTAGACAAAAACCTGTAGAATCAGTTCTATATTACCAGTATGTTATAAGCAAATAAAGCAGACCCTGATCCTGTAGGAGCTGTCTGATCTGGGTCTGCCTTATTTGGAAAGGCGTATTTATGCAGTAAAGGGTAAACTTGGTGGATATTCATAATTATATATTCATTAATTTTTCAAGAAAAACTTCTTTATTTCTCCACCAAACCCTGTGTTGTCACCACTCTTTAGAATCGTCTCGAAGAGACGATTCTAAAGAGTGGTGACAACATGAGTTTAGTGGAGAAATAACGATTTTAGTACTTGAGTACTCATGTTTAACTGTAGCTCTGGTTACAACACTTGACATCCTGGGGAAACGCTACTTGTTACATAGCACCTGACACTCTCTCTCTTGACCCATAAATATTTCCAGAACTAAGTGCAAAACTATTGTAACTGCAGTTTAACACTTTATTCCACCCATTACAACATTAATGAACAACTTATTTCATAACAGAGTAGACCCAGATCAGACAACTCATGTGGGAGCCATTGAATCTGGGTCTACTGTTTGCTTGTATGTATGAAATAATACAAAACAGTTTCTGCCATATATTCATGAAGTAAAGTGTTAACCCTATCCCGCATATAAACATGTTTTCATGTGTTTGCAAACAGAGTAGACCAAGATCAGACGGCTCCTATAGGAGCCGTCTGATTAGGGTCTGACCTGTCTGCTAATGGAATTTAAAAGATTGGTTTCTTTACTTTCTAACATGGCTAAAATTTACTACTTTCCATATCTAATTATAACTATTTTGTCCATGAATATTCAGTAGGTATTGACATTTGGAATAATTACAGAACAGGGAAAGTGTTAAGAGAATACATAATATAGAATCAGATCTAGGACATTTTATAAGCAAACAGAGCAGAACTTGTAGGAGCCATCTCATCTGGGTCTACTATGTTTGCAAAGGTGTCCAAATTCCTCTCTATTTAGTAAAGGTTAGTCCATTATGCTACTAGCCCTAGACTTAACCCTTTACTCCATAAATACGCCTTTATATGTCTTTGCAAACAGAGTAGACCCAGATCAAATGGCTCCTTTAAGAGCGGTCTGTTCAGGGTCGGCCCTGTTTACTTATGATATAATATTATATACAAGTGGCAAAATATTTCTGCATCCATGCATGTGCTATTATAACAATTAATCTACTTAACCCTTTCCTTCATAAAAACACATTTTCACAAATTTGCCAACAGAGTAGACCCAGATCAGACGGCTCCCATAGGAGTCGTCTGATCAGAGTCTGCTCTATTTGATAATGGAATTTTATACATCTATGTTCATCTGTTTCTGTACTTTCTAAAATGGCTACAATGTTCCAACTTCCATAACTAATTTGTCTGTGAATATTCAGTAGGTATTGAAATTTGAAATATACATAGAACAGCGAAAGGGTTGAATATTCATGTCATTACTTCTTACATGAATATTCATGGAGTAAAAGGCGATTGTTTGTTGCTAAGTGTATATACCGGTACCCTAATTAACCCTTTCCTCAATAAATACGCCTTTCTAGGCCTCTGTAAAAGTCAATGGTTTCAGAACTAGACAATTCTAAAAATGTCCTTTTCACTAGTTAATGCTCCTTTTTGGTAGATTTATTCAAAGAGGTAGGATCTAAAAATAGCCTATGAGGAAATGGGTTAACATGCATATTCAGACAACCAGTCTCCCCTCTCTATCGATTTGCAATGGTAACACACAGTGAAGACTCTGATCAAACTGCTCTTTCTGGAGCAGTTTGATCTGGGTCTGCACTGTTTGCCTGTCTGTCCAAAAATTTGGAGTATGTACAAAACAACAGAAAAAGTAGTATAGTTTACATGTACACTTCTGAAAGCAAAATCTGACTTACACTTTCAAGCTAAACAAATCCATCGAGTTTCTAAATAATTCAGAACGTTTTTTGTTTTAGTCCGAACATAAGCCGATTAAAATGAGGGTCAGCCACTCTAGCCAGTCATAATGAGACAATTGGCAATGGCGGTAATTACATAATTATACAAATTGCTGGCATAATAGCTACATCCTCCAGCCCTCATTGAAATAATGCAACATCAACATCTACTTTCAAACAATGTTTTCAACTCTACTCAAAGTGTCATTTAACCCTTTACATGTTGCATATTCATGTAAGAAATAATGACATCATGAATATTTATCAGCTGAATTTTTATAATGGTATGGTATTGGTAGAAACTGTAGAGTTGGGCCTATCATAATTTCATAAGCTCTTTCAGGAGCCGTCTGATCTGGGTCTACTCTGTTTGCAAAGTCGTGAAAAGGCATTTATAAGAAGGGAAAGGATTTATTTGTTCATTTATGAATATTCATGTAAGAAATAATGGCGTGATGTCCGTAATAAATATTTATACATTGAATTTTCATAACGGCAGTTGGACAGAAGATTTTTGGGCCAATGGCAGGAATAAGATCAATATAACTCCATAAGCAAATTGAAGAGAGCGGACCCAATCAGTCCACTCTTACAGGCGCCATCTGATCTTTGTCTACTCTATTTGCAAAGATATCCAAAGGCATCTCTATCAGGTAATGGGTTAACCCTTTCCTTCATAGGCTATTTTTAGACCCAGCCTCTTTGAATGAATCTACCCAAAAGGAGCATTTACTAGAGAAAAGTATAATTTTAGAATTTTGTAGTTTGAAACCATTGTGATAAATAGAGCATTTGCTCCTATACGAGCAAATGCTCTATTTATCACAATGGTTTCAAGAAGTAGTTATTTAGAGGCGTAGAAATGTAGGAGCCATCAAATCAGGATTTGCTAGATTTTTGCTTATGGAATTATATAGATCTGATTTTACAGTTTTTTTCAGCTAGATTTGAAATAACAACTGTCGACTTTCAGCAATTTGCAAGCACGTACATCTTATTTACGTTAAATATCATGCCATCCAAAATGTTCTCTCCATCCATTTGTAAAGCAACAAAAATCAGTTATTGTTTTGTTAATTGAACTTTCCCCCATGAATACTCATACCAGATCATATAATGACTGTATGAATATAAATTAGCTGAATATTTATAATTAATGGCATCACAAACAAGGATTTTTTACTATAATAGATACAGAGTAGACCCTAGACCCTGAACAGACAGCATCGAGATCTGCACAATACTCATTACTGATTTGCTAAACTGTCGACATAGGTGCCAAACTTTTTAGGCTTCTCTATGGAAAAAAAGGGTTGTAAGTGAAACTAATGAGTAACAAAAAGCACAGACTCTAGATCTGATCCAAATACTCCTTCAGGAGCAGTTTGATCTGGGTCAACACTCTCTGGCCAAAGTTACGCCGAGTAATTAGAATAATTATGGTGAGAAGGATTAGTCATGAATATCATGGCATAGAGAAACACATCAGCCATTTTAAATGCTTTCCTCCATATGAACGCCTTTTTACACATTTGAAAACTGAGCAGACCTAGATAAGATGTCTCCTATACCAGCTCTCTGACCGGGGTCTGATCTATTTGCTTACGGTATAGTATAGATCTGATTGTACATGTACACTCTCTGCCACAGTCAAAATAATTTCTTATTCAACAGGGAAAGCGCTAAAGCCATGACTCACAACCATCCTTGTAATGGCAACATCTACCAATAATTCAGCTAACATGAACAATTATCAGTCAATATTATGGAATGAACAAGCCCAGTTGCTGGAGACACTCCATCATATGAGGATAATAACTGCACACCATCCTTCAAATTTGTATGAAGCAAATACTTATCTTCAGCAACAAATTTTGATTCTACTATTTCTGCCTATGACCAAACATATCTGTGTTCATAATTATGCCATCATAAAAAAAATCAGCTAATTAATAATCATGATATCTTTTTTTCTTACATGAATATTCATGGAGTAAAGGGTTAAAAAAGATTGTTGAAATCGCATGGTAAACAATGCATAACAGACAGAGGGCTATCCCCATAGCTCACCTTGGAACTTTGTGCTCCGTGAGCTAAAAGTCGACTTGCTGATAAAAAGCAGTAACCAGTCCAATATTTTAAATTTACACTAATTCTTCGATATACTTGTATCATGATTAGCACCAAACTTACGATGAGTAAACACTGTCTGACATATACAGTAAAACCTCTCTATTACGGACACTAAATTGTGTTAATTAGTTGGTATTTTAGGACAGGTGGATGCTTAAAGCAAGATGAAAGTAAAACAGAACGCTCCTATAGAGGGGTTCTGTTTTACTTTCAGCTTGCTTTAAGCAACCACCTGCTTTTAACACAAAATAATTTATGTGATTTAGTGACCGTTATAGAGAGGTTTTACTGTATGTCCAAAAATCAATTTTTAAATTTGAGTATTCAGTAAAGGAACACCCATGATCTAAAACAAAGTTCATGCCATCTGTGTCTATTCAAATGTAATTTTCAAATTTACCTCTGTCATATTTCACTTATATGATTCACCGGTTGCAACTTTCAAAATATATTAATGTTTAATTCTCATCACATCACTTTTCATCACTGATGAATATTTCCACATTCAAACCAATAACTGCCATTAAAAATCTTCTGGAAACAATATTACAGCATGACACAATCTGTAGGTTCTAGCAGCTAAGATTATAACACACCCATACAATTATTGTCACAAGTAACATCTGTTAACACACCATATATGGCTGCTTGTTAATTGCACAGTCAACATGCAAAGTTCGAATGTTTAGTCAGATGGAATAAAGAGAGTATTGCTGAGTATTACAGCCTGTTTAGCCAATCACTGTTGTAATGACACATAGTCACATACATGTACGTTAACCATTATTCCAATGAATATTCATGTAAGAAATAATGACATCCTAAATATTAATTAGATATTTTATGATGGCATTTGAACACAGGATATTTTGGCGATGCCGATGGCAGAAACTATAGTGTCAGATCTATATCATTCCATAAGCAAACAGTGACGACAGCTCATACAGGACACCTCTGATCTAGGTCTTCTCTGTCTGAAAAGGCTATAATTACTAACCAGTAAGGAGTAAAGGGTTAACCCTTACAGTGCTGGACACAAGTCACTAATGTCCTTTGCAAACAGTGTAGACCCAGATGAGAGAGCCCTCTCATCAGGGTCTGCACTGTTTGTCATATTTCACTTCTCTTTAGAAAACTCCCTAAATCCCAATAAGATTGACCTGTTTGAAATTTGGAACAGTCCATTTGAACATTCAGCATTGTAAGGGTTAAGAAAGTTAAAAAAAAAATGTTTTTCATTTTTTCATTTTTGTTGAATAACGTGACAAGTATATAAGTTTGAATCCTAATGAGATGCCGATTTACTTGGCATCTCATCTGGATCTACACTGTTTGTAGAGTTCATCAAGAGTTTGCCCAATAGACTGTGGCTACAAGTTTCGCCCTAAGTCCTCCTTTTATGGTTTTCCGGACTGGAACACATCCAAGTGGTGGTACAATTACTTCCACTTTAAACCCTTTGCCTGTTAAACATTCATGTAAGAAATAATGACATCATAAATATTCAATAGCTGAATTTATTTAATGTAAACTTTTCAGGAGAAATTTTTGCTTTGACAAAAACTGTAGAATCAGATCTATATCACGTCATAAGCAAACAGAGTAGACCCTGATCAGACGGCTCCTTTAGGAGCTGTCTGATCTGGGTCTACTCCGTTTACAAAGGCGTGAAAAAGTGCATGTATGAGGTAATGGGTTAATAAGCCTATCTCCTTGCACGCCCATTGAATGCTGAACAGACTGGGTTGGTTATAATTGTTCCATGCAATTTTCTTCTCTTTTTCCTGAGCCAAATTCTATCTTTGACAGGGAAAATGGGAACCACTTGTCTTAAATTCCCTGAAATCTTTCAAGTATATTCTTTATTTCTGGAAGAGTAAGCTCAGCTGAAAACTAATGGCAGGGGTCCAGATAAGATGCGTAAATTTAAATTGTTTCAAGAATGGCTCCTTTATTTCTCCACCAAACCCTATACTGTGACCACTCTTTAGAATCGTCTCAGAGAGATGATTCTAAAGAATGGTCACAGTATAGGGTTTGTTGGAGAAATGACAATTTTCGTATTTCTGTAAACATCTTTATCTGTACTCTGTAATGGTTCATGATAAGGTATCACTGTCCAACTTTGAAATGTTTGTTGTATGAAATTTACCTGCTTTGACCCATTACTCCATAAATACACCTTTCTATGCCTTTGCAAACAGGCTAGACCTAGATCAGACGGTTCTTGTAGGCACTGTATGATCAGAGTCTGCTCTGTCAGCTTATGAAATAATATACATGTAGATACGATTCTACAGGTTCTGACATGACAAAAAAAAAATTCTTTTTCATAATGCCATTATAATCATCTAATTGATATTCAGAAAGTACATGTAATAATTTATTGGATTGGCAGAGATGTGGATAGGGTGCAGATTTAACACTCTCCTTCACATTTACAAACGCCTTTTCACCCATTTGCAAACAGAGTAGACCCAGATCAGATGGCTCCTGTAGGAGCCATCTGATCAGGGTCTGCTCTGTTTGCTTATGACACAATATAAATCTGAATCTGAAATTTCACAACATTTTGCCCATAACCCTTTCCTTCATATACAAATGAACACCTTTTTCAAACCTTTGCAAACAGACTAGACCCAGATTTGACCGTTTCTGTAGGAGCCGTCCGATCAGGGTCTGATCTGTATGTAAATGTACATGTATATAAAAATACAACTGATCTGATACTTAGTTTTTACTAATACCAAAACATCCTGTGTAAATATGCCATTATAAAAATTAATAAATATTCATGATGTCATTACCTACATGAAAATTCAACATGGAAAGAGTAAATAATAACCCTTTAAGTTTCCCTGCTGATCTATATTAAGTTCATTTTTCAACAGCTATTGAATATTCATGGGCAAAATAATTGCAATAAAATATGGAAGGTATAACATTTTAGCCACTTTAGAAACTAAAGAAACAGATTTATCAAATTCCATTATCAAACAGAGTAGACCCTGATCAGACGGCTCCTATAGGAGCCGTCTGATCTGGGTTTTCTCTGCTTGCTAGTGTGGGAAAAGGCGTTTATATGAAGGAAAGGGTTAATAACACTTCACACTCTAATATCCGTATATTACATGACAAGTGTTAAATTGATACTAAATAATAGTTCACCGGCCTTTCCTGGTTCATTACATGTACACTATACATATGAGCCATTACACTGTAGTCTTTTCCTCCACGTAAGAAATGATGAAGATTGATTAGATCAATTTTCAAAAAGGCATATGAAAACAAGAAATTTTTGCCAGGGGAGAAACTATAAAATCAAATCTACATTTATTTTATTTCATAAGTAAACAAATTAGAACCTGATCAGACTGCTCCTACAAGAGCTATCAGATATACAGTAAAACCTCTCTATAACGACCACTAAATTACATCAAGTATTTTGTGTTAAAGGCAGGTGGATGCTTAAAGCAAGGTGAAAGTAAAACAGAACGCTCCTATGGGAGCGTTCTGTTTTACTTTCACCTTGCTTTAAGCAATCACCTGCCCCAAATACCAACTAATTAACATAATTTAGTGGTCGTTATAGAGAGGTTTAACTGTAAGTATACTGTTTGCAAAGGCATTAAAATGTGCATTTAGGGTTATAATCCTTTACTCCATAAATATGCCTTTATATGTCTTTGAAAACAGAGAAGACCAAGATCAGACTGCTCCTGTAGGAGCTGTCTGACCAGGGTCTCCTCTGTTTGCTTGTGGAATTATACAGATATGATCTAACAGTTCCTGCCATGGCAAAAAAGAAATGTTTTGTTAATACGCTTTTATAAAAGTTAAGATAAATTATATTCATTTATACGTTTTTTCTCACATGATTATTCATGAAGCAAAGGGTTAACCCTTTCTCGGTTACATATTTATTCCAAATATTCATGGACAAAATATTATAAACAAGAGAATCGGTAGAACAGATGGATGCTCCCCAACTGCAGACAAAAGTATGAAAAATTTCAAAGGGCAATAACTCCTTATTATGCAAAAGAGAGTGATGATTCTTGTGCACTGCACTTCTCCTCATCAAGATCAATCTACCTATGAAGTTCCATGTTGATAACTACTATAGTTTTTGTGTTATGCTCCAGACAAATTTTAAGTATGAAAAGTAACAAAGGGCAATAACTCCTGAATTATACAAAAGAGAGTGATGGTTCTTGTGCACTGCACTTCTCCTCATCCAGATCAATCTACCTATGAAGTTTCATGTTGATATCTATTACAGTTTTTGTGGTATGCTCCGGACAATGTTCAGACGGACGGTTAAACAGACGGACAAAGCTCCCCCAACACCGTTGTTGGGGAGCATAATAATGAAATATGGAAGGTGGAACATTGTAGTCACTTTTGAAAGTAAAGTCACAGATATATATCAAATTCCATTAGCAAACAGAGCAGACCTTGATCAGATGGCTCCTATAAGAGCCGTTTGATCTGCGTCTATTGTTTGCAAAATTTCCAAATGCATGAAAAGGTGTTTATATGCATGAAAAAGCAAAATTCAACGCTCTATTTAAGACAATGGTTTTAAAAAGTGACTTTTACAGAGGCGTAGAAAGGCGTATTTGTGCAGGAAAGTGTTAAAGAATGGAATAGTTCATAAATACCATTTCGAGGGCTTGTGAAGGAGTTAGAATAGTTTTGCACCAAGCCCTCGATTTGCAATTTCCATTTTAGTAAATACAGTAGAAACTGTCTTAAGTGCCACCTTATATTAATTGGACACAGGAATCTTGAAAAGCAGGCAGTTGCTTAATTATAAAACTGGGCAAATGTAATGCAGAAAGATCCTGTAGGAGCTTTCTGCATTACTTCTGATCATGACCTGTATTAAGTTACCACCTGCCTTACACAAGGCTTACAGACCCATAATTAGACCTCCATTTGATGGTCCTTAACCCATTTCCTCATATTGACGCCTTTTGACGCCTCTTCAAAAGTCACCTGTTGAAACCATTGTGATAAATACAGCATTTGCTCCTATAGGAACAAATGCTCTATTTATCACAATGGTTTCAAACTACAAAATTCTAAAATGTTCCTTTTCTCTAGTTAATGTTCCTTTTTGGTAGATTTATTCAAAGTGGTTGGATCTAAAAATAGCCTATGAGTTAAAATGGGTTAAGACAGGTTCTACTGTATATGTGCATGTACATGAATTATCCTTGGAGCATGACTGGAATCAACAGTAATTCACAATGACAGATTTTATCTTCACATTTCTGCGTTCAAAGCATAGATAAAATTTTTGGGAGGAATTGATTTGCTATTTGCAGCAGGAAAAAGCAATCTTTGTTGTTGAACCAAGCACACAACATGCTTCTGGGCAATTTCATGCACGCTGTGATCTTTATCTCTGATACTGCCTTAACCCTTTCCCTGTTCTACTTTTATTCAAAATTTAAATACCTGAATGTTCATGAAAATAAAATAATAGTTACAATGAAATACTGAAGGCAGAACATTGTAGCAATTTTAGAAAGTAAAATAACAGATATTTCAAGTTCCATTTGCAAACAGAGCAGACTCTGATCAGACGGCTCCTATAGGAGCCGTCTGATCTGGGTCTACTCTGTTTGCAAATGTGTGAAAAGGAGTTTATATGAGGGAAGGGTTATCCCTTTCCCTGTTGAATATTTATGTCAGAAAAAATGACATCATGAATAAATTATTAGCTGAATACGTTTGATAGAAACTGTACAGTCAGATCTGTTATAATTTCATTGGCAAACAGAGCAGACCCTGATCAGACAGCTCCTACTGGAGCTGTCTGATCTAGGTCTATTCTGTCTGCAAAACAAGCATTAATATGAAGGAGAGTGTTCGGTGCAGCTACTCTCTAAAACCACAACTCTCAACCGCAGTCTCAAGTCAGTCTGCATGTTAATTCTTTTCTTTCTGAATCAGGATTAACCCTTTACTCCATAGATATAGAGGACATTTGTTATTTTTGGTGGAAGATCGAAATTTATTTCATCGAGTGAACACCAGACGGTATATTTTCACGAGTGGCGAAGCCTTGAGTGAAAATATTACTGTCTGGTGTTCACGAGATGAAATCAACTTCGATCTTTTACCGAAAATAACAAATATTCTATTTATTTCATTGCTTTTATTCAACGTTATACTCCTTTTTTCGACGGATATATGTCTTAACGAAATCGAAAGTACGATTCGCTCCCCATGGGGAGCCCCAATGATAGACCGTAGTTCACATGTTGCTTCACGACAGAAGATAATTATAGTTCTATATAATCGTCTTAGAACTTGTAAAATGTCCATAAAAATATCTTTTATAAGTTCAAAATGATTAACACAGAGGGGTTATATTGTATGACGTCATTTTGTATATCTGACAATAAAACTAAAATAATTTTTTGTTGACATAACTGTGCGTCATCTTTACGTCATAAGTCATATAAGCGCGTCATAAGTCAGACGTCCGCCATCTTGTCCAAAACAAACGCGGTGGGAAACAAACAAAGAACGAAACTGAGACGTTACTATAACAGAAAACATGTAGGTTGTGGGCTTTAACTGAGCCAAAATTGTCAGGAAATAAGAATGGATAATGCCACGTGTTGAATATTCACTGTCACTGTCGGAAAACAATGGAATTCTTTTGAACAGTGAGTCTGCACACCCGAGAATTTGAGCCTAACTGACAAAGAGGTTACGTTTCTGAAACGGAGTTGGTAACTTGTTATCGATCTAGCAACTGGTGACATGAACATGGAAATGGCAGCTAGGAAAGACGCTGATTTGAAATTCGCTATTGAATCCAGTAGATAATCACGGTTGGCTTGTTCCGCATAGTGTCAGTTGATGATGGCATCGAGTAAGCGGCTTGCATTTGCTGTACTAAAGGCTGATAGAGTAGATTCGGTACAGGTACTGTACAGGTAGACATTTGGTTTAATTTATAAATCTTAATGTAAAATCGATTAGTGGACAATTGCATCATTTTAAACTAAATTACGAGTGCAAATAGCAGTACATTTCGTCCAAATGGTCTAATGTGAGGACGTCTTGTCATTTGTTGGCAGAAGTTCTGGGTTCGAGTCCCAGTTTGGATTTTATTTTGTACTGCTGTTATTTCATTTGTTATCAAATTTATTCCATGTGATTTAAAAAAACCAAAAAAACCATTGCAAAACGACCCCATAAAAGAAGAATTTTATTGGTTTTCTAAATATCTGACTGCTTAGTGCAACTTAAAATCCCCATGTGAGGAACAAGTAGTCCGGTAACAGTGAAATGATCAAATTGATAATTTCACTGTTCAAAACAGTGAGTTTATCAAGTGATAATCCACTGTTATATCCTGGTAAACCACCGGAAAGCATGAAATAAATGCCTTTTTTTAAATGTCTTTGCAAACAGAGCAGACCCAGATCAGATAAGGGTCTTCTGTGTTTGCTTAACCCTTACAACGCTGAATTTTCAAATGGAATATTCCAAATTTCAAATAGGTCAAGCTTATGATGAGTATTTTGGGATGTTTTCTAAAGAACAGTGTAACATGATAAACAGTGCAGACCCTGATGAGAGGGCTCCCCTAGGAGCCCTCTCATCTGGGTCTACACTGTTTGCAAAGGACATTAGTGACTCGTGTCCCGCACTGTAAGGGTTAAGGAATAATATCGATCTGATTCAACACTCTCTGCTGTGGCCAAAATGTTCACATGCCAATTAAAAAACATTTCAGCTAATATATGTTCTTTTTATGATGGCATTATTTCTTATTTAACGCTTTCCTCCATGAATATTCATGTAAGAAATCATGAAGCCATGAATATATTTGGATTTATTTGTTATAATAGCACATGGACACAGGAATGTTGGGCCATAGCAGAAACTGTAGAATCATATCTATATTATATCATAAGCAAACAGAGCAGACCCTGATCAGACAACTCCTATAGGAACCATCTGATCTGGGTCTACTCTGTTGTATAGGCATAGAAAAGTGTATTTATAGAATAAAGGGTTAGCAGTTTCCTTCATAAAAACACCCTTTCATACATTTGCAAACAGAGTAGACCCAGATCGGACATCTCTGTTTGCTCTTGAAATTACAATAGATCTAAAGTTTCTACCAAATATTCTGTAAAAATTCAGATAATAAATATGCATGATGTTGATATTTCTGCAGGGAAAGGGTTAAACAGCCATCAGAACTTTTGACAATTTCTTGTTTATACTACGGGTAAGTGGTTTGTTTTGAAGAGTCTACTGTACTCTTGCCAAGTAAATCTACAGGTATTTATTTGAATATTCCGTCAGTCAATATACTCTGACGCTGCATCTTTGGCAGTGCATCTGTTGTTTTGACCAATGTACATTGTTTATTGCACATAGCTAGTTTTCTAATAGTATTAACCCTTCTCTTGCTGAATTTTAAAATACATTTCTCCTTCTTTACCCATGCCCTGTTGTATAATTACATATATCTTCACTGTGTACAAGTATTTCTCTGTGCAATCACTGCTGTGGAGTGCACTGGTTGCACAATCAATTTGTAAATAGTACAGACCCTGATGAGACAGCTCCTGCAGGAGCTGTCTCATCTGGGTCTTCACTATTTACAGGTAGGTATATTGACGTGAATAGCAAGCGAAGGGTTAACTAACTCCTGTAAGAAATAATGGCATCATTAATATTGATTAGATTAATGTTTATAATGGCTCATGAACACAGGAATATTTTGTCATGGCAGACAAGGTAGAATCATATCTATAGTATTTCAAAAGCAAACAGAGTAGACCCATGGGCTATTTTTAGACCCAACCTCTTTGAATAAATCTACGGAAAAAGAACATTTATTAGAAAAAAGGAAAAAATTAGAATTGTGTAGTTTTGAAACCATTGTGATAAATAGAGCATTGCTCCTATGGAGCATAAAATGTTTGAAATGACATTATGAACAAGGAATTTTTATCATCTCACAAATCAGATCTATATTATTCTATAGGCAAACAGAGGAGATCCTGATCAGACGGCCCCTACAGGAGCCATCAGATCTGGGTCTATTCTGTTGGTAAAGGCATAAAAATGTGTAACTACATGTATGAGGTAAAGGGTTAAGCAGCAGCCTTCTTTTAACCCAGGTGCAGAAAGGCGTATTTATGGAGGAAAGGGTTAAACCGTTACTCCATACATGTATAAATTGTTACATCATTTCAAGTGTTTTCTCCAATATTTGCTCAAAGTGTGCTTTTGATATTGCCACATTGAACAAAGTGTCAAAGGAAGGTCACTGTGTTGAAATTTGTCTTTTAAAGGTCCGGTATCTTTTTCAATCCTTTACACCATGAATATTCATGTGAGAAATAATGACATCACATACGGAACATTAATTAGATTAGCTATTCTTATAGCACACTGACACTGGATGTTTTTGCCGTGGCAGAAACTATAGAATCATGTCTATATCATACCATAAGCAAACAGAGCAGACCCTGACCTGACTGCTCAAACAGGAGCCATCTGGTCGCGGTCTACTCCGTTTGCAAAGGCGTAGAAAGGCGTACTTATGGAGTAAAGGGTGAAAAAAAATTTAATTAATAAACAGGAGGTGAAAAACATGCACAACATAACCAGGATACAATGGCAACAGTTGACAAAGCTATTGAACCAGGGTTCAAGCAAGAGGAAATTTCCCATATCCTGCTAACTTCTCCCTATTTTGAGCTTCAGGAAGAACTTCAAATCATATACATGAAGAACATACAAAAAGATTCAAAATCTGCACAACAACTTCTCCCTCAATCCCACTAACTTCTTCTGGCCAACAGAATATCAGTCAAAGGACAGAATGCATTAACCCATTCCCTCAAAGGCTATTTTTAGACCCAATCTCTTTGAATACCGGTAAATCCACTGAAAAGAAACATTTACTAGAATTTTCTTTTTTAGAATTGTGTAATTTTGAACCATTATGATAAATAGAGCATTTAAATTGCTCCTATAGAGCAAATACTCTATTTATCACAATTGTTTCAAAAAGTGACTTCAATCCTCCCTTAACCCTTTCCCTGTTCTATATTATTTCAAATTCCAATACCTACTGAATATTCATGGACAAAACATAATGAAGTATGGAAGGTGGAACATTGTAGCCATTTTAGAAACTAGACAAACAGATAGATCTATCAAATTCCATTAGCAAACATAGCAGACCCTGATCAGTCTGTTCCTATAGTAGCCATCTGATCTGGGTCTTCTCTGTTTGCAAATGTGTGAAAAGGCTTTTATATGAAAGAAAGGGTGGACACATATATCTACATGTATCCAGACTATGTTTATCCCTTTACTCCATGAATATTCATGTAAAAAATAATGACATTGTTAACGTTAATTAGAAGCTATAGAATCATATCTTTATCATAGGTAAACAGAGCAGACCTTGATCAGACGGCTCCTACAGCGTGAAAAGGTGTTTATATGAAAGAAAAGGATACTTTGAAGCATCTCATCTACTCCTCTGAAGTCTCAGTTCCTTTGACCCAAAACAGCGAATGCATGTTATGCAGGATCCTCACTATATCCAGGCAGAGGTCCACATAAGATGCGTAAATTAACCCTTTCCTCCCTAAATATGCATTTCTACGCCTTTGCAAACAGAGTAGACCCAGACCAGACGGATCCTATAGGAGATGTCTGATCATGGTCTGCTCTGTTTGCTTATGATTTAATATAGATATAGTTCTACAGTTTCTGTCAAGGCCAAAAATTCCTGTGTCCATGTGCTTATTATAACAATTAATCTAATTAATATTCATGACATCATTATTTCTTACATGAAAATCCATGGAGGAAAGTGTTAAAACATTTTCATGAATAACTTCTTTATTTCTCCGCCAAACCCTAAGTTGTGACCACTCTTTAGAATCGTCTTTTCGAGAGACGATTCGGGTTTGATGATTTGCACGTTTACCTGTTGCTCTGCCATGCCATTAACCTTTTGTCATGTAAGAAATAGACGGCATGAACATTCATTAGCTGAATTATTTTTATAACAGTGTATGGACACAGGATTTTTTAGAATTGGTAGAAACTACATTAACCCATTGAATGATTCCCTAGCTCATAGGCTATTTTAAGATCCAACTTCCTTGAATAAATCTACTGAAAAGGAGCATTTACTAGATAAAAGGACAATTTTAGAATTGTGTAGTTTTGAAACCATTGTGATAAATAGAGCATTTGCTCCATAGGAGCAAATGCTCTATTTATCACAATGGTTTCAAAAAGTGACTTTTACAGAGGCGTAGAAGGGCGTATTTATGGAGGAAAGAGTTAATAGAGTCAACTCTATTTTAATTTCGTAAACAAGCACTGCAGACTTTGATCCTACAGGAGCCATGTCATCTGCGTCTACTCCGTTTGCAAAGCCATGAAAAAGAATTCATTCAAAGACACACAGCATGTTTTTCATAATTGTTCTGCCAACTTTTTGCATGATGTGATGTGACAAACTGGAGCATTACCATACTACTGCCAAACTGAATACATGTAAATTCCTGTTTACTCAGACATAATTTACCAAATCCTCAGTCTGAAAAATTTCCCTACTAGTTCAGGTTCCTGTATGTTTCATCTCAAGTATGTTTCATGCCCAACCCATTTCTCCCTAAAAAACCCATTTCAAATTTAGATAAATCTCAAATATGACCCTGCATCTATACCAATGTTAACCCTTCACTTCACGAATATTACTAACAAGTCATGAACTTTCATAATGGCATATATAAAACGTAGCAAATTTTGGTCAATGCAGCTTTGCACCATAGTATCAGATCTACATGTATAGTATTCCATAAGCAAACATCAGACTGACCAGGCTCCATCAGATCAGGGTCTAGGGAGTAAAGGGTTAATATCAGTCACATCTAACAATTTGTTTGTGTTGATTAACGTCCGTTTCTGCTCACTATGGGCTAATTGGACGCCCCAGAGAGAGGGGAGAGGTACAGAGAAAACCGGATGGGATGCCCTACTCTCGGCAAAGTTTCTTAATTACTCAATGTTGGAAAGGTTTTAATGAGGGAATTTCAATAAAATTTATAAGGTTATTGTTGGATGATTATTGGATGAAACTCCCCAGATCAGTGGGATGAAATGTCCCATACAAAAATTGGTACGAATCGCGGATGAAACATCCTGGCAGGAACTGGTTTTGGACCGAAATGTCCAGGTACCTATTTTTGGGGGCCAGAACGACTGAGTGCGAAATGAGCCAACACTGCTGTTCTAGGGTTTGCCAATTAAGATCTAGTAACATTTGGCCTGGAGACACAACTTACATATCCCAGAGGAAGTTTCTTAAACCACTTATTTGAAATCTCAACATTCCTTTAAAAAGTTTTTATAAATCTGATGTTCAAGATATCACTGAGTAAATAAATTAATCTAAGAAATACTGATGATGTCATTAATTCTTAGATGAATATTTATTAGGTAATGTGTTAAAACAGAAAAACCTTTAAAATCTAAACAGACCTTTCTCTTGCCTAATAAAACGCCTACAGGGTACGACTAACGTGTTTCCTAATTGCCAATTTTCCTCGTTACATATGTAATGAACGTCTTGTGAGTCAGTGTTCTCGCCTGGTGTGCCAACAATAATACCCGTATAAGGAATAAATAGGATGACAATAGAATGTCCACAATAAGGACGTTTTTTTTTAAAGAAAGGTATAAAAAATGAAAACTTACAGATATTAAAACAGGAAGCAAAATCTTTCGCCATTTTATGTGACGTCATAAGAAGGGAGATAATTAAAAATTTGACCTAGAACGCTGTGGATAAAGTGAATGCGGTTTGCGCGAAAATCAAGGAGGCAGTGTCGGGAAATTATACCAACATATAATCAAAGTACTGATAGTACTGAAGGGATCTGTGTTTTTGGAAAGAAAACGTGTGTTATTCAGTAGAACCTCTCTAAACCGGACGAATATAAACATTATGACTAGGCATTAAAGACTGCTGTATGCTGACCAACTATACAAAAAGCTCCGGCAGAAGTTTCCGTATCGCTGTCAGCCTGCATCAAGCAGCCACCTGTTTTGAATCCTCGAAAATAATGTTTATTTTCTGTTCGGTCTAGAGAGATTCTACTGTATTTGGGTGTTTGTTTGCGAGTTATTTTTTTATGTTCCCAGATGCTGAAATCTTATCTGGTGGTAGCTGGCATTTTGCATGTTTTATGTAAATATTTCAAACCCAATTTCCAAATTTGAAGTATAATTTAGTAAAGGTATAAGTTGAACAGTGTCAAGAAATCTTGATCTTCTGAAAACATTATATATAAATACATTTATATAAATGTATACAAAAATAAGTTTAAAATTAATTAAATATTGGAACCTCGCAAACAATTCATGTAGATAATCAAGAATGGTTGTATAGTTTTACAATCTATAATGGCAATCACCTGAAATTGTTAACAGATTTTGAAATGGGAGAAAAAAAGAGTAAATGTATTTATGATGAAAATTTTATTGTAGACAATGTCAAGAAAAAGTATAAAACAGCAAATAAACATATGTTGCAAGTAAAGCATCTGTTTGAAAGTAATTAAACCAGAGCACAAGCGGGTGCCAACGCTTATCTGTTCCATAACCCTGTAAAGACAAACTGAATGAACTTCAAAATAAACTCAGCTTCAAATTTTGTTGCTTAAATACATTTGTATTAAGTTTCATTTATATCATTTTAATATTTTTCCCAGAAAACCACAGACAAACTAAAAGTTGACCGACTAACAAAGCAATGAACACACGAAGTTCAAGGACCATAACTTTTGAATAAAATGACATATCAAAATCCCCGTAATATATGTGAAAATTCATATTAAGGTTTAACCATGTAAAAAAATTGAAGTAAATATCATTTCAAATGAAAAAGTTATGGCCATCCTCATATTTGCATAGATTTGCATTATTTTTTTAAGTGCAAGGGCCATAACTCCGAAACATCAAATCAAATGATCTTCAGAATCAACTTAGCTTCAGGTCTTGATGCATTAAACATGTTTATGAAGTTTCATTAATATCTGTCAAACAGTTTTGCCAGAAAACAGTGGACAAACTATTTGCATATATTTGCATTTTTTTTAAGTAAAAGGGCAATAACTCCGAAACAACATATCAAATAAACCTCAAATTCGACTCAGCATCAGATCATGATATATTAAACATTTTTGTGAAGTTTCATCAATATCTCTCAAACAGTTTCCCAGAAAACAGCCGACAAACTATTTGCATTATCTTTTAAGGACAAGGGCCATAACTCTGAAATGAAAATTCAAATGATCCTCAGAATCAATTCAGTTTCAGATCCTGATGCATTAAATATTTGTGTGAAGTTTCATTAATATCTCTCAAATAGTTTTCCCAGAAAACGGCGGACAAACTATTTGCATATTTTTTAAGGACAAGGGCCATCACTCCGAAACGACAAATAAAATGAACCTCAGAATCAACTCAGCTTCAGATCTTGATGCATTTAACATTTGTGTGAAGTTTCATTAATATATGTCAAATAGTTTTCCCAGAAAACAGCGGACAAACTATTTGCATTATTTTTTAAGTAAAAGGGCCATAACTCCGAAACAACAAATCAAATGAGCCTCAGAATCAACTCAGCTTCAGATCTTGATGCATTAAACATTTGTGTGAAGTTTCATTAATATCTCTCAAATAGTTTTCCCAGAAAACAACGGACAAACTATTTGCATATTTTTTTAAGGACAAGGGCCATAACTCTGAAATGAAAAATCAAATGAACCTCAGAATCAACTCAGCTTCAGATCTTGATGCATTAAACATTTGTGTGAAGTTTCATTAATATCTGTCAAATAGTTTTCCCAGAACACAGCAGACAAACTATTTTTTAATGTATTTGCATTATTTTTTAAGTAAAAGGGCCATAACTCCAAAACGACAAATCAAATGAACCTAAGAATCTACTCAGCTTCAGATCCTTGATGCATTAAATATTTGTGTGAAGTTTCATTAATATCTCTCAAATAGTTTTCCCAGAAAACAGCGGACAAACTATTTGCATATTTTTTAAAGACAGGGGCCATAACTCTGAAATGAAAAATAAAATGAACCTCAGAATCAACTCAGCTACAGATCTTGATGCATTTAACATTTGTGTGAAGTTTCATTAATATCTGTCAAATAGTTTTCCCAGAAAACAGCGGACAAACAAAATGTTGACGGACGAACGAACGAACGAACGGACGGACGGACAGGGCCACGACAATATACGACCACCTTTATTAGGTGGGCGTATAAAAAAGCTTTGTTTATTAAAACAAGCCAATTTTTGACAAAAATAACAAAAGGCAATAACTCCAAAGACACTGAAGACAGAGTTATGGACATTGTGCACTGCACTTGTGGTCAATGTGTGGTCTATCTGTATGTGAAGTTTGAAGTCAATAGCTTTTATACTTTGAAAGTTATGATCCGGACAAGCCAGATTTTAAAAAAAAAATAACAAAGGGCAATAACTCCAAAAATACTGAAGACAGAGCTACTAACCGTGTGCACTGTACTTTTGGTGAATGTGATCTATCTCAATATGAAGTTTGAAGTCAATAGCTTTTATATGTTTGAAGCTATGAGTCGGACAAACCAGATTTTCACTAGAATAACAAAGGGCAATAACTCCTGAAATAATGAAGACAGAGTTATGGACCTTGTGCAAAGCATTTGTGGTCAATGTGTTCTATCTGTACATGACGTTTGAAGTCAATAGCTTTTACACTTTGAAAGTTATGATCCGGACAAGCTAAATTTTGAGAAAAATAAACAAGGGCAATAACTCCAGAAGTACTGAAGACAGAGTTACGAACATTGTGCAATGCATTTGCAGTCCATGTGATCTATCTGTATATGAAGTTTGAAGTCAATAGCTTTTATACTTTGGAAGTTATGATCTGGACGAATGGACGGACTGACAGACGGGCGGATAGATGAACAGACGGATGGACATGGTTACTCCAGTAAACCCCCCAAAACTTTGTTTGTGGGGATATAAAATACAATGTTCATTATTTTGTAGATTTTAAACCATTAAGATAAATAGAGCATTTGCTCCTTTGGAGCAAATGCTCTATTTATCACAATGGTTTAAAAAAGTGACTTTAACATACTTGTATGCGATGGCAATCTGTCCTAGGAGAATCGGCAATTGTCCTGAATCGCAATTAAATATATTATTTCATGAGCGAACAGAGTAGATCCTGATCTGGACCTACTCTGTTAACAGTTTGCAAAGCCTTAGCCTTATGGAGGAAAGGGTTTACCAAATGCCTTTTCACTTTTGCGAACAGAGTAGATCCTGATCAGACGGCTCCTATAGTTGTTGTCTGATCAGGGTCTGCTCTTCTTTACTTGACCTGACTGTCAGACATGATATAGATATGATTCTATAGTTCTTTTCAGAGTAAAAAATTCCTTAGAAGGTTTATATTAACATTCAGCTTATATAAATATTCATGATACATCAATATTTCTTAAATGAATAATGAACAGGGAAAGGGTTTAGATATAATATACATGTAGATCTATACGGTTATAGTTTCTGCCATGGCAAAATATTCCAGTGTCCATGTGCTTTTACAAAAATTAACCTAATTAATATTCATAATCATGATGATGTCATACTTTCTTACATATAAATTAATATTAATATTCATGGAATAAAGTCTTTATTGACATAAAGTATTGAACATTGTCAGATAAATTATGTCTCTAAACCCATTGCTACATGAAATAATGACAATATGAACATTGATTGTAATATTATTCTTGATATAACGTTTAACAGGAATTTTGGTAATGGCAGAAACTTTAATCTATACATTATTCTATTAGCAAAAAGAGCAGACCCAATCAAACGGCTCCTAGTCTCCCACATCTGTCTGCTATGGGTATACTCTTTTTGCCAAGATATTCAGCTCTTATATATATATATATATATATATATCACCATCTGGGTGTTGTCAGTCTAGTTCCTTATATACCACTCATACTGTGTTAACCCCTTACTCCATAAATGCGCCTTTCTACACCTTTGCAAATAGGGTAGACCCACATCAGACAGTTCTTATACAGAGCTCCAAATAAGATGCCTTTACATTTTCAAGAATAGCTCCTTTATTTATCCACCAATTAAACCTTATATACTGTGACCACTCTTCAGTAATTTTCTAGACGAGACGATTGTAAAGAGTGGTCACAGTGTAGGGTTTGGTGGTGAAATGACGATTTTAGTATTTGGGAACACACCCTTATCTGTACCTCTGCCTATATGAGTCATCTGATCAGGGCATGTTCTATTTGCTTCTGACATAACATACATTTAGCTCTACAGTTTCTGCTGTGGCCAAAAACCCCTGTTTTAAAAATGCTGTTGCAAAATTTTAAAACTCAACCCATTTATATTCATGTCATATGATAATTTCTTACCATGAATATTCATGGAGTAAAGGCTAAACTGCTATGATCAAGTTTTGATCACTGTGACCATGGCATGACAACTCTGCATGGTTTTACAAACTGAGCATCATCTACAGGGTCGACAAACAAATACTGATTGCTTGTATCCCAAGTAGTTCATTAGGTTCATTCTGAGACATGTTGGTTGCTCATTTTACAAAACGTTGGGATAGCTTCTGATAGTCCTTTCTGCTTTTTAATATGTCCAAGTTGTTGACAAACATCATGCTTCAGAGTCCTGCCCATCTCTCTCAGCATGCCAACATATTCTATTTAATTATCCGTTTAGAATTACCATCATACTGTCTTTGACTAAATTGTTTTGCAATAAACTGGTACATGTGAAAAAGTTGTGACTCGACTGGGACTTGAATCCAGGGCCTGTGGCTTACCATGCTAACACTCTACTGACTGTGCTATCAAGTCACACAGTCTAAAGCTTTTCAATGTTCCGACAATCTTTAACCAACTACTGTTCCATCTGGAGATCAGCAAACACTGGCTGCTAGTATCTAAAGTAGTTCAGTAGATTTTAACAATTCGTATATCACAAAGTCAGCACCAGCTGATCAAGCTTTTCATACTTAGATCAGTATTGGGAAATCTTGTTTGGATGTTGATAAAAATGTTTCATTGATTTGGTCTTGCTTTGTGGCGACAATTACTGTGTTTCGACATTGAAAGCTCTTTGTCAATAAAGCAATATTATTCTCCATTTCTGTGGCATTTAAAGCATAGTGGGCTTTGTTAGAAAACTGGCGTGTCAGGTCCCTTGTTGTTTGGAATCTTGTCGAAATTACTGTCCCCTGCAAATAAAATTAATGTTTATGATTAAAATGTATTTCTGGAAATATTTCTTAATCCCCTACACCATAAATATTCATATAACAAATAAATAGGGGTTATTACGCAGGTGACTAGGGCCGCAACAAACAAATAGCGGTTATTACGCAGGTGACTAAAGCTGCAGCGTGATATATTGGCCCGCCACCTTGCAATTGGCCCGAGGGCTTAGCCCGAGTTACTACATCAAGGTAAGGGACTATATCACTCTGCGGCCCTATAGTCACCTGTGTAATAACCTGTTTATTACATTTATGGGTCAAATTGGATCTCCATGTACTAGGTGCAATAGATTCTCAAAGGATTGAAAGAATCAGCACTATCAAGTCACACAGTCCTTAGATGACGTCATTATGACGGGTTCATATTATTCAAAACTTGGCGTTGGAAAGAGCGGACAGAGTGCTCTTTTTATTCACCGGTACGTGCACATGTATTGGGCATGTAAATTTGAATCGAATCGGGTGAGGATTGTCTTTGTAAAAGCCATGGTTTGGGGACTATTCGGTATACTGTGTACGAGAACTTTGATAACATTTGCATCATCGGAGCAAAATTAGACCTTCATCGCATATCAGGGTTCTGTTGATATAGATTTAGAATGATTACCTTGGCAGCGGGCACAATATCTGTTATTGGTCCGTTGCTAGGTCTGTATTGGTCTGCTCAGACCAAACAACTCTATTTTTTTAAATGATATTGGATCATTTATAACGTAAAAATGTTACTATTTATAATAACAAATGTAATAATTACATTTATAGTTGATATTAACTGAATATTTATAATGACACTACAGACAATTCTGTTTTAAACATGCTAGAAACTGTATTATCATCTTAATTATTTCATAACTTAAGCAAACATAGCAGACCCTGATCTGAGAGCTCTTATATTGATATATATACTATATCTGATATGGATATATATGCTCTTTGCAAAGGCATTAACCCGTTTCCTTATATAATGTGTCTTCACGCATATGCAAACAGAGTAGACCCAGATCAGATGGCTCCTATAGGAGCCGTCTGATCAGGGTCTGCTGTGTTTGCTAATGGAATTTTGTAGACCTTTTCCTTTACTTTCCAAAATGGCTACAATGTTCAACCTTCCATATTTCATATAACTATTTTGTTCATGAATATTCAGTATAGGTATTTAAATTTGAAATAAACATAGAACAGGGAAAGGGTTAAGAGGCCTGTTGATTGAGTAAATGACTATAAAACATTTTATATTTAAAATTGTACACATCATTCACCTTTTTTTTCACAAGCCTAAATGCATATAAATGATACTAAAGCACCTGGCTGGTCAGAATGTCTAACTTTCTCAGTGTGTATTACCAGGATAACAACAATATAGGAAGGCCGTGTACAGATTTTCTTCAGATTTCACTATATGTCCATAAATTAACCCTTTCTCTGTTTAAATATTCATTTAAGGGTTAATGACATCATTGGTATCATATTATTGGATAATTTTTTTAAATTGCATATTATTAACAAAGGATATTTTGGTACAGACAGAACCATAGAATTTGATCTATATAACACAATATTATTATAAGCAAACTGAGCAGACCCTGATCAGACAACTACCATGAGAAATTAGTGCAAAACCATTATAACAATGTCTACGAGTAGATCCACGAAAATTACCATTGTACAGTATAAAACCTCTTTAAATTGACCACCAATTTGGCAAAGCATGTCTAATTATGCCTAAAAGTCAGGTGGTAATTACTTGCAGGTATGATAAGTTTAATTCTTTATGCCTTTGCAAACAGAGTAGACCCAGATCAGATTGCCCCTGCAGAAGATACTGTTCATATTTTTGTTTGCCTTGTGATGATAATACATATTATTTCTAAGGTCTAAAACCCCCAAGAAGAATGCCGGCCCTTATAAGTTGAAAAAGTACTGAGACGAGTTTTATTTGTTATTATAACAAATAAAACTGTCATCCCTGTAAGTTTTCAAAACTGGTGCGAAAAATTTACGGGTATAGATTTAATCCAATTCTGTGTTCCGTAATAACAATTTATAATGATGATCTGTATCCACCTTATAAGTTCATTTTATTGCTTGATTGACAGGGAAAATGTAAATTTGATAACAAAAACTCATGAAAATAAATAGGTACCGAATCGTCTAGGGTAAATTTTTGGGAGGGGCCGAGTTGACCATGGTGTCGAATCGTTTTGGGGCCGAATTGTCTAGGGACCCGGTTAGTTTGGTGCTGAGTCGTTCAGAAACCTGTTGTGCGTCTACTTTGTTTGCAAAGGCGTAAAAAGGCATATTTATGGAGGAAGGGGTTTAACTTAAAGTATCAGGGATGAATAAGTTAAAAACTTAATAGCGCAGGTGCTGCAGATATTCTTTCACAGCATTGTAATAACTCGGAAGATTCAAGATAATAAATCGTGTTCACGAAAGTCATAGCAGAACTATAAATAGAAGACAATGATAACCTAAGCGTTAATGTTTGTATGTATATGTACTTACGATTTTCAAGCTCATCCAAAATGCGTGTCTGGTAAACAAATTCTGCGTAAAGTTTTCATTCTCCTACTCGATTTGCAAACTCCTCACAGTGATCTCCCTTGTCACCACGCCTGCGGTCTATTAGGGGAGATAACTGCGTTGGAGGTTGCGTTTCCCTATGGCGTAAAGTCACGTGATATTCAAAATGGCGGCGATCAATTAATCAAAAATTGATTCGTGTATAAGTGAGCATAAATACCCCAATATTATTAATATCGCCTCATTTTAAAAATATTCGTCATATTTGTTGAAAAAATGATCAAATACAGTAACTGCTTGTCTTAAAAAACGGTCCACGATAGTACTTTTTGTAATAAGTTCAGCTGATTACCTAACTACATTACACATCTGAGTAAATCGTTTCGTGAGGACCGGCTGATTTGCTCTCGCCGTTTCGGTAGATTTGGTATCTGTGTTAACACACAGATCCCAAAAATCATTATTTAAATTATAGGAGACAACCACTCTATATAAATAAAATGAATGATGTTTTAAGCCCTTTGATATACCTAAGTAAAATTAATTATGCATATGTCAAAAGACTAGTCCTTCATCTTTTGCGCACTCAGGATCCAGTATCCGCATTACCATTTAGGCCAAAAGGTGGAGAGGTATGGGTTATTAAAGGAGAGGGAAGTAGGGAAGTAAACGCCAGGACTAGAGAACCGACATACATAGATGGGTCAGTCAAGGAACAATTGGGACCAAGTGTTGGGAATAAATAGAAGTTGTTTATTTGTTTATTAGAAAACAAGGGCTTTTAACAACTTCACTTTTAACAATAAATACTCATGCAGTAAATAAACAAACCAGGCGACATTTGTGGAACATGCAGCTAACAAACCTCGGGTCCTCACGCCACTCCTATTTCACTGAATATTCACCACATCACATTTATAAGACCGGCAAATATATTAGGTGTCAGCTCAATTATCTCCCAGTTTGACCATTGGTTTAAACAGTTTAAATGGCACTGTATCCATACACCAGTATGGTACGTGTAACCGTATTAGCTTTACAAACAAACTAAGTGGTTACTTCCCAGATTCAGCTTTTTTATATCAAAGAACTACATTTTAGACAATGGGAAATACAAACGAGACACAATTATGAGCTCACAACTTTATTACTTGTTAAGGTCTATGTTCTACCCTCGTTAAATAAAATCTTTCATTCATTCATTCATTCATTCATTCATTCTATATTTCACAATCTAAACCAGTTACTGATGCATTCTAGCTTAATTGTACCCTGTATTTTTAGAATAGAGAAGAAGGAGAGAGAAAGAGAGAGAGACAGATTGAGAGAGAGAGAGAGAGAGAGAGAGGGGAGAGAGAGAGAGAGAGGGGAGAGACAGACAGAGACAGACAGAGAGACAGATAGAGAGACAGACAGACAGAGACAGACAGACAGACAGAGGCAGGCAGACAGGGATAAACAAAGAGGGACACACACACAGAGCGAGACAGGGACAGACAGAGAGCCAGAGACAGACAGACATAGACAGACAGAGACAGGGGTGGTTGTGTGTGTGGGGGGTGGGGGTGGGGGGGGGGGGGGAGTTAATTCTGACTGCTGTCCTGAACATAATCCAATAATACTGGAAAACCCGGCCCTTTATATTAGGACCTGGTCGGAGGGTGCATGCTTTCCCTCATGTCTCCTGCACAGAAAGTTATGAGACCCAGCGATTAATATTCTACAAGTAAAGGTTACAATGACAGTGGCTGTCTAAATAATCAACCATACATCATCATCATCTTCAGTAATCGCTTTACTCTTTCAGAGTATACTCGCGATGATCAATGGTTAAAAAACACATGCGCAGAATGATTTGGTCAATCTACCTGAGAGTTAAAAAGGGCTTTATTTACACACTTGTTTTAAAAGAATATGCTAAAAACCGCCCGAGTTTAGGTAGTCAGTACAACATTGCCGAGGGCCGACCGGAAGGTCTCCACAGTTGGTTGTACCACGGCTGTGTCCGGGAGGCGGTTCCACAAGACGATGCTGGCAGGAAAGAAGCTGTGTTGGTAGGAAGTTTTCTTGCATAGAATCTGGCAGTATTGTTGTGAGTTGCCTCTTGTAGATCTAGCAGTACGGAGCGGTGGATCTGGAGTGATGTCAACGAGACCATTCAGAATCTTGAAAAACATGGTAACTCATGTCTTATTAAAACCCATCTTCTTACAATTTGAAAACAGAACAGTCCGAAAAATAGAGTGGTATATGTGTATTGCACACAAGTTATAAATGCATATAATACTACAAAAAAGTGATTCCTGCTGCACTAGCATGTAGATCCGTTATCAAACTTATCTCAATCTTCATATTCTGTGCTAAATGACATGATGTGCAATGTTTGTGGAGAACTTTCATTTCTGAAACTACTGTCTGCCCCCTGTGCAGCGCGGAGTAGATTATCGAACTTGACGCAGACATCAGGTTATGTATAAAACACGTGCAGCAGACAGCAAAGGATGACAACAAACATGTTCCCATGTCTTGTTACTAAGGTATATTAGTCTTTTTAGATATTCACTCAATTTCATTGATTTTGAAAATGTTTGCCTGATGATTCCACATCATCGATTACGATAAACAAAACACACAACCACTTCAATTCTATGTTACATTTTGACACTACGTGATGTCTACTGTACTATGACTAAACTATGATTTGAAATATTTGCATCCTCAGCAGATTCTTGAAAATCTCTTTAAGTTAGTTTAATATAAGATGGCTGTTACTTAAGCTATGTAAGATAAATGACAAACAACATAATCTCTGTGTACTCATAGGAACTGAACAATGCTAAACTAATTGACAATCAGACAATGTGGAGTTGAACAAAATCACAGCCAAGTTGATGATGGTGATCCCGTTCTACCATCAGGTGTTTGTCTGGTGCTTACCCCCCCCCCCCCCCCCCACACACACACACACATTTGGCACCCCCTCTGCAACCCAACAGAAAGTTATTGTATTGGTCAAAATATTTCAAACATGTCAATTAAGATATTGTCAATACACCATAACACAACATTTAAAAGTGATATTGATATGATTTTTTTTTCAGTTAACTTTTAAATGTTGTGATATGGTATTTTGACAATATTTTGACATGTTTGAGATTATTTTGACCAATATATTTCTGTGAGGTTGCAGAGGGGTGTAGCAGATGGGCGGGTAGGTGAGTAGCACACGACAAACACCAGTGGTTCTACTGAATTAAAGTGATTTAGGCATTGCAATTAACAGTCTTCATTATCACAGACTATTAAGGTTATTTTTCAGATGATACAAATGGACAACATGTACAGAAAAATTGACAAATCTGACCAAGAGATTGGACTAAAGATGCTGGTGTCTCTTTGTAAAAGGTAATCATCACAGCCTTATTATATTATAATTGCCTCTCATTGTAGGATTGGCTGACACTGTTGTATCCATTGGCAATTAATTTAAAAATATCTGGATTGTGATTTTGGGATCATTTATGATAAATGAAACATGTGAAATCAAACTTAAACATATAATATGTTACATTGCAAATTAAAATATAATAACCTACATTGACATAACAGAAGAGGTTACTGGTATGTACATTACTTGTTTCATATACATTTTGTATAGCTCTCTCAACATTCACATTTAGCATATAAGTTTATTTATGTTTAACCCTTTCCCTCATATAAATGCCTTTTCACGCATAAATACAATTTGCAAACAGTAGACCCAGATCAGACGGCTCCTATAGGAGCTCTGCTATGCTCTGCTTGCTAATGATATTTGATATCTCTTTCTTTAATAGCTAAGAATGTTCCATCTTTCATTTTAACTAATTTGTCCATGAATATTCAGTAGGTTAATGAAATTTCAAATGAACATAGAACAGGGAAAAGGTTAAGAAGATAATTGGTAAAAAGATTGTGACCCAACCAGGACTGGAACCTAGAGCCTCTGGCTTAATGTGCTAGCACTCTAACCACTGAGTCACTCTCCTGTACCTGACTCAACTCAGCCCAATTACAACCCAGTTACACTACTCCTGCTTGGCGATTCCTGAGGAACTTGCTGTAACTCCCAAGAAATCAATCATGTACACAGTCCGAATTTTCCAAACCTGTAATAGCTCTGTCGGTAGAGTGTTGGCATGGTAAGCCAAAGGCCCTGGGTTCAAGTCCCAGTCGAGTCACAACTTTTTCACCATGGTACATTTGGCGCCAAACGTAAATAACCCACAGGGTGATTTATATGAAAATGATTTGCAATATAATAAGAAATTCATGGAGTGTTCTTTGAGTAAGAATTCGGGACAAATTCTTTTGTAGAGGGGGTGTGTGTACCGGTAACCGGGTAGAGATTGATTGTTGTGAAATTATTGATAGGCTTTAGACTGTGTGGCTTGATAGCTCAGTCGGTAGACTGTTGGCATGGTAAGTCAAAGGCACTGGGTTCAAGTCCCAGTTTGAGTCACACCTTTTTATATGCCCGTTTGAAAAAACGGGACGTATTATGGAATGGCGCTGTCTGTCCGTCCGTCCGTCTGTCAGTCTGTCCGTCTGGTTGTCTGTCCGTCTGTAACATCTCTAACTCAAGTTCCGCTTGGTGGATCCTTCTCAAATTTAGCCACAATGTTTATCTAGACATGCTACAGTAGCCTGCCAAGTCCTGGTTTGTTTATCCAAGGTCAAGGTCACACAATTGGACTTAGAATTTGCGTTTAGCAAAAATGTTAACCAGTCTGTCTGTCTGTAACATCTCTAACTCAAGTTCCGCTTGATGGATCCTTCCCAAATTTAACCAAAATGTTAATCTAGACATGCTACAGTAGCCTGCCAAGTCCCGGCTCATTTATCCAAGGTCAAGGTCACTTAATTGGACTTAGCATTTGCGTTAAGCAAAAATGTTAACCTCAATTTATGTGGAACAAGTCCGCTTATTTACATAACACTTTGTGAAAAAGCTTTGAAACTTGGAACACATGTTCACCGTCACAACCTTCACCTGTAGGCAAGAGTAAATAACTCTGTCAATCATTTTGACTGAATTATGCCCCTTTTTAACTTAGAATTTATGGTTAAGGCTTTGTTAAAGTCCATTTATTTACATAACCCTTTGAGATAAAGCTTTTAACCTTGGAACACTTGTTCACCATCACAAGCTTTACCTGTAGGCAAGAGTACATAACTCTGTGCAACATTTTGACAGAATTATGCCCCCTTTTAACTTAGAAATTTTGGTTAAAGTTTTGGTTAAAGTCCACTTATTTACATAACCCTTTTAGATTAAGCTTTTAAACTTGGAACACTTGCTCACCATCACAAGCTTCACCTGTAGGCAAGAGTACATAACGCTGTCTAACAATTTGACATAATTATGACGCTTTTTAGCTTGGAATTTTTGGTTAAGGTTTTGGTTAAAGTCCACTTATTTACATAATCCTTTCAGATAAAGCTTTTAAACTTGAAACATTTGTTCACCATCACAAGCTTCATCTTCATCTTAAGCATTTAGACACAATTATGGCACTTTTTGATTTAGAATTTTTAGTTAAGTTTTTTGTTAAAGTATGCCTATTTACAACCTTGAAACTTGGTCGCAAAATTGGACTTAGAATTTGAATTTAGCAAATACGTTAACCCCAGTTTATGTTGAACAAAACCTCGACGGGCGTATATTGTGCCCACTGGCACTCTTGTTCACCATGTTACACGAGGACTACAAGTGAAAAGATCATGACCAGACTTGGACTTGAACCCGGGCTTGAACCCAGAGTCTCTGGCTTCGCAGGCAATTCTAAGGAGTAACAGCATGATAGGGTTTGCATGGCTGAGAAATAGTGGATTGTGATAGAACAATAAATACATGTACCGTAAAACCTCTCTATAACAGCCACTAAATTGTGTTAATTAGTTGGTATTTAGGGCAGGTGGTTGCTTAACCCTTTCCCCCATATAAACGTGTTTTCACGCATTTGCAAACAGAGTAGACCCAGATCAGATGGCTCCTAGAGGAGCCGTCTGATCAGGGTCTGCTCTGTTTGCTAATAGAATCTGATAGATCAATTTCTTTGCTTTCTAAAATGTCTACAATGTACCACCTTGCATATTTCTTTATAACTATTTTGTTAATGAATATTCAGTAGGTATTGAAATTTGGAATAAACATAGAACAGGGAAAGGGTTAAAGCAATGTGAAAGTAAAACAGAAAGCTCCTTCAATATGAGGGAACGGATTAATGCTTTTGCAAATTGAGTAGATCCAGGAGCTGTCTGATATGGATCTGCTCTGTTTATACTTACGGAATTACATTTTGTATACATATAGGTCTTATTCTATAGTTTTTATCATGACCAATCCTTTTTTTTTGTTCATATGCCATGATAAATATCGCGTTAATTTATACTATATGTGCATTATTTGTTACAGGAATATTCATGGCGTAAAGGGTTAAAGTTCTGGTAGCTTAAAATTTATTCATTTGTTTCAGGTATGAGAGAGTCCTCGGTGCCAAGTACACACTACAAACTTTGGTATGGTACAATTTAGCTGGGATTGAGAGCTTTTTTGAAGAAGCATGTTCAGACTACAATAGTGTCATATGTAGAGACGCATCAGAATGTGATACAGACACTGTTCATGGTGATACTGACATAAATAGTAAAGAATGTGGTGATGCAGAAGAAGAAGTAACTGCTGCTGAATATGCTGTTAAAGCTGCAGAGGAATCTGATGATCAAGAAAATGAAAATGGTTCAATTGTGTTACAAGTGTATAAAGTTGACAACTTTAGCAGTAATGATAAAACAGATCAAGTCAGAGATGAAAATGCAGATAAATGTGTGCAATTTGATGCAGACATTAACAGTGAAAATGAAACAACAGATGGGAGCACATTTTCCAAGGAAGAACAACACAACTCTGGTTTTCATGGGAAACTTCAACATTGGCAAAGTAGTGTAAATGAAAAAATAAGACAAGAAAGTGTGTCAGACAAAACCAGAACTTCAGTAATAGTTAAAGTTGACAAGGAAAAGCCAACACAGAAGTGTGATATATCTGAATCAGAAAGTGAACAGAGCCTACAGATGTCAGATGATGACATAGGAGAACATATTCTGGTAATTGATATACCAAATTCACCAACTATGCCAAAGCGACAAGGTAATGATATTTTTCAGGAGAAGAAAAGTAAACAAAGCTGTACCCAAAAGCAGGGGAAACCATTGGAGGTAAAATCAACTTGCCATCCTGATCATTTAAAGTCAGCACCCCTCCTAGATACTCAAAATGTGATTATGATGAACAGTTGTGGCAATAGGCCAAATAAGGTTAGTACAGGCTTCTGTAAACAGGAACATGAGTTCACAGGGAAGGCAGACATTAAGGACACAGATATGACACATGAGCAAACAGATGGAAATACTGTTGGTGAAGATGAAAATAGACTGGATGCAATAACTGATCTGGATAAGACAGTAAATGTTAAGAAGAAAAGGAAAGAAAAGAATGTAGGCAGAATGGCTACTAAAGCTAGACTAATGGAAGCTCTAGAAATGAATCCAATAAAGAAACCAGGCTTATTGAGGAGAAAAGGTAGACCAAAAGGAAGACAAAAGTTATTGAAATTACACCTTTTGAGCAAAGGCCTGGCAAAGAAAAGACTGGCAAAGGAAACATTTATTAAAACCAATTGCAACTCTAATACTGATAGTAGAGATGATATAAGACATGACTGGCTGGGTTATGGAAGGACTAGTGAGCAGGGATTTGGAATGGACAATGTGCTTAAAAATAGTAATAAAACAGCAAGTTCACAGGCAATCCAAAAAGATTTAACAGAAGACACAAATGAATCATATCGGATTGAGAAAAAGCATCAAGATAGGCAGGAACAAGAAGATAAATTTAGTTGCCAGTTTTGTGGCAGAGCCTTCTCAAGAAGAAGGATTCTATTCAGACATTACAGAACCCACACAGAGGGAAGATTTGCCTGTCTGAGGTGTGGGGCAATTCATAAGCTAGCTGATGAACTTGGGGCACACATGGACCAGCATATGAGGCAAGAATTGTACTTATTTGATAGGTTTGTAGAATAAGAATTTTCAATTATGTCTTGGTAATCCAGATGAATTTGTTTTAACCGTAAACCTTTCCCTGTTCAATATTCATGTAAGAAGTAATGAAATCATGAACATTTATTAGCTCCTTTTTGTGTCACCTGCTGAGAGGCAGTGTGTCACTTAGGGATCACTTTACCGTCATCTGTCTGTCCGTCACACTTTCATATTTTTGGTCATCATTTCTAAACTAATCATTAAAGAGCTTTCAAATTTCATGTGTGTCTTCCCCTCATTGAGGACCATTGATGTAACTAAGGTCCATCACTCTGTATGCAATACTTTTTGAGTTATTCCCCTTTGCTATGATTTTCGCACTCCAGCATATTAACAGTTTTTGGGTCAGCTGCGAGCAGGTGACACATGTGTTCCTCCGAACACTCTTATTTATAATGGCATTTATACACAGGATTGTTTGGTATTAGTAGAAATTGTAGAGTCAGCTTTATTATAATTTCATAAGCAAACAGAGCAGACCCTGATCAGGTGGCTTCTATAGCAGCCATCTGATTCAGTCTACACTTTTTGCAATTGTGTGAAAAGGCCTTTATTTGAGGGAAAAGGTTAATCTGCTGTCATCACAAAGAATATCTGGTTCGAGCAGTGAAATAGTTTGTTTAACCCTTTCCTTCACACCTTTGCAAACAGAGTATACCCAGATCATACAGTTCCTATAGGAACCATCTGATCAATGTCTGCTGTGTTAGCATATGGAATAATATAGATTAGATTCTACAGTTTCTGACATGGTAAAAATCCCTTGTTAAGAATACTGTTCATCTAATATTCATACGGTCATTATTTCTTACATTTATAATGTTTATCAGCGAAGTGGTTAACCACAATGAAACAATACAATAAACACACAGATGGTTATTAGTGAAAATGAAACTGTAATTCTTCCTTTGTTCCCAATTGATTACATAAATTAACCCATTCCCTTACTGACGCCTTTTGACGCCTCTGTAAAAGTCACTTTATAAAACCATTGTGATAAATAAAGCATTTGCTCCATAGGAGCAAATGCTCTATTTGTCACAATGGTTTCAAAACTACACAATTTGAAATTTTCCTTTTCTCTATATAATGCTCCTTTTCTGTAGATTTATTCGAAGAGGTAGGATCTAAAAATAGCCTATGAGGGAAAGGGTTAAACAAGTCAGATCCAATTAACCCTTTACTTCATATAACACCATTTCACACATTTGCAAACAGCTGTTTGCTTATGGTGCAATATAGATCTGATTCAACAGTTTCTGCCTCAACCAAAGGTCCTACGTTCATACGCCATTATAAAAAATAAACTAATCAAAATTCATGATGTCATTATTTCTAACGCCTCAGTGGACATAACCAACCTCGGGTTGACAGTACGTGCTGTCTCTTTCCGTAGGATGTGATATTTATATAATATCTTTTCAGTCCACTGCATTCAAATCTGAGAATGTATTTGCAATTTCAAGACCAGTAACTCTTATTTTGTATATGATAGATCAACCTCTCTTACTATTCAGCAATGGAACTGGGTTTGATGGATGGCAGCAATTTGATACCAACAGGAAAGGGCCAAAGGCCAACACTTACAGACAGCGCCAGACAAGCCTGCCGACACGGGAACAGCTGTGGAAACATCAACGTAAAGTCCACAGAGTGAAGAAGACTCCTAGAGCACTTAGATCTAGCTCTGACAGTTTTGTTTGCTCTGTCTGTGGAAAGATGTACAAAAGGCAATGTGACCTTGAGTCCCATTCAAGGGTTCATACAGGTACACTTGCACTACACTTATCCCCAGATAAGATGTGTACATTAAAATACCAA
Organism: Azorinus chamasolen; assembly: GCA_963576725.1. Classification (NCBI taxonomy): domain Eukaryota; kingdom Metazoa; phylum Mollusca; class Bivalvia; order Cardiida; family Solecurtidae; genus Azorinus; species Azorinus chamasolen. The sequence continues at coordinate 53,220,045 of OY755239.1, read as the reverse complement.
ACCCTAAGTTGTGACCACTAAAGACCACACTTTAGAATCATTATGAGGGGACAATTCTAAAGAGTGGTCACAACATCGGTTTGGTGGAGAGGAGAAAAGATATTTCCAGTATTTAAATGCACACCTTTATCTGTTGCTCTGTATACAGGAATATAAGGCTTGACACGGCACATTGTACCATTCTCACGGCGACTTTATTAAATTAAACTATTCAAGAACGGTTCCTTATTTCTCCACCGAACCATATGTTGTTACCATTCTTTAGAATCTTCTCTTTGAGACAATTCTAAAGAATGGTCCTGATATAGGGTTTCGTGGAGAAATGATGATTCTAGTACATGTATTTGAATACACACCTTTGCCTATTGCTCTGTATACTGGGATTTAACCCTTTCCTCCATAGGCTATTTTTAGATCCAACCACTTTGAATAAATCTACCGAAAAGGAGCATTAACTAGAGAAAAGAAAATTTTAAAATTTTGTAGTTTGAAACCATTGTGATAAATAGAGCATTTGCTCCTGTAGGAGCAAATGCTCTATTTATCACAATGGTTTCATGAAGTGACTTTTACAGAGGCGTAGAAAGGCATATTTATGGAGGAAAGGGTTAAGGCTTGATATAGTACATTGTGCAGATTTTGTGAAGATTTTCCTGATAGAATTTCAGTTTGTCCTAGGACAGATTGTGATAGGTTCTGTACTAGTAGAATCGCTGATAGATTGCGATTGGAAGTCTGTTCTACGTAAGATTGCAATCGCAATCTGCCCTAGGAGATTCGGGGATTGTCCTGAATCACAATTTCTACTGTGACATATATATATTTATTACATTTGTTACTATAAATAGTAACAATTTTACACTCAAAATGGTCCTATATCGGTGAAAAAATTCAGTCGTAATGTCGAAAGAAATAATATAGATATGTTTCTTCTATGGCCAAAAATTCCTGTGTCCATGTGCCAAAGCATATTCTTACTACTTCATAATATTTATGGAGTAAAGGGTTAATGACGTCTCCTTTAGTGCTGTGTCAAAGAAATTATTGTCTGACTGTCAACAAGATGCTTTTTAAAATCAATTGCCTTGATTGAAATATCTTGTGTGAGAAAAATTGTATGTTTAGAAAGGTGCCTTGGCATAAATATTTGTCACTTCCATCTAGGAAGGGATCAATTCTATTTGCTACTGTGTCTGTCTAATGTAACCCTTTACTCCATAAATATGCCTTTGCAAACACAGTAGACCCAGATTAGGGTCTGCTCTGTTTGCTTATGAACAGATATAGGTATGACTACAGTTTCTTCCATGGCCAAAAAATTTCCTGTATTCGTATGCCATTATAAAAATGAATTTAATTGATATTCATGACATCGTTAATTCTTAACCCTTTCCTTCATGAATACACCTTTCTTCACCTCTGTAATAACCACTTCTTGAAACCATTGTGATAAATAGAGCATTTGCTCCTATAGGAGCAAAATTTAATGCTCTATTTATCACAATGGTTTCAAAATGCAAAATTCTCAAATTTTACTTTTATCTAGTAAATGCTCCTTTTGGGTAGGTTCATTCAAAGAGGTTGGGTCTAAAAATAGCCTATGGAGGAAAGGGTTAACATCAGTCTCCGTGGAGATTGGGTGTCCAAATATTTCTCTGTATTTGGGATGTAATTTTGTTTTTAGTTGAGTGTGCTGACTGTTTATTCATTTGTTCTTTCCTTTCATGTTTCTACCTTCCTATTCATTTGTTCTTTCCTTTCATGTTTCTACCTTCCTATTCATCTGTTCTTTCCTTTCATGTTTCTACCTTCCTATTCATCTGTTCTTTCCTTTCATGTTTCTACCTTCCTACAGGAGAGCTGCCGTTTGAGTGTTCTGTGTGCAAGGTGTTTTTCCGCACTGGTACTGCCCTGAACAAACACAAGAAGACCAACAAGCATTGTCTGAGGTCAGAAGGTCATGAGATTGAGAGGCAATACCTGTGCCAGGATTGTGGAAAGTCATACTTCAAGTAAGTATACTAGTTGCTTTAGCCCTTTACCACAAAGAGGGTCCTTTTGACACAGAGTAGACCCTGATCACGTAAAGGGCAACAAAAAGTATTTATGGTTTATACTGTGGCTTGATCTAGGAAGCCCTTTTGGTGCTCTTTGCATGTCAGTGTCAGATTTCTGATAATATCGGCCAACAGTTTGCATCCGGATTAGTCGAGTAACTCGGTGTCTCATCAGGATACAAACTGAAACTGTTTCACTCACTGACTATATTTTTAAAACAAAATACAGTAAAACCTCTCTATAACGGCCACTAAATTACATCAAGTAATTTTGTTAAAGGCAGGTGGCTGCTTAAAGCAAGGTGAAAGTAAAACAGAACGCTCCTATAGGAGCGTTCTGGTTTACTTTCACCTTGCTTTAAGCTCCTATAGGAGCGTTCTGGTTTACTTTCACCTTGCTTTAAGCAGCCACCTGCCCTAAATACAAACTAATTATCACTATTTAGTGGCCGTTATAGAGAGGTTTTACTGTAGAAGAAAATTTTACATAGATAATTGCTGCAGACAACATATTTTGCAGTGGCTATATTACTTTACATGGACAGTTTAACACTTTCCTTCATATAAACACTTTATCATGCATTTGCAAACTGAGTAGACCCAGATCAGACAGCTCAGATAGGAACTGTTTGATCAGGGTCTGCTCTGTTTGCTGATAGAATTTGATAGATCTGTTTCTTTACTTCCTAAAATAGCTACAATGTTCCACCTTCCGTATTTCAGTATAACTATTTTGTCCATGAATTTTCAGTAGATGTTGAAATTTGGACTAAATTTAGAACAGGTAACGGGTTAATTATTATCAATACTTGATATTATGTATATTGGTTAAGCTTTAGCCTGTTGATTAAAATTTTTGTTAGAAGAAAATGTGATCAACTTCAGTTATCAGAGATCATTTATCTTGCATTTCTTTTAAAAAGCACCTTCAAGGTATTAAGCAGTTTGGATCCTGATGAGACACTGAGTTACTTGGTAGTTTATCTGGATCCAAACAGTTTGCATAGGTAATCACTCATCCAAAGAAGTTTTGAAATAGGATATGAACACAGGAAAATGCTTAGCAAACAGAGTAGGAGCCATCTGATTAGGATATGATTTGGTTGCTTATGAAATAATATAGACCTGCATGATTCTGTGGTTTCTGCCATAGCCTAAAATTCATCTAATTGATATTCATGATGTCATTATTTCTTACATGAATATTCATGGAGTAGAGGATTAAAGGCCGGTAACTTAATGCAGGATAAAAATTATGCTAAAAGCTCCTATATACTTTTTCCCTACATTAAGCACCCACCTGCTTTTAAAGGCCCTTATGTTAATGAAATACAGTAAAACCTCTCTACAACGGCCACTAAATTACATCAAGTATTTTTTGTTAAAGGCAGCTGACTGCTTAAAGCAATGTGAAAGCTCCTATAGAAGCGTTCTGTTTAACTTTCACCTTGCTCTAAGCAGCCACCTGCCCTAAATACCAATTAACTAACACAATTTAGTGGCCGTTATAGAGAGGTTTTACTGTATGTGGTTGCTTTAACCAGACTCTACTGTTGTATGGCTTTAGCTCTTTATTTTCAGGAAGCATGCACTACAGCGTCATATGAGATTTCATCTAGGAGAGAAGCAACACTCGTGTAGCTATTGTGACTACCGCTGTCAGGAGGCCAACAATTTGAAACGTCACATGTCACTGCACTTCGAATCTGAGCGAAACTTTGTCTGCGAAATATGTGGAGCAGCCTTTCATGCCAAGAAGACTTTGGAGACCCACCATGTTTACAAGCACAGTACTGAAAGGAAATTCAATTGTTCTCAGTGTATGTACACTTTCAAATCGAAAAGTGCCCTCAGAAGACATGAAAAAGTGCATAGCTTAGATAAGGAGCACCAGTGTATATGTGGAATGGGATTTCGAAGGATATGTAATCTACGTCGGCACCTAAGACTTGTCCATGGTAATGATGAAATCTTGCCACCTGTAAAACATGTAGCAACATTAGACTCTCTTAAAAAACTACCACTATCAAAAACAGATCATGTTGAGCCAATTAAACATGTGCAAGAAAATGACACCTTATACAGTAGTGAAAACAACTCATCACTTATAGTGTCTGAACCAACAAAAGTTGACAGTGAGATTTCCGTAGGAACTGATGACAGATTTGATGACCCTTCATTGAAGACTGGTATTCCAGAAACCACAAATCAATTTTATACAAGTAGCATAAATAATCCGACAAGTGGGACATCTTCCGTTTCAAGTTACACCCATGATGAAATTGAGGGAAACACATCATCACCAGTTGTACCTCAGCACCAAGAAGTATCCGACACAGTCGTTAGTCATGAAGTACCTCAGCCCTTTCTAAACAGGGAAATGTTTTTAGGAAATTTATGTTTCCCACACTTAGCAATGGGGACCAACCCTATACCTGATCAACATACACCTATACTTCCTCATATTCATATGTTACAAAATCCAGAGTACAAAGATCATTTCCCAGCATCTTTTAACAAACCTACATCAAAGCTAACATTTACCATAGGAAACTACTGGCAGAAGCTTGTTCATAACAAGACGGAGTCAAGCTACAGAGATATGGAGCATATGATTCGATTTCCAAATAACCTCGTTGATAACTCCGTTCTTATTTCCCAACGGCTTAATCAGGATCAAAGAGGAGCTGTACCAGATGATTTTTACGCACGACTAACTCAAGAGGAACTTACGCAACGATTGATCCATGATTCGCAACGGCCAGAACACCACATTGTCATGGAGAAGTCTGAAAGTGATACAAATTGTGTCTACCCATATCGAGTCACGTACAATCAGAGCACAGGTAACCAAGAATCTGTTAACAAACCTTCAACATCGGAACAGTCAGAAGACAGTGCATATCTCCAGTCCCGACGAGAAATGGCGGCAGAGAGTTTGGCGCAAATGGCAGCTCTCGCTATGGATTCTAACTTCCAGCAGCAGAATACTGATGAAAAAAGTCAGCTTCTTTGAGGATCTACAGCAGAAGTTTAGGGCTGCAGTAGTTCACCAAAGATCGATCAGTTGTGTTTTTCACAGTTTGGGCAAGAAATAGTACTATAAGTTTGAAGAGACATAACTGATATATTTATGATCAACATAAGTAAATTTGTACTAATACTCTATAAACCTTTTGCTCCATGAACACGCCTTTCTATGCAAACAGAGTAGACCCAGATCAGACAGCTCCTGTAGGAGCCGTCTGATCAGGGTCTGCTGTTTTTTTGGAAATATATTGATCTGATTCTTTAGTTTCTGCTCTTGTCAAAATTTCCTGTGTTCATGTTTTTCTGTATAAAAAATAATCTAATTGATATTCATGATGTTATTATTATATGAATATTCATGGAGCAAAGGTACATAAGTTTCCCCCCATATTAATGCTTTTTCACGCATTTGCAAATGGACAAGACCCAGATCAGACAGCTCTTAGAGGAGCTGCCTGATCAGAGTCTGCTCTGTTTGCTTTTAAAATTATAGTAGATCAGTTTATACCAATACCAAAAATTCCTGTATACATATGCCATTATAAAAATGTGGCTATTAAATATTCATGACGTCATTACTTCTTACATGAATATTGAACAAGGAAAGGGTTAAGAATTAACCCTTTCCCTGTTCTATGTTTATTCCATATTTCTGATCTGGGTCTACTCTGTTTGCAAATGTGTGAAAAAGCATTTATATGAGGGAAAGGGTTAAGTGTTTGTTAATTTGAATGAGCTGGTGAACTAGGAAGTTACTATAATTAGCACAGGGGGCCATTTCGTGGGTCTACATGGTCTAAAAAGTCCAAAAAAATGATTGGGTCGATTTAGTGTTATATTATATACAAGGGGTCTAACTACCCATTCGCAAATTTCACGACTGATTCGAAATAACGCCCGGTTTTGGGCTATCAAGATAAAATACCCACTAATGTTTGGTACGAACGTGAAGCTGGGACCTTGTACTTTTCAAATAATATAACTTTTGATACATTCCGACTAAGCCGTAGCCAGTGCCAACGTGAAATTCCAACAAAATACGCTGATTTTTCATGTCACATCTGTGAGTACCTACATGCATGTAAATAGTTTGGATCCAGATGAGACACCGAGTAAGTTGGTATCTCATCAGGATCTGTTTGTTACTGCGGTATTGCTTGTTGAAAGAAAAGGGGAGAAAACTAAACATTGTACGAAAATTGTAGCGGAGGACAAATTTGCAGACAATAATATGCTTGCAGCAAAAGATTTTACCCTTTACTCCATGAATATTCATGTAAGAAATAATGACAGAATTAGTCGAGCTATTGTGATCACTGGGTCATAGGCGTTGTAGCTGATTAATCAAAAAGTATAGGAGGTATCAACATGAAACTTGAGGAGAAGTGTATGCAGTAGACAAGCAGTAAATCAGACAAGTGTTTGCGCCACTCGTGGCTCTTGTTTATAATAGCACATAATCACAGGAACTTTCGGCCATTATGGAAACTGTAGAATATGATCTACTAGTATATTGTATTATAAGCAAGCAGAGCAGACCCTAATTAGACAGCTCCTATAGGAGCTGTCTGATCTGGGTCTACTCTGTTTGCACAGGCGTAGAAAGGTGTATTTATGGAGTAAAGGGTTAATAAGCTAAATGTTAATAAATGGCCATGGTAGAAACTGTAAAATAAGATCTATGTTAATTAACTTTACTCCATTAACCCATTCCCGCATAGGCTATTTTTAGATCCAACCTCTTTGATTAAATCTACCAAAAAGGAGCATTAACTAGAGAAAAGGAAATGTTCTGATTTGTATAGTTTAGAAACCATTGTGATAAATAGAGCATTTGCTCCTGTGGAGCAAATGCTCTATTTATCACAATAGTTTCACAAATTTTACTTCTACAGAAGCGACAAATGGCGTCACTATGTGGAAATGGGTTAATATGCCTTTGCAAACAGAGCAGACCAAAATGAGATGGCTCCAATAGGAGCCGTTTGATCAGGGTTTGCTTGTGATATAATATAGATATGATTCTGCAGTGTCTGCCATGGCCAAATATCCCTGTGTCTATGGTTTATTTTAACAATTAATCTAATTAATATCCATGACATCATTATTTCTTATATGAATATTCATGGAGGAGAGAGATAGACAAGCAGCAAACCCTTATCAGATCATCATGATGGTCCAAATTGGAGCTTCTGACCTGGATCTACTCTGTTTGCAGAGGCGTCAAAATGTGTATCTGCGAAGTAAAGGGTTAACCCATTCCCTCATATTGACGACTCTGTAAAAGTCACATTGTGAAACCATTGTGATAAATCGAGCATTTGCTCCTATAGGAGCAAATGCTGTATTTATCACAATGGTTTCAAACTACAAAATTCTAAAAATTTTCCTTTTCTCTAGTTAAAGCTCCTTTTCGGTAGATTTATTCAAATAGGTTGAGTCTAAAAATAGCCTATGAGGTAAAGGGTTAAGACTTGTACTGATACAAATCATTTCAGCAGAATGGCTATTCTAGTCAACTGGTTAGTGTAATATTCTTTTATCTTGTCTCTACATACAACTTTCTTGCTGCAATATACCCACTTTACTCTAAAAGTTCAGACACCCAATCTCCCTTGCTGCCATAAGCAAACAGATCATTAAAACCCTCATCAGATTGCTCCTACAGGTCTGGTCTTATCTGGGTTTATTCTGTTTGCAAAGGCATGAAAAAGGGCATCTATGAGGAAAAGTGCATACAGTAAAACCCCTCTAAACGGGACGTTCAATTTAGTATAAATATCGGTCTTTGAGACAGGTGGCAGCTTAATGCAGGGTGAAAGTCATGCAGAAAGCTCCTCTAGGAGCTTTCTGCATGACTTTTCACCCTGCATTAAACAGCCACCTGCCTATATAAAAGTATCTAAATTCTTCTCTAAAACAACCCCGGTTTAGAGGGAGTTTACTGTACTAGCAGCAATTTATTACTGCTTGACACTCTGATAATGGTTTCGAAAAACAAGAGAGAGAAAATAACATTTTAAAGGACAACACATTTTACAGGATGATCATTACTAATTGAAACAGAGGTCCAAATAAGATGTGTAAATTAAAACATTTTCAATAATAACGCCTTTATTTCTCCACCAAACCCTATACTGTGACCACTCTTCGAGACGATTCTAAAGAGTGGTCAAAACATAGGGTTTTGTGGAGAAATGACGATTTTAGTATCAGAGTACGCACATTTATCTGTTGCTCTGTTGAAGCAAGTTTTCAGGTTTTACTCGATATTTTCGTTTTTGATAAGTGTATAATTTTTATTTTTTTTTAATCCTTTTCTCCATAAATATGCCTTTTAATGCCTTTTTTTGTTTAATTAAAAGAAAGACTTTTTACTGAAATACTTTTTTTTTTTTAAATGGTAGCGGTATGACAGTTATAACAAGTCCTTTCCCTCAGGGATACAAGGACCGACCCTTTTTTCCCAGGAAAAAGAAGGGACATGCTAATTTCCCCGCTCAGTCATTGTGTACTATACAGCAGTCGATTATTAATCCATTCCTTCATATTGATGACTCTGTAAAAGTCACTTTGAGAAACCATTGTGATAAATAGAGCATTTGCTCTTATAGGAGCAAATGCTCTATTTATCACAATGGTTTCAAACTACAAAATTCTAAAATTTTCATTTTCTCTAGTTAATGCTCCTTTTCGGTAGATTTATTTATAGAGGTAGGATCTAAAAATAGCCTTTGAGGTAATGGGTTAACCCTTTATATGCTGATTTCTTGATATCTCAACAGTTTTGGAGTTACTGGTAGGTCAAGACCTATAAAACTGCTATAATTCAGCTTCAGAAAGAACAATATCACAGATGGACATTTTCATGTACATGTACAGTGAACACGCTTTAAAACGACATTTGATAAAACAGAATATTCATTATACTGCCACGAATTTTGGAAATATTTTAGTAAAGAATTTTTATCTTTAAGGGCAGGTGGCTGCTTAATGCAGGATGAAGGTCATGCAGAAAGCTCTCTGGGAGCTTTCTGAATGACTCGCCCTGCATTAAGCTGCCACCTGTTTTACAGACCGGTATTGATGCTAAATTTAACTTCCAGTTTTAAGGGGTGTTACTGTATAACAATGACATTTTCGATGCAATGACACTTTATGTGGGAATGAATGTGGTTGTTGTATGTAACAAGAGATTTACATTCTTGTAAAGCTTCAGGCTTCCAGTTCAAACACTTTTAGAGAAACATTCAATACAAATTTTAATTTAAATTGTTCACACATTCTGTGCTAATTCTAATTTAAGCCCTTAATTATGCTGTTACTGGTCATTAAAAAGAGCACAACCACAGGGGCATAAGCATCAGATAAACATTCATGAAAAGTTTTATGACACCCAATTAAAAATATACTTCTAGAGATATATGTAACACAAATTTTCTGCAACCTTTATACTAAATTTTACGAAGTCAAGACCATACCTCTGCTTAACCCTTTTCCTGTTCAATATTTATTCCAAATTTAAGTATGTACTGAATATTCATGGACAGTATAGTTATAATGAAATATGGAAGGTGGAACATAGAAACTACAGGAACAGATCTATCAAATTCCATTAGCAAACGGAGCAGACCCTGATCAGAGGAGCCGTCTTATCTGGGTCTATTCCGATTGCAGATGCGTGAAAAGGCGTTTATATGAAGGAAAGGGTTAATCCTTTACTCCATAACTTTATATACCCCTTTCTGCACCTTTGCAAAGTAGACCCAGATCAGAGGCTACTATAGGAGCCGTCTGATCAGGGTCTGCTCTGTTTGCTTATAGATATTATATAGATACGATCTTAGTTTCTGCCATGGCCAAACATTGTCTTGTTAATAACACCGCTAAAACAAAACATTGTAGTATTCCGTAAGCCTGGTCGTTTGTTACCAAGTGAACATTGGACCTATGGCGGCCATAATATAGATGTCGTTGACAATTTTAATTATTTCAGCGCTGTTCTTAGTTATACAGGTCATTTTATGCTAAATCAAGAACATTTAATCGGGAAAGCACTAGAAGCTTTAAACATTATATAATATAATAATAATTATAATTATATTATATAATGCGCATTATTTGATGCTAAGGCGCTACCCATTATATATTTTGCGTTATCTTAGAATTATTAAATATTAGTGCAAACTTAAAAATTCTGACAATATAATATTAAATCTGTATATGAACAAGGTCTGCTTGTCTGCAGGAAGGGTTACAAGAATTGGGTATCGAATGTTAAGAAACTTCTCAATGAATTGGGTTTGCTTATGTATTTGATAATACAATGTAGCTATATTGATAACCCTAAGTTGTGTGTTATATAGTGCGCATGTGCAGTGTAATCATTTTAACAATGCATTAAGCATTTTATCATTGAACAGAACATTGCTCTGATTCTTTAGTTCTAAATATTTAACAAGAGGGCCAGAATGGCCCTGACATCGCTCACCAGACAATAAGAGGAGAAGATTTTCAAAGTTTTCACTATATGTTTCTATTGAAAACTTAACACCCCAGGGGCGGTGCCAATTTTGACCCCAGGGACACAATTTATATAACTTTTGTAGAGGACCTGAACATGATGCTAAAAGAATGTAGTGAAAGAATGGATAGAGCATTAGACCACTGGAACTTGTATTCTTTGGATGCTAGAGGTGGATTCTCCCACCACTAATGACCTATGCAAACAGTTTGGATCCAGATCAGGCCCCACACAATGTGGGGCCTGATCTGATATCCAAATTGTTTGTAAATGAGACTGAACTTCTGTGTGTAGTGGGATTCTCCCGCCACTAATGACCTATGCAAACAGTTTGGATCCAGATCAGGGCCAACATAATGTGGTGCCTGATCTGATATCCAAACTGATTGTCAATGAGACTGAACTTCTGAAAAACTTAGAAAGAAAGTGTGTAGTGGGATTCTCCAACCACTAATGACCTATGCAAACAGTTTGGATCCAGATCAGGGCCAACAAATTGTGGTGCCTGATCTGATATCCGAACTGTTTGTCAATGAGACTGAACTTCTGAAAAACTCAGAAAGAAAGTGTGTAGTTAGGATAACTTGTGAATATGCTGCAGACAACAATTTAGCAGATGACAAAATTACCCAGCATGCAAAGAGTTAAGCTGAAATTCACAACAGATATGCTCTATATTGATAGCTGGTAGCTTAATGCAGGGCATAGGTATGAAAAAAAGCTTTAAGAGTATTCTGCATTTTGAGAATTATCCACAGTTTTCTCGATCTTAAATGAGTGTGTGTTATTTGTCTAAACACAATTTCTACTCTACTGATCAGGCTAAGGGTGATTATATAAGATCTGACCCACTGACTGGTCTCAGCTAAGAGTGATATTAAGGAGAAACCTTTAGAATGTAACTTCTGGTGTAAAGAAGTATGTACACACAGGGCAGGGCCACTTTTAACCCCAGAACTATGATACTTATAAAACTCATAAAGTTATGCTAAGTAAATCTATACACCAAATATCTAAGCTCTTGGACATGTAGTTTCTGACAAGAATATTTTTAAAGTTTTTCCTATGCATAACTGGTGATCCCATGGGCTGTTTAAGTAGTCAGCTTCAAAAAACTGGAAATCCCCGGGGTGGGGCCAATTTTGACCCTAGGGGCATAATTTATATAACTTTTGTAGAAGTCCTGAAGTTGAAGTTATGTGCCAAATATGAAAGCTGAGGACCTTCTAGTTTTAGAGGAGATGATGTTCAAAGTTTTCACTATATGTTTCTATTGAAAACTGAAAACCCCTGGGGCAGGGCCAATTTTGACCCCAGGGGTATAATTTATATAACTTTTGTAGAGGACCTACATATGATGCTATGTGCCAAAGATGAAAGCTGAGACCCCTGTAGATTCAAAGGAGAAGAACTTTAAAGGTTCAAATTGTTGACGACGAACGACGCACGACGCACACCGACGGACGACGGACATCAGGCGATCACAAAAGCTCACCCTGAGCACTTTGTGCTCTGGTGAGCTAAAAACGCATTCTATTGCAAAGTTATACCATATCGAGGGCTTGGCGCAAAACTATTCTAACTCCTTAGGGAGTTAGAATAGTTTTGCACCAAGCCCTCGATATATACATGACCTGTAGCATATTTTAATTTAAAATTGATTATGAAAAGCACTAGTATGTTATTTATCCTTTCAGTGATTCCACAAATGTTTATTTTAAAGACAACAAATGGCGGAGAATACAAATAAGGGAGTCTATCATACAATGTCAATGCACTAACTGTCCTTTCAAGTTAAAAATCGCTGTTTGTGTGTCAATAACAAGTGAATGTATTATTTTACATCTAGAATGGAGCAATGATTTGCCATGGGAAGAATAGCAGTTATTTTTATCTGTCAATAGTTTCGTTTGCATGATGAATAATTACAACAATTGACAAGTTGAAGTTGATTTTACCAAGTAGATATAGTACTCTGCTTATTAGCAATACATCGTTTGGATACTAAAGTGGGGACTAATCTGTAAGCTTTTAGACATTTGGAACGAATATTCGGAATATTTACGGTCAAATGATCGATTTTATACGAGATATCCATGAAAAACGGGGTTTTCAAAAATGCCTCCTGCCCAAGCGTTCAGTTTGCAAACCGATGAAAACTTATGAAAAGTTCGACCCATGCGTTCATATTACAACTTCTCTAAAATGGTATTTAACTCCCCAAAATACGGTCCAGAAACAGTGGAGGCTTTTGGCGTATGAGGACATGTTATAAACGGACCTATAGAACGAACCAAATCCTCAGAACTTTGTATCCTTGTCAAAATATTGACACTCAAACAGTGAGTTCGTCTATTTTGGGGATTTCCAATGCAGTTGCTGAGAATGGTCTAAGAAGTTAACGAAACTTTGGCGAATGTGAGATGACCATCGGGTAAAGTTATCATAGATCATCGTGGGCCATATCTTTATCCGATATATGCATTATCAAAGAAATGCAAGACGATTTTCTAACCACAGTACCTGTTTTCCTCCTTAAAATTCCGTCTATGTGTTCTCCTCCTGCGATCACTACTGAACGATTGGACCCGGTGAAAATATATAAACCTTTTATGGTTGGAAATCTTGTAAACTCAAAAGACAAAATATTGGAGTTCAAAAGATGATATACACTTGATCGTAAAAATAAATATTTATTGCTAAATCATGAACATCAAATTTCTATTTTATGGAATTGCAATTCATAAGCACACTGACATCAAATATGAAAATAACAACAACAACAATGGGTACCTGGTGTAAAAACAAATGTCATGCTTTTCAACGACTAAGCACATTCAGGTAATAAACTTAAAAATAAAATAAACCAATTTTTTTATTTAAACCACTACAAGTGTATACACATTTCATTATACGTGTACGTTCACCCTTTACTCAATAGATATGCCTTTTAATGCCTTTAAAAACAGAGCAGACCCAGATCAGATGGCTCCTGTTGGCTTATGGAATCATATAGATCTGATTCTAGTTTTTACTTTGTCTTGCTTATCAGCCATTATAAATATTAAGTTAATTAATATTTAAACATAATTTCTTGCATGAATATTCATGGAGTAAAGGGTTTAAGCACACTAGACTAACTTGAGACAGCCTGTACAGTTTGGATCCAGTATAAGCCCCCAGTAACTACCAATAAGCGACCAAAAACTGATTTAACTGCAATCTAAAATGCAGGTGGCTGCTTAATGCAGAGCAAAAGTAACGCAAAAAGCTGCTTTGAAAGCTTTTTGTATTACTTCATTTCATACTCGATTAAGAATTAGACTTATGATGTTTGTTTCACCCTTTACTCTATGAATATTCATGTAAGAAATAATGATGTCATGAATAATAGTTAGATTTGTTTTTACAGCACATCAACACAGGAAGTTTTGGCCATGACAGAAACTGTAGAATCATATCTATATTATATCATCAGCAAACAGAGCAGACCCTGATCAGACAGCTCCTATAGGAGCTGTCTGATCTGAGTCTACTCTGTTTGTAAAGGTGAAGAAAGGCCTATTTATGGAGTGAAGGGTTAACCCTATATTCCATACATATGTATACACCTGTTTATGCCTTTGCAAACAGAATAGACATAGATTAGATGGCTCCTGTAGCAGCCATCTGTTCAGTTCAGAGTTAACTCTGTCTGCTTATGGAATGATATAGACCTGATTCTAGTTTGTGCCATGGCCAAAAATTACTGTGTTCATATGCAATTACATGTATAAGATTCATCTAATTAATATTCATGATGTTATTATTTCTTACATGAATATTCATGAAGTAAAGGGTTAAGACATATTTTACTTTAAGCAAGTATTTGAATAATTGAAGTTAAATTTCAAGTAAATCTTCATTTTATCAGCATGATACCGGTACTTTTATTACACAAATAGTTTTTAACCCATTCTGCCATGCATATTCATGTAAGAAATAATTACATGATGAATTAGATAAATTTCCTATAATAGCACATGGACACAGGAATTTTGGCCATAGTAAAAACTGTAAAATCAGATCTATATAAAGCAGACCCTGATCAGATGGCTCCTATAGGAGCCGTCTGATCAGGGTCTACTCTGTTTGCAAAGGTATACATGTATTTATGGAGTAAAGGGTTAATGGGAAAACAGAAGAGAATTATCTTTGGTTTATTCAAGTGGCAGAACTAAAACTTAGCTTGTAAAATATTATGGTTAATAAATCAAGTCCTTTTTTAAAACAAAAGGGGGGGGGGGGGGGTGTTTAAGTCCATGTAGCAATTACTATATACAATACTACTACTTACTTAAATATCCTAAATATTCAGACATTTATAAAAAAAACCTCCACTTGTTAAATTTAGAACTACAGTAAAACCTCTCTATAACGGCCACTAAATTAAATCAAATATTTTGTGTTAAAGGTAGGTGGCTGCTTAAAGCAAGGTAACAGTAAAACAGAACGCTCCTATAGGAGCGTTCTGTTTTACTTTCACCTCGCTTTAAGCAGCCACCTGCCCTAAATACCAACTAATTAACATAATTTAGTGTCCATTATAGAGAGGTTTTACTGTATTTTCATAACAATGATAACATTTGATACTAATGTAGCAGCAAATACTGTAGACACTGCTACTCTAGTTTGATCTGCATGTACACTAGTTGCCAAGGAGTTCTGAACATTAACCCATTACCTCATAGGCTATTTTTAGATACAACCTTTTTGAATAAATCTACCGAAAAGAAGCATTAACTAGAGCAAAGGAATTTTTTTTAGAATTTTATAGTTTGAAACCATTGTGATAAATAGAGCATTTGCTCCTATAGGAGCAAATGCCCTATTTATCACAATGGTTTCACAGACTGATTTTTACAGTGTCGTCAATATGAGGGAATGGGTTATGGGTAATTATAGTGTGTCTCAAAACTACTTCAAAGTAAGGCATTTTCTCTTGAAATAGAATGTAAATAAATAACTATACAAAAACCTTTTGACTGGAGTCTCAGGATACAGGCCACTTGCAAATGTTCAAATATTGTAGACCCAAATCAACCATTGTATTGGCACACACACTGTGATCAGGACCTGAATAGTTTGCAGTAAAAGACAGAGCTCTAGATAAGAGGAATATTTGGGAAATTTAGATATTTTACATACATCTCCACCAAACCTTATTTTGTAGGTACTTATTAGAAGTGCCACTCCTAGGGTTTGGCTCAGCAAAAAGAGACAGATTAAGGTTCGAGGCTATAAAAACTGAGTTCATTCTTATGTATCTGATTGGTCAGGGTCCAAGGTTATAAAACTTCTGAGTCTGAGATCATTCTCAAGTATCTGATTGGTCAGATTCTGAGCTTGCTCAGAATCTGACCAATCAGATGTTTGAGAATGATCTCAGACTCAAGCAAAAAGCTTTATAACCTCGGGGCCAGATCTTGAGCTTGAAAATGATCTCTAGATTCAAGTAAAATAAAAAGTTTTATAAACGTTTTATAACATCGGGACCAGTACTCCTCTTATCCCTTTACTCCATAAATATGCCTTTCTACACCTTTGCAAACAGAGAAGGCCCAGACCTAGAGGAGCCATCTGATCAGGGTCTGCTCTGTTTGCTTATGATATAATACAGATATGAGTCTACACTTTCTGCCATGACCAAAACTTTCTGTGTGCATGTGCTATTTTAACCGTTAATCTAATTGATATTCATGGCACCACTATTTCTTACATAGATATTCATGCTGTAAAGGGTAAATAGAGCTCTGGTACTAGATCCACATCAGATATGTTCTAAAACAATGGTAAATCTGGGTCTACACCACTTTCAAGTGTCCTTTTCTCATGTGACACCATTCATTTTATATTAAGGATGGAATGCTTGGACTTTTCTTTTGTTAATGATGATCTGATCCAGCAGCAGCAAGCCACACTTCACAACCAGAATGCGATAACCATAATGACACTTTACAATACTTATGTGCTAAACACAGTTTAACCCATTCCCTCCTAGTGACGCATTGTGATAACCACTGATAAATAGAGTACTTGCTCCATAGGATGGGTCTAAAAATAGTCTAGGAGGGAATGTGTTAAAACAGAGGTGAGCTTAACCCTTTCAATGGTCAAGTTTCATTTGGACTATTCCAGAATTCAAACAGGTCAAGCTTACTGTGAATATTCAGGAAAGTATAACATGACAAACAGTGCAGACCCTGATGAGAGGGTTCCCCCATAAAGACTTCTCATTTGGCTCTACACTGTTTGCAAAGGACATTGGTGACTTGTTTCCTACACTGAAAGGGTTAATGCAGGACGAAAATACAGAGTGCTCTCCAAAAGCTATTTCCCCATCATTTTCATTCTGCAGTAAGAGACAGCCTGATATATTCACACGATTTCTTTAGCATGCTCTGAAACAGTAAACTTGTGTAATAAATAGAAATATATACAACAAGCAAATCTCACCCATTTACTTCATGATTATTCATGTAAGACATAATGATATTTTTTAATAATGGTATGTAAACACATGAAATTTTGGTAGAATCTGATCTATATTATTCCAAAAGAAACAGATTAGATCCTGATCAAATAGGAGTCATCTGATCTGGGTCTACTCTGTTTGCAAAGGCATTAAAAGGCATATCTATGGAGTAAAGGATTAAAGTGTTCAAGATAATTGGGAGAACGGGAGTAGACATGTAAACCAGTTCCCTCATATTGACGCCTTTGCAAAAGTCACCTGTTGAAACCATTGTGATAAATAGTGCATTTGCTCCTATAGGCTGATCAGGATCTGCTCTGTTTGCTTATGAAATTATAATAAATCTGACTTTACAGTTTCTATCAATACTAAAAATAATCATGTATATATATATATGCCATTATAAAAATTCAGCTACTGTAATAAATATTCATTATGTCATTATTTCTTACATGAACATTGAACAGGGAAATGGTTAAACGGCAATTATAAAATCTCTGCTAATAACTATTCTTTGGCATTATTTCTTACATGAATATTCATTAAATAAAGGATGAAAGTTGTTCAACACTGTGTGATAACTTTGTAAACAGTTTACATTACAATGAGCCAACATTTTCTGGCGTCTCATCAGCAGTTAAATGTACAACGGTTTTGAAATATTATGGAGGTGAAACCCCTTTTGATAACACTTGCAGAATAAAGTTATTTGTGTTTAACCCTTTCCCTGTTGAATATTCATGTAATGACATCATGAATATTTATTAGCTGAATTTTATAATGGCATAAGTTACAGGGTTTTTTATTATTGGTAGAAATTGTAGAGTCAGATCTATTATAATTTCATAAGCAAACACAGCAGATTCTGATCAGACAGTTCCTACAGGAGCCATCTTATCTGGGTCTACTTTATTTGCAAAGGTGTGAAAAAGGGTTTGTATGATAATGAGAGAAAGGGTTAAATAGTTAATGCTATAACGAGACTAGATTCTATATACAAATTTGGCCCATGGGACCAAGAAATCACATTTCCCATTGACTGAGACTATTCAGTATTCTGGAATAATGAAATACTCAACAGAAAATAATAATTTAACACTTTACCTCATGAATATTCATATATTCATTCTGTTTTACTTTCACCTTGCTTTAAGCAGTCACCTGCCCTAAATACCAACTAATTAACGCAATTTAGTGGCCGTTATAGAGAGGTTTTACTGTAATAATATAATTTATTTGCTCAATTTTTGTGACTGCAAACAATTGCAGCTTGTTTTGACCATGGTAGAAACTGTAGAATCAGATTTCATTGTAAATAATGTCATAAGCAAACAGAGCAGACCCTGATCAGTCGGCTCTTACAGTTTCTGCCAATACCAAAAGGTCATATGTTTTATATGCTGCTAGAAATATTCACCTAATAAATATTTACGGTGTCATTATTTCATCCATGAATATTATTCACCAGGTAATGGATAAATGATACATCCACAGATTTAAGAATCCTGAACCAGGCTACATGCAAGGTATTAAATTCAAAACTAATTATCTAGGGGAGAGCAAGACATGTGGAAATTCTATTCAATAACTTCCTTCATGCAAGGGGCAGGCAGAGTGGTTTTCTTTAACCCATTCTCTCATAATGATACTTTTATAAACTTAACTTTTTGAAACTATTGTGATAAACAGAGCATTTGCTCCAGAGGAGCAAATGCTCTATTTATCACAATGGTTTCAAAATTATGCAATTCTAACATTTTCCTTCTCTCTAGTACCAGTAAATACTCCTTTTCAGTAGATTTATTGAAAGAGGTTGGATTGAAAAATAGCCTATGAGGGCATGGGTTAAATATGGAAAACTACAGCCTTGTTTCTCCATATGCAGCATAACCTTTACCTTATGAATATTTATGTAAAATATAATGACTATGAATATTAAGTAGCTGTTCTTTTATAATGGCATTATGGACAAGAAAAGATTTGACCATGTCACATACTGTAGAATCAGATCTAGTATACAGAGCAGACCCTGACCAGACAGAACCCACAGAAGCCATCAAATCTAGGTCTACTCTGGTTGCAATGGCGTAAAAAGGTACATCTATGAGGTAAAAGGTTAAATATTTCTACTAGTTTCAATCTACTGACTAGCAACTTTCTAAACAACAAACTAACGAGTCATTGTTGATCTATCTACACTACTTTGTACACCACTAGTTACTTCACTTAACCCTTTATTCCATAAATATGCCTTGCAACACCTTTGCAAACAGAGTAGACCCAGATCAGAAGACACCTGTAGGAGCTGTCTGATCACGGTCTGCTCTGTTTGCTTGTGGTATAACATAGATATGATTCTACAGTTACTGCTATAACCGAAACTTTCTGTGTACATGTGCTATTATAACAATCTAATTAATATTCATGATGTCATCATTTCTTTCATGAATATTCATGGAGTAAAGGGTTATGAGCCAGTTGTGTCAAACCAATCAAGGTATCTTTAACCCTTTACTCCCTGAATATTCATGTAAGAAATAATGACATCATGAATATTAATTGTTATAATAGCACCTGAACCCAGGAAAGTTTGGCAACTCAGAAACTGTATAATCATATCTTTATTATTTCATATTAAAGTAAACAGAGCAGATCCTATGGGAGGTGTCTGATCTGGGTCTTCTCTGTTTGCAATGGCGTATTTATGGAGTAAAGGGTTAATAAGTTAACCCTTAGCATGGTAAGGGTTAATCATAATAATTAAGATTAATATTTATACAAGCTTAGTCTATCTACAGACAGTATGTCATGTTTAAGTCATCATCAACAGCCTAATTGTTGGATAGACAGCTACAGTAAACCCTCTCTAAACCAGACATTCAAATTAGTATCAATGCCAGTCTTTAACCCTTTCCCTGTTCTGTATATTCGCCAAATTTCAATACCTACTGAATGTTCATTAGCAAAATAGTTACAATGAAATATGGAAGATGGAACATTTTAGAAAGCAAAGAAACAGATATATCAAATTCTTTTAGCAAACAGAGCAGATCCTGATCAGACGGCTCCTCTAGGAGCCGTCTGATCTGGGTCTACTCTGTTTGCAAATGCGTGAAATCACGTTTATATGAGGGAAAGGTTAACCAATTTCCTCATACTGAAGCCTTTTGACCCTTCTGTAAAAGTCACTTTTTAAAACCTTTGTGATTAATAGAGCATTTGCTCCATAGGAGCAAATGTTCTATTTACCACAGTGGTTTCAAAACTACACAATTCTAATATTTCCCTTTTTCTAGTAAATATTCCTTTTTGGTAGATTCATTCAAAGAGGTTGGGTCTTAAAACAGCCTATGAAGAAATGGTTTAAGAGAGGTAGCAGTTTAATGCAAGATGAAAGTCACGCAGAGAGCTCCTTACAGAGCATTAAGCTTAACTTTCATCCTGCATTAAGCAGTCACCAGCATAAAAAGACCTGAACTCTTCTTTATAAAAATTCTGGTTTAGGGGAGTTTTACTGTACCTATATTTATAAATTCGCTATACAAACTACAAAACCTCTTGAAGTCACCCCAATAACCCTTAGTATTCAAATCCCAATCTCAATGGGCTTGCAAAGCTTTATAAGTCAATTTGACAATAACTTTGATACACTTAAAGTAGACTTATCAGCAAATAGTTTAGACCCACATAAAACACCATTTATACAAGGGAATTTTACATATAAAATCAACACCAATATAATTCCTTAAGCAAACAGAACAGACCCTGATCTTTTAGCCGTAGCAGAAACTATAGAATCAGATCTATATCATTTCATTAACAAACAGAGCAGACTGTCTGATCTGGGTCTACTCTGTTTGCAAAGGCATAGAAAGGAGTATTTATGGAGTAGAGGGTTAAAGTTTACACTGAAGTTTATACTCTAATCATCAAGTCTATTATACATCTAACTGCACAAAATTACACTGATATGTGACAAGTTGGAATTTGAGCTTGCATCAAAATATCATTCAAATACACCAAATATTGTCCTACAGGAGCCGTCTGATCAGGGTCTGCTCTGTTTGCTTATGAAATAATATAAATATGATTCTACAGTTTATGCCAGTGTCAAAAATAGTTCTGTGTTCATGCGCTGTTATAAAAATTAATCCAACTACTATTCATGATGTTATTAATTCTTGCATGAATATTCATGGAGTAAAGGGTTAATTCTCAGAGTAAACTTTTCTATCCCTTTCAAGAATTCAACCAGAATGTCATATTGACTGGATCCTTATGAGATGCAAATGGATTAGAACTGTTTGCAATGGTTATCATGACACCCACCATAGTGTTGAAAAGGTTACCAATAGTGTAGACCCTGATCCAATTCTTTCTGGGGCAGTTTGATCTGGGTCTGCCTTATTTGGTATTTCTGTCCCAATTCTTTGGATAAATAGGGTATATATGTATATGTGACAGCTTTCACCTAGACATGACTCACATCAAAGTACAGTCTGGACTCCATTTTACAAAAAGGTCAAGACCCAAGCTTTCTTTTTGTAGAATTGAAATTTCGTTGAAACGAATATGGCCTTTTCGATGATCTCAAACATGGAACTTCTTGCATTTCATGAACTTTTGTTGGTATATTTAAACTTTGTGAATGAAGTCACTTAAGGAAGACAGTGACTATAACATGTTTGTCTCAGTACTTCACATTACTTCTAATTTTACTCATTATAAAAAAAGAAACGTAAAAGATTTGTAGACATACAACCTTTATAACAACCGTGAGTGGATCACCATTTTGAGTCTACATAATAGCAACGAACATGTAATATTTACAAAAAGGGAAGTTTTACAAATACAGGACAGTTAGCAGTAAAGACAATTCAATGCTTGTATTTTATGATTTTAATTGCATCTTAATACTGGCACTGTTCTGGAATTCTATAGTTATGGGTTCCGTATACAATTCTGTAATTGTCTGTTTTAAATCTGTAGAACCTTTTCAATTTTTCAAATTTTATTACTGTCTTATTTTATATATCAAGAAAATTGTTTTTAGAGTGATTTGTACTTTCTTAACCATAACTGGTGTTCAATAATTATCATGAACAATTCAGAAAGTGCTGTCATAAAAATTGTTGTAATAAAAAAACATGCCATTCTTGTTTGAATATATAAAGGTAAAGCCCAAGGTGCAGTTATCACATAACATCTGTTTTCACACCTTACCACATCTACATGTAAACTAAAACGTCGGCAACTGCGAAAGGTGTGAAAACTGCATTTCGAATATCATGAAATCAGATACAAATTTAAATAGAAATAAGGAGATGTATACGGGACTATAAACTTTTTTTTCCGAAGGAATGAGAATTTCGTTGGAATGGGTTTCGTTGTTTCAAGTCCAGACTGTAACATATGCCATGAGGAAGGCTTTCAAAGAGTTATAACATAATTAGCAAAGAGATGTCTTACATAATTTAAGCTAACCACCTTTATATTGACAATAAAAAGTCTGTGTATGTGAGCAGGGTTTACACTGTCTTTCAAGGTTCTTTCATAAAGTACTGGGTATACCATTCCATACTGAATGGATTCTATTGTTAACTATTGCTGGGCATTCAGCATTCAATGGATGTTTAATCATTTCCCTGTTTTAAAATGTTCAATACATGTACCTACTGAATATTCATGAACAAAATAGATATACTGAATATTCATGAACAAAATAGATATAATGAAATATGTAAGGTGGAACATTGTAGTTATTTTAGAAATTAAAGAAACAGATCTATCAAATTCCATTAGCAAGCATAGGAGCCTATAGGAGCCCTCTGATCTGGGTCTACTGCAAATGCGTGAAACGTTTATATGAGGGAAAGGGTTAATGGTGTAAACAATATTGTCTACCTAACATTTTCCTTGTTGAATATTCATATAAGAAACAATGACATCATTAATATCTATTAAGAATTAAGGTAGAATTAGATATATATTATTCCATAAGCATACAATTGGATTTATATCATTCCATAAACAAACAGCATACACTGATCAGATGATTCCTATAGGGCAGGTCTGATCTGAGTCTAATCTGTTTGCAAAGATATGAAAAGGTGTTTATATGAAAGAAAGGGTTAACCCTTTCCCTCATAGACTATTTTTAGACCCAACCTCTTTGAATGAATCTACACAAAAGGAGCATTAACTAGAGAAAAGGATTTTTTTTTTTACAATTTTGTAGTTTGAAACCATTGTGATAAATAGAGCATTTGCTCCTATAGGAGCAAATGCTCTATTTATCACAATGGTTTCAAGAAGTGGTTATTACAGAGGCATAGAAAGGCGTATTTATGGAGGACAGGGTTAAACTCTCATGAGTTTGTTTTTCCAACATTTATCAACCCATCCGTACTGTAAACAAATCTAAAACAATGGCTGCTATTAACTAAGGGCAAAACAATATGGAAATCTGATCAGAAACTCAGCATCCACTCTGGATTTAAGTTGCTACCAACAGTCAATCATGGTGTTTATAATAGGCAAAGGTTAAGCATGATGGAAGATTTGGCAAAACAGTTTGGTTACAGTTCATAATTTATATACATACCAATAATTCTTATTCTCTTGTTTCTATTTCATTGTTACAACCCAATACTCTACATGCATATCAATACCTTCTACTCACTTGTTTCTTAATAGTATATTATGACA
Source organism: Azorinus chamasolen (assembly GCA_963576725.1). Lineage (NCBI taxonomy): Eukaryota > Metazoa > Mollusca > Bivalvia > Cardiida > Solecurtidae > Azorinus > Azorinus chamasolen. The sequence continues at coordinate 53,196,212 of OY755239.1, read as the reverse complement.
ATAAAACTGAGATTCCTTCATTTAAGACCTTAAGTTTTATACTAAAATGGTTTGTATTATATAATGTTGAAAGTGAGCTTACAATCTTCATCAAAACAGCTTTAGGGGAAAGTGTTTTAAATGCTGAAGTTTCATAGTGGAAAGGCCCATTAGTGTTTAACATTAAGAGTCCATTAAGTATTAAAGGTTTAAATTTACTAGAGATTTTAAATGACAAACAGTGCAGACCTTGATCAGAGGGTTCCTCTAGGATTTGGGTTTACACAGTTGACAAATTCAGTACACTAATTTCCCACATTCAAAGAGTTGTAACACAATATCACTGCTTTGACATAGGAAAATATTTATTTGACCAAAACAGTAGATATTTGGGAATATTTAACAATTTTAAAAGCAGTGCAAAGTTATGCATTATGAAGTAATTCCCCAATTGACCTGGCAATGTGATCTTGACCTGTAACCTTTTATCCCATACAAAAGCCTTTTCACATCATTGCAAACAGAGTAGACCCAGTTCAGACGGCTCATGTAGGAGCCATCTGACCAGGGTCTGCTGTTTCATTCAAACATACTGGTGGTACTACTAGCAAAACAAAGTTTCTACACTGACACTTTCTGAATACATGTATATCATTATGCCTGAGACATGCTTTGGATGAATTCTTACAGACTACAAACTGATGCAAAAAAGTACTTTGCGAAATGTTTTCAAATGTTCTTAACCCTTTACTCCATGAATCTATCATGCAAAAAATAATGACGTTATGAATATTAACTAGATTAATTTTTATAATGAACACATGAACACAGGAATATTTGGCCAAGGCAGAAACTGCAGCATCATATGTATATTATTTCATAAACAAACAGAGCAGACCCTGATCAGACGGCTCCTACAGCTGTCGATCTGCGTCTATGTTTACAAAGGCGTAGAAAGGGGTATTGATGGAGTAAAGAGTTAAATATGCACTAAAGAGTTATGGACTTTATTCATAGACACACTTACATGTAAGATTGACAGCAAGTGGGTTAAGTTTGATCCTTTCAGTGTGGGAAACAAGTCACTAATGTCCTTTGAAAAACAGTGTAGACACAGATGAGAGGGCTCCTAGAGGAGCCCTCTCATCAGGGTCAGCACTGTTTGTCATGTTACACTTTTCTTTGAAAGTATCCCTGAATATTCACTTAAGCGTGGCCTTTTTGCAATTTGGAATAGTCAATTTGAAAATAGCAAACCATGAAAAAAAATGAAGGCAGTTTGGACATAAACAATGTACCAACCTCATTAGTGTTAAAAACAACTTTCAGCTGAAATCCAAAGTGGTCTTTTCGACTTAACCCTTTCCTTCATGAATATTCATGTAAGAAATAATGAAGTCATGAATATTAATTAGATTAATTTGATTAGATTTATTCAGATTAGTTTGTTATAATAGCACATGGACACAGAACGTTTTAGCTATGGCAGAAACCTTAGAATCATATCTATATTATATCATAAGCAAACAGAGCTGACCCTGATCAGACGGCTCCTATAGGTCTGCTCTGTTTGCAAAGGCGTAGAAACTAGAAAGGCATATTTATGGAGGAAAGGGTTAATAAAGATGCTTATTTAAACATTTGCAAACAGAGAAGATCCAGATCAGACATCCCATGAAGAAGCGTTCTATCAGTCAGCTCTATTTAGTTCTAGTTTCTACCAAAATATTATTTTTACGCAATTACTCATGTACTAAAATTCAGATAACATTCAACCCGTCATTAATCTATTACCTGAATATTCCATCCATTAACCCTTTCAACCTGGGATATGCATGCACTGTCATATGCAAACAGTGTAGGTCCAGATCAGAAGATTCCTAGAGGAGTGCACTGATCAGGATCTGCACTGTTTGTCTTTCAACTCTTCTAGCAGGTTTAAGCCTTTAATACTGAGTGGACTTTACACTTAAACAATGATGAGCTGTTCCATTCTGATAATTCAGGGTTGAAAGGGTTAAAGGTTATATTTAAAGGTTAAATTCAACCTCATAGTCATAGAAGACAAATGAACACAACAATCTTTGATACACCCACAACAACAATGTCTGTATATATGTAAAAGCTCGATACTACCAACACTAAAATACGTACCATTATTGATCTTTAACACAGGTGGCAGCATTAAGCTGGGTGTAAGTCATGCAGAAAGCTCCTAGAGGAGCTTTCTGCATGACTTTCACCCTGCATTAAGCCGCTACCTGCCAACAAAGACATTAATTATTCATTGCTAAAATTTCGTAGTGTCGAGTTTTAACTGTATGTAAAGCTGTCAACATCAACCTCAATAACAATAACAAATTCATAACTTTAAATATCTTTCACAAATAAACCTGTATAAAGGAAAACAATAAAATTTGAAAATCAGCAGTACTTGTGGTATTATAGCAAGGCAAATGATTAAAAGGCATACAAGGGGCTAACAAAAACAAAATACACTTTGAAACTTTAGACAAATAAAATAGACTTGATCGTTGTCATGGTAAACAACTCATTTTTCCTTTAACCCTTTACCTCATGAATATTCATGTAAGAATTAATGACTAAGAGAATTTAATTAGCCACCATTATGAATTGGGGGAACTTTTTACCATGGCAGAAACTGCAGAATCACATCTTTATTATTTCAAAAGCAAACAGAGCAGTCCAAGGTCAGGCAGCTTCTACAAAAGCCATCTGATCTGGGTCTACTCTGTATACAAAGGAATTAAAGTGTTGGTTGTCTCTGGTATCCGAGGAAGACGATTGGTTGTGCATTCATCTGTAGGTGTGCATGTGGCTTAATTAAAAAGTGTATATATGAGGAAATGGGTTAACCCTATACCTTGTTTTCATGTAAGAAATAATGACCCCAAGAATACCAAATAGCTGCATTTTTACATTGGCATGTGAAAACAGGATTTTTTGGCTATGGCAGAATCAGACTTACATGTATCAGACTCCTACAGTAGCCATCTGATCTGGGTCTACTCTGTTTGCAAAGGTGTTAAAAGACGTATTAATGAAGTATAGGGTTAGATCCTAAGTTTGTGTACCTAAACTGCCATTTTGATCCCAATTTAGGGGTGTTTGAATAGAGAGAAAAATGTTACACCATTACTCCAATTCTTTCTGACGGATGAAACTATGCTTCCCTTGTTTGTCATTTTGTAATTTAACGTGGACCCTCGATTGCTGCACAAATTTGAAAACAAATGTCATTGGTGTCATTTTCCGGCACGGTCATTAAACGTGACAAGTCTGTCGCTTGTCATGTATTGCTAGAGACTTAAGACTACTAGGAAATCTTTAATGTATGCACATAAATCAGATTAATCTTTCACCTGATGGAGACATCTTATCATGCCTGTGCAAACAGAGTGCACCCAGATCCTGTTGGTGACGTTTGGTTTTTATCACATTTTACATCTTTTTAACAGTATTTTAGTCATATGAACAATGTCCAGCTAATTACAGGTGGAGGAAGACCCCTAAGGTTCTTCTATGCACTGAACAATTTGCATGGTTTCATGTACAGAACATCCAGGTAGAATCACTGACCTACTGCAAGCCAGCTGGAAGGATTCCTCATATGAAAAATCCAAATGCCCAGACCGAGATTTGAACCCACAGCGGTGAGGGGCTAGGCGATTGTCAGTCAAAGACATAACCACTTGGCCATGGGTGATATCCTGTTGGAGCCGCCTGATCATAGCCAACTGTTTGCTTTAATATGGAATTATATAGCTCTGATTATGAAGTCTCTGCCCTGGTAAAAACAATCCCATGTTCATATGCCTTTACAAACTATTAGCTGATACATATTCATGATGTTGTTATTTATATGAATATTCATCAGGTAAAGGATTAACACATAAACACAGTTGTTTTTCATTCATTAGCATCTATTGAATCCTTCACCGAGTCTGGTTCAAACCATCCCATGGGAATCAGTAGATGATAAATACACGTAAAAACCTGAGTAAACCTACATTCTATGTTCAGATGAGTAATACAGTAGAAACCCTCTTAACCGGACGTTAAATTTAGTATAAATATCGGTCTTGGAGACAGGTGGCAGCTTCATGCAGGGTGACAGTCATACAGAAATCTCCTAGAGGAGCTTTCTGCATGACTTTCACCCTACATTAAGCTGCCACCTGCCTAAAAGTATCTTAATTCTTCTCTACTAGAATTCCGGTTCAGAGGGGTTTTACTATATTCCATTTTCTAAGATGAGTAATATTATATTTTCTAAGTTCAACTAAATTCCAGAGGTCAAATGGATTTGCTTTAAAAAATATAGGACATAACATATGCATATCATAAAACATCTGCACAGAATAATAAATAAATATATACATATCTGCAATGAAAATAAATAATGAATGCCAGCTCAACATCCCAAGCAGTGAAGAGTATATTCCCACATTATAAAACCAAGCAAAGTAACAACTCTCTGCACACTAGTAGCACATTCATAACCTATGCAAACAGTTTGGATCCAGATGAGATGCTGTGTAACGTACGTACATAAGTACAGAGGATTTTTTGTTAGTTATATCTATTATAATTTCATAAGCAAACAGGGCAGACCCTGATCAGACAGCTCCTACAAGAGCCATCTGATCTTGGTCTACTCTTTTTGCAAAGGCGTGAAAAAGCATTTATATGAAGGAGAGGTTTAAGAGAAATAGAACAAATAAATTTGAGGTGTTGCAAATAAGTGTTTGCGAATGACAATGACTGAGTGCAAAGTGTTTAATACTAAACAAATGTTAACCCTTTCCCTGTTCAACGCTCCATCTTTGTTCCATTTTGGCCATAATAATGTTTTCACCTTTCAGACTGATGTTACACATGTGCATAAGTGTGTATCGCTAGCTACGCCCCTATCTACCACTCAGTTTGAAAGGGTTAACCCTTTCCTCCATAGGCTATTCTTTGAATAAATCAACCCAAAAGGAGCATTTACTAGAGAAAAGTAAAATTTTAGAATTTTGTAGTTTGAAACCATTGTGATAAATAGAGCATTTGCTCCTATAGAAGCAAATGCTCTATTTATCACAATGGTTTCAAGAAATGGTTATTACAGAGGCATAGAAAAGCGTATTTATGGAGGAAAGGGGTTAACTTTGCTACACGATTTTGAATGACAAGCAGTGCAGACCCCAATCTGTATCTAAAATGTTTGCAAATGCCAGTTAACACGTTTCCTGCATTCACAGGGTTGAAGATTCACAACATAATTTGTACAGTTCCGACTGAAATAAGACACCAGGTAAATCCAGGTAAATCTGCAACCTATCAGAATCCTAACTGTCCTACACCATGACCATAGTTTTGACATAAACAAAGCTATTTTCCACATTGGCATAATCTATTTGTTGCTGTGCATTTTTTTAATGCTTAGAGAGAGCATTACAAAAGTTTGGCATCAAGCCCTTGATTCACATACATACAGTATTTAAAACCATTAATTAAGATTGATTTTGAATTTTTTGGCAAACTTTCAAAGAATTGGTCAATTATCAGAGAAAACAGCTAATACCAATATCGTTTATTTGCATAACCCTTCACTCCATAAATATGCCTTTGCAAACAGAGTAGACCCAGATCAGACAGCTCTTATAAGAGTCATATGATCAGGGTCTGCTCTGTTTGCTTATGATATAATATATTCATGACTCTACAGAATTGTGCCATGACTATTAATTCAAAATGTGTCCATGTTTTATTATATCAATTAATCTAATTAATATTCATGATTATCAAGTCTTACATGAATATTCATGGAGTAAAGGGACAATCAGTATATTTGGAGAAAGAATTTAAATTACTAAAGACTACTAACTTTTCAATGGAGGCGACAAATTCAATGTAAACAAGAGACGAAGAAAGATGAAGCCTTTCAGATACTAGCCCAAAAGCTATTCTCAAAATTTCTGTTTAAATGAAACCTAGCATATTCTATTAGAAGAATATTTGTTCAGAAATGAGTACTTCACACAATATAAAGCCTAAATAACCATGACAATGAGAATTATTCCAGCATAAAAGAGAAAGCCATCAGATTTCCACAGATGTCATTCACAGTTAAGAGTGCAATTTACACATTTCCTAGATGTTAAACAGCTCATATATCTATAAGTTTACCATTATTTTTATGCATTTGTTTGTAGCAACTCGAACAGTAATTATTTTTTTCTTTACTGCCGTAAAATTCACAGCCTGGGGTTTGGCACTTATTTCCGATTCCTTTATTTTCAAATATTTTGCGCACTGGTGTTCCATTGGGAGGGGGATGATGTGTTGGTACTGAAGAGTAATCGACATTATCATAGTCTGGAGATGGTGTGCGAGTTCTTGGATGAGCCTGTATAGGGTTTGAGGCACGTGGATTGTGACCTTTATTTTGGGTATTCAAGTCTACTACAAGTTTCTGTGGTCCAGTCTTCACTTTGTCTTCATTACCATCTTTCAAATCATAAAATTTGGACTTTCCAATTCGTGTGACATCATCCCCTGGATGACCAGGCTGCTGTTTATTTGCAAAAGTTTTATACATGTCCTTTTCTTGATCAATCAGCTGTTGTTTCTGACTGGTAAAACACTTTGAACATAGGTAGCTGGTTTCCGATGAACCAAAATAATGGCATCCACTAGTAACACAGGGAACCTTCTGAGCACGAGATGAACTATTTACGGCTTGAGCTCGACTAATGATCTCATCATTTCGCAGCTGTCTTGAGGTAGTGTCCACCTTAAACCGTTCACGTGCATCTCTCATATAATTTTCGATCAGCTTCTGGTGAGTGTCGCTTTTTGTAAGGGATAATTTACAACACCACACATACTGTTGCTCGTTGTCCCCCAAAGCCGTGATAGTCAGTGGGATCTTTGTGCTCTGGGTCATAGAAACCTTTCTCCCTACACTTTTCTTTTCTTCTTTGCCTGCTTTTCCGAGATTCTTCAACTTCTTTCCAACACTTTTACCAAAGCTGCCGAACTGTTTGGACACTGTGTGAAGCTGCTGAGACATTTTATTATCTTTTTTCTTACTTTTGTCTATGAGACCATCGTCTGACTCGTAAGATCCTGTGGAATTCTTATCATCACTGTTACTGTCTGAGTATGAGCCACAGACAGGGAGTTTCTCCAGATCCATGAAGCGCTTCAAAGTGTTAAGCTTGTTCTCCTCTGACATACTGAATGTAGCATTGGTTTTCTGCCAGTCAAAGCTTTGCCCAGGGTCAATGGAAAAGTGTATAGGTAATATGGTCAAATCTGGATTCACTATTGGAATAGCAACTGAAATAAACAAAGTGTTGGTGATTAACTGTAACAAATTGGTTATTTTCACCAAGCAGTGAAACTATCGAGTTACAAAATTAGATATTAAGCCCTTTACCTCATGGATATCTATGTAATAAGTAACAACTGTATGAATGCTAACTGGCTGATTTTTTTTATAATCATACCATGAACAAAGATATTTTTACCATAGCAGAAGCTGTAGAATTAGATTTATATTATTTCATAAGCAAACAGAGCAAACCCTGGTCAGACAGCTCCTACAGGAGCCATCTGATCTGGGTCTAGGCTGTTTGCAAAGGCATAACACTTCTATCAGGTAACGGGTTAAAGGTATTTTAAGTATGTCTTAATCCTTTCCTTCATATAAACTCTTTTTCATGCGTTTGCAAACAGAATAGACCCAAATCAGACGGCTCCTACAGGAGCTGTCTGATCAGGGTCTGTTCTGTTTGCAAATGAAATTATAATAGACCGTGTTCTACAGTTTCTATCAATATCAAAATATCCTCTGTAAATATGCCATTATAAAAAATACGATAATAAATATTCATGATGTCATTATTATTTACATGAATATAGAACATGTAAAGTGTTATACACCACTCAACATCCAAAAATGTTCTCATCAAATATCCTACTGACTACATATCCATATTCACTTTTGATACATCTTTCAATCAAGCTTGACCCCTTACTTATCCCTTTACTCCATAAATACACCTTTCTAAGCATTTGCAAACGGAGTAGACCCAGATCAGATGGCTCCTAGAGGAGCCGTCTGATGAGGGTGCGCTCTGTTTGCTTATAATATAATATAGATATGATTCTGTAGTTTCTGCCATGGCCAAAATCTCATGTGTTCATATGCCATTATAAAAATGAATCTAACGCTTTCATGACGTCATTATTTCTTGCATAAATATTCATGGAGTAAAGGGTTAACACTTTACTCCATGGATATTCATAAAGAAATAATGAATACATGAATATAAGTACATGTAGCTGATTCTTTATAATGTCACTGTGAAGAAGGGAATATTTGACTAGCTGTAGTACCAGATCAATATCATTCCATACACAACCAGATCAAACCCTAGTTCTGATGTATAATATAGTTGAAGTGTAAGTATGCTATTTTGTTTGCACTTTGTAAGTTTTATAACAGTTACATATGAGTCGGCAAATTCTTCCATATGTACTTGTGAATTAAGATGGGGCATATTTAAGCAGATGTCCGATTAATAAAGAACCCAGGTAATGCAGAAATCCCACAGATTTCTTCTTTAAATGCAAACTAACAGCCTGCAATGTTTAAATGGCTTCATAATGTATTCTTCTGTTTTGCATTATCAACTCTAATTCTTTATTAAAGGTCATTTTTGAGTGACTTTACTGTATGAGAAGCTATCCTGATGATTTCCTTACCTGGAAGACCAGATCTCTCCTCTTCCCCATACTTGTCCATGGGAACAAGAGCAGAGAAATGGGCAGCATCATATGTCAGCAGTAACGGGGAACGATAACAATGGGATGCATTGATCTCTAGTGGTAGGTAGATTCCACCAAAAGGGATTGGGGCCAATGCATCTCCACTGGCATCTCGCAGTATGGTGTCAGCTACAACAATGATGGGCCTTTGGATGACATGAGCCAGCACAAACACATGGAATTCCTCCAAGCTCTCATATACAACCGGGGAGTTGTTCTCCTCTTCATTAACACTGAAATATCAAAGCATGAGAGAAAGTGATGGAAATCATTCATATACATGTTGTACCATTTATACATATAAGAGCTTAACCCTTCCTCCACGAATATTTATGTAAGAAATAATGACTTCATGAATATTAATTAGATGAATTTGTAATAATAGCACATGGACACAGAAATTTTTGGCCTTGGCTAAAACTGTAGAATAATATCTACATTACATATGTATATCATAAGCAAAAAGAGCAGACCCTGATCAGACAGCTCCTACAGGAGCCGTCTGATCCTGGTCTACTGTTTGCAAGGCATAGAAAGGCGTATTTATGGAGTAAAGGGTTATAATATTAAATGTTGAATTTTCAAAGTGGCATGGTCCAGCATTGATTAACAGTAGAGTCCATTAAGTATAAAAGTTTAAATTTACTGCTGAATTGTGAATGACAGTGCAGACTCTGATCAGAGGGCTCCTCCAGTACATTACCTCCAGGGTAACAGGCAAAAGTACATTCTATGGAGGTATTTCTTGTATTCTTTGCAAACAGTTTGTTCTCAAGATAAGGAACAGAGTGCCTTGAGGATCACCCAGCTCTAAAATGTATCACAACCTAATTGCATTTTGGAAAAAATACAGAAGAAATATTTTAGATACAGTAAAACCCCTCTAAACTGGAATTTTCGTAGAGAAAAATTTAGATACTTTTAGGCAGGTGGCTGCTTAATGCAGGGTGAAAGTCCTGCAGAAAGCTCCTTGAGGAGCTTTCAGCATGACTTTCACCCTGCATTAAGCTGCCACCTGTCTCCAAGTCCAATATTTATAATTTAACGTCCAGTTTAGAGGAGTTTCACAGTAAACTAAAATAGCATGTTTTGTTCTACTTTGGTCATGCATTATACAATCTCCAACATTTTAAGATTTCTATGTTTATTCAAAAAATGGTGGGTTAACACTTTCTTTGTCAAGAAATAATGACGTCATGAATATTCATTAGCTCAATTTTTATAATGTAAACCTTCCAAGAGAATTTTCTGCTTTGACAAAAACTGTAGAATCAGATATAACCATGTCAAAAGCAAACAAAGCAGACCCTATCTGATCTGGGTCTACTCTGTTTGCAAATGTGTGGAAAGGCGTTTATATGAAGGAAAGGGTTACTACAGGTGTAGCCATACAATCAAATACCTATGAGAGTGTGTGACCATGCTATCACAGCAGCTGTGGTTCCTGTGCATAGTTCCAGGCAGAGTCCGTGGGGTGGTGGAAGCCAACCGCAGCATGTTGTCCCATTCTTTGCCCCACTCCTGCTCCGAGAAAATCAGCCCAGCCTAAACAAACATACACACAAATACAGACCAAAGAATCACTCATATTATGAATACGGATCTCATGTAACAGTAAAAAAATTTCACTTGTAACTCTCTTCCTCATATAAATGCCTTTCCACGCTTTTGCAAACAGACTAGACCCAGATCAGACAGCTCCTACAGAAGACGTCTGATTAGGGTCTGCTCTGTTTGCTTTTAAAATCCTGTGTCCATATACCATCATCAAAATTCAACTAATAAATGATGTCAGTAGTTCTTACATGGATACTGAACAGTTAGAGAGTTCCATCTTTAGGAGCCAAGTTAATTATCTTTCACCCTTACAATGTGGAATTTTCAAATGGACTATTCCACAATTCAAACAGGTCAAGCTTATGGTAAATATTTAGTCATTTTTCTAAAGAAAAGTCTAACATGACAAACAGTGCAGACGCTGATGAGAAGGCTCCTAGCCCTCAAGGTGCCCTATCGTCTGTGTCTATACTGTTTGCAAAGGACATTAGTGACTCATGTCACACACTGTGAGGGTTAAAAGCAAAATTTCTCTCTAAGACAATATTCCTTCCTGAAAATTACTAGAATCAACGATATCACACATTTACAAAAGAGTTTAAACGTACAGTCACCATAAAATTATATGTGTATCAATTTCAAAACATGGTAACAAATAATCGTAACTTTAATATTCCGTCAATTTCCAACAGCCCAACACAAAATAGGGACAACACAATAGTTCCAATCCAAATCAAAACCTCTAAAACAAGGTTTATCAACCATTATTTTACCAGAATGGCAGAAGCTTAGTTTCGAGTTTAATTTTAGCCTTAAGCTGTGGCCATACCTGCTTATTGGCTTGAGTCTGCTGCCAGCGCCATCTCCTCTGCAGAGCTTGTCTGTAGAACTTCTTGGTCAGTGTATCATACAAGGCCTTCCTCAGCATCAGCTGTCGGTCATGTATACCCCACATGCCTGCAATACAACAGGCAAATACAGTAACCCTTTACTCCATGAATATTCATGAAATAATGACACCATGCATGATGCATATTAATTAGATTAACTGCTACAATAGCACATGTACACAGGGATTTTGGGCAATGGCTGAAACTGTAGAAACATATCTATATCATATCATGATCAAATAGGAGCAGACCCTGATCAGACATTTGATCTGGGTTTACTCTGTTTGCAAGAGCGTAGAAAGGCATACTTATTGGGTAAAGGGTTAAAAACGTCATCTCTCAAACTTGTTAAAAACTTAAACCCTTTACTTCATATAAACACCTTTTCACCCATCTGCAAACAGGGTACACCAAGATCAGACAGCTCCTATGGGAGCCATCTGATCAGGGTCTGCTGTTTGCTAATGGAATTTGATAGATCTGTGTCTTTACTTTCTAAAATGTCTACAATGCTCTGCCTTCAATTTTTCATTATAACTATTTTGTTCATGAATGTTCAGTAGGTACTGAAATCTGAAAGGGTTAAATAGTCTGCAGGCAAGAAAGGCATCTATAAGACACAGATGCCCCAGCTAATTGGGACCCAATTATGGACTCTCAGACACACTTATAAATGGACATAAGTACCACTTATTCCCCTCCCCCATCTAGAATAAATGAGGTACAACCATGATCAGACAATGAAGACTAACCTAATGATGCAGCATGAAGTAAACAATTTCCATCACCAGAAGTTGCCATTGGTAACAATCTCTGACACACCCCTAGTTCTGCCCACCAGTTCAGACGTCCTAGAACAGAGAGAAAATTTTCAGAAAAACATGACTGTGTCTTAACTCTAGGCATAGTACAGGTAAGACAGAAATCTTGCAAATACATGTAGTTTGAATTCACATTGAAACCAAAATACTCTTGACTGTAAAATGACTTTTTAACCCTTTCCCTGTTCTATATTTATTACCAATTTCAATACCTACTGAATATTCATGAACAAAATAGTTATAATGAAACATGGAAGGCAGAACACTGTAGCCATTTTAGAAAGTAGAGAACCAGATCTATCAAATTAACTTTTTATTTCATTAGCAAACAGAGCAGACCCTGATCGGACAGCTCCTATAGGAACCGTCTGATCTGGGTCTACTCTGTTTGCAATTGCGTGAAAAGGCATTTTATTGAAGGAAAGGATTAAGAATTTGTGGATGGCAGAAACTCAGGGTTTGATACTAAATCCAAGTTATGTTTAATGTAAGCTTCTTCTAAATAAATAAATAAAATTACTAGCTTAAAATGACAGTCTCTTAGATAAATGCATATTTCCAATAACATCAATTTCATAAAACATGGTAATTGATCAATCATTCTTATGAAGATAGTCTATTTGAATTTATAAAGAAATATGCCCCTGTGATACAAAACAAACCATTTCCGTTGATACTTATAAATGTTTTGTTGTACAACAAAATATTATCGACCTATGTCTTAACAGTTATGAAACTAAAACGTGACTAGAATAAACACAATACATTGGCGAATCTCTGATATCAAACACATCAAGATTTTATCTTCTCTAGCTTTTTTCTTTAGGGTTTCTTGTGATATACTTCTTTTCAGCATATAAACAAATGATTTATACAATTTGAAGGCATTTTTAAAATGGGTTGCAAGCGGAGACTATCACATTTACCCTTTCTTCCATAAATACACCAATCTACGCCTCTGTAAAAGTCACTTTTTGAAACCATTGTGATAAATGCTCTATTTATATCAATGGTTTCAGAACTACAAAATTTTAAAATTTTCCTTTCTAAAAATAGCCTATGAGGGAATGGGTTAATTACATGTGTACATGGCTAAAAGACTAAAATGAATGAATGAATGGAATGGACTAAATGAATCAATGAATGAACAGCAATCAATTAATTCATTAAGACTAAAATGCAAAGGCAGACTTTAAAGTGCATTACAGTTTAATCCTACTGAAGCCAGTAATCTGAGTAATCAAAATTGCTGGTATGCAGCTTCCCAACACATGCTTTTAAACCTGTAGCCCGCTGAATCAAATTATGTTCAGTAAAATATACAATCTACTTCACTCTTCATGTTTACCTTGCATTTCTCTTAAAATGCATGACCACTCCTGTCAAACATTTTGGATCTTGGACAAAACTAATGTCAACAGTAAACACAAATAATCCTTTCCCTGTTCTGTTTATTCCAAATTTCAATATCTACTGAATATTCATGGACAAGATAGTTATAAAGACGTACCGAAGATGGTACATTGTAGACGTTTTAGAAAGTAAAGAAACATACCTATTGAAATCCATTTGCAGACCATGATCAGACGGATTCTATAGGAGCCGTGTGATCTGGGTCTACTCTGTTTGCAAATGCATGAAAACATGGTTATATGAACCTTATGAGGGAAAAAGTTAAATACAACAGACAAATTAACATGACCACAAATCAGTGGGTTCCTGCTTTGCTGTAATGGTCTGATCTGCTTGCCATTCGCTCTTTAATAGTTTAAACTGGCTTTTCCAGTTGAACACAACACTAAAATAAACCAAAATTTTACTGGCTCAACCAGAGCTGTAGACTAGGTGCATATTTAGGAAATTTAAGTATTAAAAATATTTTTCATATTTCTCTGCCAAACCCTATCTTAATGCTACTCATTAGAATCTCCTATCCGACGTGATTCTAATGAGTAGCAGCAATATAAGGTTTAGCTGATATAGATCAGCATGTATCTTACCCACAGCCCTGGTTAACATTTCCATTTTACTTACCTGCCTGTTCAAGAGATACCAGAGTTGAGGTTTCGATGAGGTCTTTTTCCAGGAAAGCTCTGAATGAATCTGTGTATCCAGTTAAATCAGGAAGAACAAATGTCTGTATGTACATGTTGTCATGGCAGTCCTCAGTTATGTCATGAAGTACATTCTTACGCTCCTCATCAACCAGCATGGCATTCTGGGAGATTTTTGAGATACCTCGCTTCAGCAGCTTAGGGGCTGTTGATAACAAAAATAGTTCAAATATGGTGTTCAGTGTTGTTCCCACAGATCCAGATAAGATGCATATATTAAAATATTTTCAAGAATAACTCCTTTATTTCTCCACCAAACTCTGTGTTGTGACCACTCTTTAGAATCGTCTCAAAGAGATGATTCTAAAGAGTGGTCATAACATATGATACGAAGGAGAAATAACTCAAATACTAAAATGTTTTTCTACTATTTGCCAGGTGACTTAACCCTTTACTCCATAACTTGGCCTTTCTACACCTTTGCAAACAGAGTAGACCCATATCAGACAACTCCTATAGGAGCTGTCTGATATGGGTCTACTCTGTTTGCTTATGAAATAATATAGATATGACATTACAGTTTATTACATAATCTGCCATATGTGAGAGTGGCGAAACAGATTGCCATAAATCGCCGAAATGCACTAGTGCATTTTTTATGCATATGAGCAGTTTGAATCCGGTTGTACTACACTGTAAACACTGGCCGTAACAGCCGTCAGATATAGTCTGTTTCACTTTCTATGGCACATTTTAAGGGTTATGTGATAAAAAGAATCTTACATTCGTGTTCATTACAAATTGTTTTCATGAATCAAGTTTACTATAATAATATGACACAAGCTTTAGCAGTCTAATATTCATTATAGTAAACTTGATTCATAAAAACAATTTGTAATGAACACTCATGTAAGATCCTCTATCTGCCATGGCCAAAAATTCCTGAGTAAATTAATATTCATGAAGTCATTATTTCTTACATGAATATTCGTGGAGTAAAGGGTAAATTCCCTTATTATCTATTTTTAATATATAACTTAATATTCATAATGGGCTGAGTCTTGTATGAATATTCATTCAGTAAAGGGAGTACTTTTACTGTACTTACTTGAGCTTGTAGTCTCTACTCTATCAGCAGCTTGAGTGGTTGGGGGCTTGTTCTCTTTTTCTCCTTTTACCATCCCTATCTTGATCACTGTTGTATTGTCATTCCTGGCTAGCGACTGTGGAAAGTTGTCTCCCTTGGTTGAGGCTGGATAAGACTGAGACTTGGGGAACTTATCTCCTTGTTCATCATTGCTTCATAGCTCCCTGCCTGGCTGCTTGGGTATTCTACTCTAGTAGGCATCACTGGTTTCCTAGAGGTAGGTGGTGGCATGGCCTTAGAATGCACAACTCCTGAGGGCTTATTGGAAGGCTGGGTCTCAATCTAGAAATCAAAGAACAATTCATATTTGTTATTTTTGAGTCATACTTCAGTATCTAGGTCACATGCAGTTTCTTTCATATTTTGCACTGTCAGCTATATTTCATCACAATTTGTTTTAAAAGACTCGTACCTGTAAATATTTTGAATCATTAACTGGCCAATTCGCTTTGTTTATATCAATATACAGATTTGAAATAATAGGTAGATGTAATTTATTTTCTGATTGAAGACAGAGCATCATATCTAAAGTTAACCCTTTCCCTCATATTGATGACTTTTGACGACTGTAAAAGTCACTTTGTGAAGCCATTGTGATAAATAGAGCATTTGCTCCTATAGGAGCAAATGCTCTATTTATCACAATGGTTTCAAACTACAAAATTTTAAAATTTTCTTGTTCTCGAATGAATCTACTGAAAATGAGCATTAATTTTTCAGTAGATTACTGAATTATCCTTTTCAGTAGATTAATTCTAGGAGCAAATGCTCTATTTATCACAATGGTTTCAAACTACAAAATTTTAAAATTTTCTTGTTCTCGAATGAATCTACTGAAAATGAGCATTAATTTTTCAGTAGATTACTGAATTATCCTTTTCAGTAGATTAATTCAAAGAGGTTGTATCTAAAAATAGCCTATGAGGTAATGGGTTAACCTACCCAGTCTAATTCAGGCTGTGCAAATCAACATCCGCAAAAAATCTCATCCATCACTCAGGTTTGATTTTGTTTTTCCTTTTATTTCCATATACATTAAGAAAACGCCTTAACTCTTAAAGTGCAGATAGTATATAAAAACCTTAGCAAACAGTGTA